>JAQFVV010000304.1:970742-1112144 GCA_028023455.1 Epiperipatus broadwayi
TATATAAATATTAAATTTAAGTTGGGTGTGAATGGCTATATAGTTTGTAAAGTTATATTAAGGGAGGGTAATCTTAGGTTATTCATTTCGTAGTTGAATTAGGTCAATGGATTGGATATATTTGTGTAATTAGTAGATGTAGTATGAGTTCTCTATGTGCAGAATCGCTGTATATGCCACACAAACCCTTTTGCCTATGGCTGGGATTGTAAGTCGGTAAAAAAAACTGTGGTCCCTTCCTATGGAGTTTTTATTTTATTGTTCTTGCCATACAGATGTAACATTCCTGTATTGGACAAGAGTCAATGTCTTCTCTAACTATACTGTTCAGATGTCCATTTCTGACAGTATAGTATATAGTGCTGTTGTATTTTCATGCTGCATTTAACACATCAATATATCAGATGGATTGATGCTGGTTTGACTGTGAACTTTTGGCCTAAGGTTAAATAAAGTATAGAATATTTTCTTGTCAAATACAATCTATGTAGTCTATTCATACTCAACCCTCTAAATAAAATATTAAACTCATTATTGCAATCTATTTAAAATTTAAAATTAAAAGTTAATATAAAAAATCTAAAATGTTAAATGTTACTCCTCAAATGCTAAAAATAATTCAAATTTTATATGTGCGTAAATAAATGTTTGTTTGTTAATTACTGGCAGTGGCTTATATATATATATATATATATATATATATATATATATATATATATATATATATATATATATATATATATATATATATATATATATATATATATAAATTAAATAAGTTATTTCTTATCTCTGCATCTCCATGAGCTAGTGACAATGGGCTAACAGTCTAAATGTTTAAATAAAGTGGAATCTTAACAGCACATATCTGCCTACTATATACATTTTTATAGGTTCAAATGCTTAGATGGCACCCTTGTAGTGCAGATATGATTGATTGCTGCCTTCACTTTCTTTTGGACTGTTATAATATATAGTGTTTACAATCTGATTGGCTGTTGATAGTCATAAGAACTTGAGAGATTTGTAGTCTCTCAGTTTAATTTCAATACCGTCTTCGCTTTACAAAATAAATATTATTTACATATATTGCTGCAAGTTATAACATCTAAAAATTACTGCATAGTAAATTGAAATATTTCATGCTGTATGTTTGTAATTTGAACTCAGTGAGTTGAGTGTGGAGATATTTAAGATTCATGCTTTCAGATCTAAGTAGTTTAGACTGGCTTGGATATATAGAAAGACAAGTAAAAAAGAGGGTGGAACTACCCTTTTCTTGTTAAATTCTCTGTCTCAGTGTTTACAATCTGATTGGCTGTTGATAGTCATAAGCACTTGAGAGGTTTTCTGGCTCTCAGTTTAATTTCAATACCATCTGTGCTTTATAAAATAAATATTATTTACATATAACATTAATGTAAAATAAAAAGCACCATCTTCTATGTCTGTATAAATTTAATGTCACTAACATAAAGAAAATAATGATCAAAATATTTTTACATTTATAACCTAACCTTATACATTAACTAAGATTATTTGTTAACCCTTAATAATTATAAATCATCAGATAGTTAAGGAAAAACACACACTTCCAGTTTCATCGTTATATCTTATCAAGTGATTAAGTAAATATGAAGAAAAGTAGTTTCTAGGCATATTACTGTCCATAGATAGTGAGTCAATATATAAAGATTTTTTTTTACTCTGTCATATTAGTATAAATATTTTGATATTTTGCTTTAGTGAGTTTTAATAATTTTTATATTTTAGTTGTTAAATTTAATATGGCTTTTGTTGCTGCTATTAAATTTATTCTTATAATTACAACTTTTAATTTATCTTACAGCTTCTGAATGAGACATAATCTAATTGTCTAATGCGAACGATTTATTTTACACAATAATCATTTGTCTATTTAAAAAAAATGAATTAATTTAGTGTTATTTGATTAATAAATGTCAATTAGCATTTCCAATTATTTTTTTGTTTTAGTAAAATGCCTAATATATCTTAATAAAAATGAATAATTTAATTGCGTTATTCATTTTATTGTCACAATATCATAATCTGATCTTGGCCAATATATTTTAATTGATGGATCTTCAAAATTGATTGCATTTTGCTATATATATATATATATATGTTATTTTTTAATGTTTTAACACAGACTATCAAATAGCACATGTAAATCATATTATTCATCATTTTTAACTTTATTCATTTTTTTATTTCCACAGATTAATTTTTATAATTTATATTTTACATATTTTGTTTGTTATTTTTCAATAAATACTATATGAATAAATCAAGATAAAATATTTATGTATATATACCCATTAATGTAAAATTTGTATTTATGTGTATCCTCAAGAATACTAATGATAATAGTCCTATGCCTTACATAGAATTAAAGTTTATTAAATTAAAAAAAAAAAGAACTTGTGTTTCTATTTTGATCTATGATGTTATAGAAATATGTAGCCTAGATTATGGTATTTTCAAATTAAAATTTTAAATCTGAAGAGTTATTCTTGTGGCTTCAATTAAATCCCTTTATATATAAATTTACAAGATAAGATAAATTTCTACTTTTTCTAACATTATTGCAAATACCCCACTAAGTATGAAATAAGTAATGAAAGAAAATTGCAACACTGATAAATATATAAAACATATAAAGATAGCCATAATAGCTTTGTTACATGAAAACAATATCCCCTAATGCTATAATTTTTAATTATTTATGTTTGGCGTTTGTTTTTTTTTTTTTTTTTGTAGTAATATTAAATTTAGTAAAAAATAACTTCATATAAACATTATGGTTGATTTTAAATTATTATTGACTAATTTTTACATTAAACAAAACTGTTATCAAACTTTGAGACTTTTAAAGGAGTGCATCGTATATAATTAATTATTAATAAGAAAATGATTATCTCCATCTTCCATCCAGTTTTTTTATCTTATTTTTCTATCTTATTTTATATCACTTATTTTTAATTTTAAAAAAATAAAACACACACACTTTTACTATGTTGAAAGCTTAGATGTTTTAGCAAAATAAATACAGGTTGCTATTCGTTCTTTGTAATTGCTAGAATGCCATAAATATCTCTGGGAATAATTAAGTATATAGTAGAATGTATAACTTTGATAGAGCAAATGTGCATATATATATATATATATGTGTGTATAAAATAAACAATAGGTTTTTTAATTAATGGTCATTTTATTTGTATTATATATATTAATATCAATGTTTTTGAGTTACAGATAAAAGTCATATTTTTTTCAGGTTCATCAGTGTAAGATTTTAATTAGATATGCTAACATCGAAATATTGAATTAAAATCTTATATGTATGAACCCGCAATGTATATATATATATATATATGTAAAATAAATAAAATGACCGTTAATTAAAACAAAATTGTAATTATAATTGAAATAATAAATTTAATGGTTTACAAACTATTATAAACAACCCTTAAATCGACAGAAGTACTTTTGGTAAATTTCTTAAACCTGCCTCAACTGCCATTAAATTAAAAAAAAAAAGGCATTTGAGGCAGGTTTAAAAAATTAACTGAAAGTACTTCTGCAGATTTAAGGATTGTTTATAATAGAGTGGAAACCATTAAATTTATTATTTCAATATATATATATATATATATAATAAAACAAATCATAAATTTCATAACTTGCTTTTAAGCTTCCATTTAAATTTTCACTAGAGGGAGCTTACCAATAGCTCTAATCAAACATTATTTTATAAGTACTGAAAAAGAAAGAATTTAAAATCTCTATTGAAAAGTCCCTATCTCCAGACCAATTGGTTTTGAGCTTGTGGCTCACCTTAGCAGAGCTTGAAACCAATTGGTCTGCAGATAGGGACTTTCCGATAGAGATTTTGAATTTTTCTCTTTCGGCACTTATAAAATAAAGCTTTATTAAAGCTATTGGTAAACCCCTCTAATGCATATATATATATATATATATATATATATATATATATATATATATATATATATATATATATATATATATATATACAGTGATGAAGCATGGCTTTTTTTAGGAATGGAAGCACACTTCTTTTTTTGTTTTTATTTCACTTGCCACAATAATTTTTACATAATAGCACCTAATATATATATATATATACACCTGGGTCTCGTTTTACATGATAGATAGGTTCCTCAGAAAACATGCACAAATGAAATTGCACAAAAATAGACGTAACTTACATTGAAAAAGGGAGGATGCGGTCTGTGATTTTTCAAAATTCGCATAAAGCAAAGCACCAACGTAAAATTACTTTAAAATTCGTGCAAAAAAAAAAATAAGGAAATAAAATATGACTAATAAAAAATTTCAAATTTAAAAAAAATTGATACAAGACAAACTTTTTTTAACTATAATATTTAATTTTATTCAAAATAATATATTTTTATGCATAATTTACAGTACAGTAATTTACATTTTTTATACATGTTTCAATTATTATGATTTTCTGGTGACAATGTAATTAGTAATTAATCTTTGAGATGATGATTTTATTAATTGTTTATGAAGCTCGCAATGTCCAGATATACAAACGTTTAGCTCTCGTTGGAATTTAAGAGCACATTAATGATTAGTGTCATTAAAAACAGAATGTCATTTAAAATGCAAAATTAAGATGCACAATGTTTGAACAAATTTACATTATAATCTTGTAAAATTTAATATACGTATACATAAAATGTGGAAATCATGATTTTAATTTCATTATTGCATAAAATCTTACTATTATAAAGCACTGAAAATATTGAAATTACTAAGATGAAAGTCAAATTCCAATAATGTGCTATTACTTTCAATATAAGGTAAGTGTGTGAAATGTATTATTTAAAGTAATGTGCATTATCGGAAATTGACTTCCAGTGAAACACTTATCGCATAACTTCAAAAGTGTGTTAAATAAGACCGCATAAAAAGAGACCCAGGTGTATATATATATAAATAAAACACATCTAGAAAAATTTGAAACTTTTAACTGGACATCAGTGAATATATTATCAATATATTTTTATCTTTGAAATCCTTTTTATTATTCTTAAAAGTTTTAACTGTAAATTCGATCTTAGCATTGTTTGAACTTCTTATAATCAATGAGAATGTGAGAATATGTTAGTTGAGTTCATTCATCATCATCATCATCAACCATTATCAATCCACTGCAGGATGAAGGTCTCTCCAAGGTTAATCCATATTCTCCGATCTTTAACTTCTCTTCTCCACAACACCCCTGCACATTTTCTTATTTCATCCATCCATCTCACATGTGGTCTCTTTCTGGGTCTTTTACAATCTCTTGGAATCCAGTTTAAAATTTCAATTGTCCGTCTATTATCATCTCTTCTAGAAATATGTCCAACCCAACTCCATTTCAATCTTTTAATTTTTTCAATAAGGTCAGTAACACCTGTTTGTTGTCTTACCCATACATTGCATTTTCGATCTCTTCTTGTTACTCCCAACATACATCTCTCCATACTCCTTTGAGTGGTCTGAAGTCTCTGTATTGCTCTTCTATTAAGTGTCCAAGTCTCAGATCCATAAGTAAAAACTGGTAAAACACATTTGTTAAAAACCATCCTTTTCAAACACATAGGCATATTTCCTTTTAGTATCAAGTTATTTCTACCAAAAGCACTCCAACCAAGTTTAATTCTATGATTAATTTCCTCCATTATGTTTCCATCTGTATTAATAATCAGACCAAGGTATTTTAACTGTTAACTTCTTCTAATTCTTCATACTCAATCTTTATTTTCATATTTTGAGCAAATCGATTAAACATTACTTTAGTCTTTTTAACATTTATCTTTAGTCCTACTTTTCTACTTTCATCTGCTAACTCCTGCAACATTTCCTGCAGCTCTGAACATTATTTGCAAAAACAACTACATCATCTGCAAAATCTAAATGACTTAAATACTCTCCATTTACTTTCACTCCTTTAGTTTCCCATTTTAATCCACAAAAATACTTCTTGCAGCACTGCTGTAAAAAGTTTTGGAGATATGGAGTCACCTTGTCTTACACCTTTCTCAATGTTGATTTTTCCGAGCTCTCATTATGTAATCTAATTGTTGCTGTTGCATTTTTATAAATATTCTTTAAAATATGACAATATCCTGGATCTATACCTTGATGATCCAATGCTTTAATCACTGAAGAAATGTGTATAGAATCGAATGCCTTTTCAGATCGGAAGAGCACACGTCTGAGGGACAATTCATATTCATTTGTCCTTTCTATGACTTCTCTCAATACCTGTATATGATCTATTGTACTAAAACCACTTTTAAATCCAGCTTGTTCTCTTGGTTGGTGGAAATCCAAAGTTCTCTGTAGACGAGTTGTAATTATCTTGGTAAAAATTTTATATAAAACTGATAAAAGGCTGATAGGTCTGTAATTTCTAATATCTTCTTTTTCACCTTTTTTAAATATTAATATTATTACTGCATTCTTCCAATATTCTGGTACATCTTTATCATTTAGACATTTGGTATATAACTTTGCTAAAATTGTTTTCTATTTCTTCACCTGCTTCTTTTAATATATCAATTATAATTCCATCATTTCCTGGAGCCTTTTCTTTCTTCATACATTTAATTGCATGTCTCACTTCTTCATTTAAAATTCTGGGCAATTTGGAAGATGTAATAGATATAGGAGGTACTTGTTCTTTATTACTATATAATTCTTGATAAAAATTTTCTACCAATTTCATGATGCCATCTCTCTTTTTAGTAATAATTCCATCTTTTTTTCTTATTGCAGATATAAATTTCCTACCAATACCAAAATGTTGTTTAACATTCTTGAGACTTTTATTTTTTTCTACAGCTTTCCTTTCTATTTCACAGTTATACTTTCTTATATCATTTTCAACTCTTTTCCATACCATTTTACAAAATTTGAGATATTCAATTTTTTAATACATCATTTTTGTATATCTTCATATTTCTTCTTTTCTTCATAAATTCTCTAGTCTCAGTAGAAATTTTATTAGTCAATTGCTGCTTTTTTCTACCAGCTATTTTTGTTGCAGTTTTTAAAAGTGTATCAGTTATTTTCATATTAATTTCATTCAAATCTGAATCATGTTCAAAATCTCCTAACACTTGAAACCTATTTGTAAATTCTAATTTAAATTCATTAAAATGTTTCTGAAGATTAGAAATATCAACTGTTAATATTGTTTTTCTTAATAATTTTTGTCTCTCTAGTTTTACATTAACAGGTAGCTTACATCTTACTAATCGATGATCACTTCCTGTGTTAAATTTATTAAGAACATTACAATCTTGAGATATGTATTTCCTGTTAGTCAAAATATAATCCAATTCTGCTGTACCTTCATTTGGATGCTTCCACGTCCATTTCCTTTTACATTTTTCTCAAAAAATGAATTCATAATATAAAGTTTTTCTTTTTCTGCAAACTCCACAAGTCTATGTCCTCTCTCATTTCTATTACCATAACCAAAATTACCTACAGCAATGTCATCTTTCATTTGTCTACCAATTCTAGCATTAAAGTCTCCCATAACAATTTTAAAATGCTGTTTACTCTGATCAAAAGCCTTTTGTACATCCATATAAAAATCTTCTACTACTTCATCACTATGAGAACTTGTTGGGGCATAAACCTGAATTATCTGCATTTGGTATCTGCTATTAAGTTGTATAACGAATCTTGCCACTCTGTCTGATACACCATCAATCTCCACAATATTGTTCTTCCACTTTTTATTTATAATGAATCCTACTCCACTTGTATTTCCAATATTTGTGCCTTTATAATAGAGTATATGTCCACTTTTTAAATCAATTGTTTCTTCACCTTTTCTTCTAACTTCACAAAGTCCAATAATGTCCCATTTAATTTAAGACAGTTCTTCTTCTAATTCTTGCAATCTTCCTTCACTTGAAAGTGATCTGCAGTTGTAAGTACCTAAATAAAAAGTCATCATCAAATGGCAGCCTGGGTCCATAATCAAGGGATTCTTAGCACCCTCCACCTTTGGCCACCAACCGCTGCCTTGGTTGGTGACTTTACAGCCTCCTGGGAATAAGGGCCATGCTTTATTTTTGTCTGTCATAAGTGTATATATGTATTGGAAAAATATTTCTCATTTACACAAACATTCATTCTGCCTTATCAGGCACTGAGAAGAAAGACCATGGTAAAAAAATTGAAAGTCAACAATAATTCCATTCAAATAGCAATGCATTTGAATTGCTGACTGTCATCAAATCGTGATTAGTTTAAATGTAGATAATACATTATCAATATATTTTTATCTGAGTATTATCAATATTTTTTTATCTTCCAAATCTTTTCAACATTCTTAAAAGTTTTAACAGATCTTAGCATTGTTTGAACTTCTTATAATCAATGAGGAATGTGAAAATGAATTTAATCAAGTTCATTCCCAATCCCTATATATATATAAAAAAGCATTTGATTGTTGATATAAACTCACCGTCTCAAACGAATGACAAATTTTATCAATTTACTCGAGCACTTTCAAAGGTCTAAGCTCTCATTTTCAAGAAGTAGCTGGAATAAACTATGCAAATTAGGGTGGACTAGATATGCAAATAAGGGTGGACTAGTTCTTCATTGACATAGATCTGCCACTTCCTAGAGATGGCATAAAATGTTTTCTTTTTATTCATGGCATGGATATCAGAGATAATATACCATGCCTCTTTAACTTTCTTTTGCAACTCATGCTGCTCTCTGCACACAATGCGAGGCTTGTCTGGCCTGCACTGATGTCTCATAGAAGCTGTGTGCTGCAGAAAAATAGGTGGGTGGGATGGATCAGCCAAAGCCTTATTGTATGCATATACATGTTGTGCAAGTCTTGTATGGATTGATGCCCTAGTATCACCATAATATGCCACTGGGCAATTATTATTACTACACATGATCTTGTAAATGACCTGCTGTGCATATATTGGGGGATATAGTCTTTAGTATTGTTTACTTATCTGTTGAAATTGGGAGAAGAGTTGTAACACAAGCTAAAATCATTACTAAAGATTGTATATAAATATTTATGTATATTTTTGATATACAGCAGCAAGATATGGGGTTTATTCTGTTTATTTTCATGAATGGGACAGTTTTTAAAATTTCTAATAATATTGTTGATCACTCTCTATTATATTTTTCATTTATTAATACATTTTTGAATATCTCAATGTTCTTCCTTTTATCAGCCTCAAAGCTGCACAGCTTTGTGTTTCTGTATAAGAGAGATTTCAGACCAGCCATTTTATATGTATATGGAGTGTTTGATGAATGCTGTATGTGGCCCCTAACACTGATTGATTTTATGGTCATTCTATAACAGAAGCAATGGGCCTCCATCATCACTTGCAGAACTAGATATTTAATACTATTCAGAGCTTTGTTTTGAGCTGTTTTTGTGTAAACCTGATGCTATTGTGAGGTCTGTCTTAATGTATTCTATTATTTCTTTAGGCACAGCTATAAAAATGTCATCCACATATTTAGTATATAGCAATAAACCACAGCCCACATATCTTGGGGTGATAATTTGTATGCATTCATTATGATGCTGGACATGATTCCATTCATTGGAAGACCCATTGGCCACCCATTGAGCATGTGGTATCATTTGTGGTTGAATGCAGCATACATGTTTTTATTCACCCAGGTCAACATGGCTATGACAAATTGGATATAATTCTGACTTATGAAATGTCTGGTGAGTGCTTCTTTTACTATTATTATGGATTTAGGTCTCTTGATAGACCCATACAATTCTGCAACATCAAGAGCTGTCATCTGTGTATTTTGTTCTACAGCCACATTCTTCAGTCTATTTACAAAGTCAAAGAATGACTTGATGGCATGATCCCCATAACCTGTGGCTTGTGTGATTGATGTATTTATAGTTTTTGCTGCCTTGTCAGTCAAAGTTGATCATTAGTCTGCTAGTGGTGAATAACTGCATTTAACTAAAAAAATAAAATAGTGCTAAAATTTTAAAAATTTGTGCTAGTGATCTAAAACCTTATATAAGTTATTTATGAATGTTAGTTGGGAATTTTTTATAAGCATTTAGTATTATTATTATATTTGATGAGGTATTTGATGCAAGAAAGGGGAGTGGATTATTACAGGAATTGCTAATATGCAGGTTAAGTTAATATAAGCTTGTTTCATTTATTTGTAGAATAGTAGTTGGTATTTGTTCAGATGGTTTTTTAATCTGTTTATTCATTGGCTCACCTATCCAGATATAGGTATTAAAATCAGTGAAGTATGTTTAACCCATAGCCCTATCAGTTATATTTTAGTCAGAATAATTTAGTATTTATGTAGCAGCATATGTGTATGCATGTATGTCTGTATCATCTTTTAATTTCATATTAAATTACAATATAGAATTTCAAAATTTACAATAAATCATTTAAAATTACACTGAATATCTCTGATAGCAGGTGCAAATATATTTTGAGTTATTAATATCTGGATTAGTAAATCATTTGACAAATTAAATTGTGTTATCAACTACTTTATTTTACTAGCTAATTATTATTTATTTATTTCAAAAGTGTAAAAGTTATTTTTTTTTATTTGTTTAATTTGGTTGTCATTTAATTTAGAAAATCAAAATGATTTTTTTTCTTTCAAGAAAAGATTTCTTCAAGATCTGTTCTTTAATTAAATGACTGCAAAGGGTGGAGCTAACCTTTGGAGGATAAGGTGACCTCTTAATTGATAGAAAGGTGTTGTATTTAAGTGATAGTCAGTAATAGAAGTTATTCATTTATTATTATTCATTCTGCTTCTGCAACTTCTTTGTGCATTTTTTAAATCTCTTCCAGAAATTAAGTCGGTCAAACTCAAAAGTGTAATTTTTTAAACATTATTATTTTATAGAAGACAGTATGGAAATTCTAGCTATCAGATAGCTTTAAAGAAGGATGTCAGGTTAATTTATTCATAAAGTATATTTTCTTCACTTTCTACTCAGTTAAACATTAAATTAACCCTATCATTTGAAATGTTTTTATATGTTTACAACTTAAATATACTGTATTTGCCTATGTCTTCTATTATCATTGAGGAAAAATGAATGGCATGAACTTTATAATCTTTTAAGGAAATTGTGCGAACTTTATAAAATTTTCAGAAAATTTATAAGAACTGTTTAACAAAACCTGAGTTTCAATTCTCTTCTAATTATGTAAAAGTTAAGTTTAAAATGAGAAGATGCCTATATAATTTATTGTGCTATATTTTGGACTACTACATGATAATAATTGTGCTTATTATTCCTGCTTATAAATTACTTCATTAAAGTAGTAAATATGCAGCTTACAAATAATTAATTAATTACTAGTATTTATTTCAAGTGTACATGTTTAAATCAAGTAGAAGGACATTAATATTATATATTTCTTATTCTCCTTGGTATGTTGACTTATTATATATAAAAAAAACTATTATTACTAAAGAATTACAGATTTTCTGTAAACAATTAATTAACAATGGACCAAAATAATTATATTTGTGCTAATTTATAAAATTTATGGCAAGCTAATGTTCTTTTGGAAACCTGTTAAAATTACTGCTAAATTGTAAAATCACCAGAATTAATTAAATGATAAATATTAAACAAATACGTAGCTGAAACTATCTATCTTAATCATTGTAAAGAAATTTATTACTTGTGTGTCGTATTAGTGAGCTCAATTAGCTATTGCTAAGAACATTGGAAATTGCTGAATTAAATCTAAGTTGTGAATGTTTATCCTATATGAATTTGTCTTCATGTTTACTAACATGTACTCATCTGAAATCATTGTCCTTGTCATTCAGGAAACTTTATGTTGGAAAAAGAAAAAAACTTTGCAAGTGATTTTTTTTTAAGTTAAAAGAAGAGTGACTTTTTTGTTGGTTGCTCTTGATATACCATAGATGGATAGATATGTTTATTATTTATTATTTTATATTTGGTTGTTTCAATTTATGCTATTTCCTTGACTTCAAGAATGACTTGTACATTGTGTTGCAGGTTGCAATAGACCAGTAAATGATTATTATTTAAATAGAATTTTTCATATAGGTTATATATACATTTTTAAGTGCTTTATTGAAGGGAGGTATATATTTTTATTTATTAAATGTCTTGGAAGGAACAATTGGCTTAGAAAGTAACAAATGTATGAATCATAAATATTGTTAATTAGAAACGATGAAATTAATTGATATTAACTACTATCATTTAAAAAGTTTTAAAACAGCTAATAATTTGGCACAAACTAAAAGTTTTATTTTTCAGTTTACCATTCACTTTACCATAATATTCGTGTATTATATAATTTGAAGTTATTTTCATGCTCTTATTAATATGTATGTGTGTCTGTCTTATGCTTTTATTTCATATAATTAGTAAATATTCAGTTTTATAACTGTTTTTCTCTCCGTTAATTTTGGATAATGCCGTATGCTAAAGAATTTCAAAAGAATTAGTGACCTATCTATGTATATGTTTTTATTTTCCAAGGTATAGAATGGAAATGTATAAAGTAACTGGGAAAAAAAGTTATTCATGATATGCTCTATGTTGATTGGTATTGAGAAATCTCTCACTTAATATATCGAAGTATTTGCCATAGTAAAGTATATTCCTAGATTGTGTATGTATGCATTGTAAAATTATATTTATGATGTTGAGTAGTATATTTCTCATTTATTCTGGTGGTGAGACTGAGTTTCACACCAATAGTTTACCTCAAAGTTACATGGGGATTCATTATTTGTCATTAGATTTATTAGCCACGAAGCTTGTTTATTCCTCATGTGCTTAAATTTTTCTTGAATGTTTATTTTTGTGTTATCATACAATTATAGCTATAGATAATGTAGTTGGTGGTTAAATAAAAGTTTAAGATTAAATTCTTTAAAGAATATTAAAGCAGAAATAGTGTTATATTTGTTGGTTGGTCTAATGTGTTGTCCGAATTATGACACTTATTAGTAATTCATAAATAAACAGACAAAATGTAAATATATTGATTTTGTCTTAATTATAGCATAAGATATGACACACACATAATGCAAATAATTTTGCAGACATGAAAGTATAATACTATTAAATTTATACATCAGGAATTAAATATTTAGATCATATGATATTAATGTACCTGCAAGCCTTAAATCATCAAATCATCAGAATGATAATTTTTTTTGGAATGCGTGAAAAGTATAGATTTTTAAAGTGTAACGATCCGGAGAAAGCGACTTAACGTAATCTGCACTACGGGGCGCCATCTAGGCATTTGAACCTAGAAAAATTTATAAAGTAGGCAGATACGTAAGTCAAAAAAAAAAATTTTTTTTTTTTTTTTTTTAAATTTTGATTCCGGTCGTTAGCCCATGTCACTAGCTCAGTGGAATAGCAGAGATTTAATAAAATAATCTAAGAGTATATATAAAAAAAGGAATAAAATAAGCCACTGCCAGTAACTAACACACAAACATTTATTTATGCACATATATATAAGATTTAAAATTATTTTAGTATTAGTTTTACATTTTAACATTATTTTTAACTTTACCTTAGATTTTAATTTACATTTTCAATTTCTATTATATTATAAGTTTACATTTTAATTAAGTTAGCACAGATGGGATTATAAAAGCTTGTTATAATAAGTTGCTATGGATCAGTTACTAGGTTACACGGTTAAAAACATTCCAAAGTAAACATAAGCGATCAAAATATAAAATTATTGATTACTGAAAATTGTGGAGGGAAATTTATATGTAACCCAATGGTATTCACCATAAGATACCTTGCATTGTTATTTGATGTATTTTTTATTTATTTATTTAAAATTATTTCATTTATTTAATTTTGTTCTTTAAGTTTTATTATGATTTCTATTTTCCGTCAAGTTCAAATTATAAAATGTTAAAACTTAAGTCGAGGGTGAATGGCTGTATAGATTTATAAAGTTATATTAGAGAGGGTAATCTTAGGTTATTTGTTTGATGGTTAAATTGGGTCAATGGATTGGATATATTGGTGTGATTAGTAGATGTAACATTTGATTAAAGCTACGGGCAGAATCGCTTCATAAACCTCACACTTCCGTTTGCCTATGGAAGGAATATAAATTGGATACTGCAGTTCCTTTCTATGGAGTTTTTTGTTTATTGCTCTTCTTTAGAGATAGATGTCATATTCCTTTCTCATAAGAGGTAATTTCTTCTTTTAACCTTCAGTGCTGTGTATATTCATTACATTGAATACATCGATATATCAGATGAATATGCAGTTTGACTTCTCATTTTAGCCTAAGGTTCAAATAGGGATCGAATCTTTATTATCAACACAAAGCCCAAATTAATGGGTCTATTACATATTCGATCTATGAAAATTCATTAAATTTAGGTTGTTTATAGACTTTTGCGTGGATTTTATTGCTTCTAACTATGTCTTAAAACATTGTTTCTTACTGGATCAAAATATATGGACATTCGATGAATAATAAGATACCTTACGGTGAAGTGTCTAAATGTCTTTATTCGGATCTCACACTGGTTATTGCGTGACAATACAAATATCTTAAAGATGAATACTATTGGGTTAAATACATAAATTTCCCTCCTCATAGTTGTCAGTCATCAATGATTTCATATTTTGATCATTTACATCTTCTTTACAAATCTTTTTAACCATTATAATCTCTATAACAGTCCCTAGCAACTTAAAACAAGCTTGTATGATCTCATCTGATAACTTCTAATTAAAATATAAAAATTAGAATCATGATGGCAATTAAATGTAAATTAATGTCAAAAAATCAAAGTGTAAAAGTGGCAAAAACCAAAATGAGCACTAATACTAAAATAATGTTTAAATCATATATATTTTTTCATAAACAATAATGTTTGGTATATTCAGTACTGGCAGTGGCTTATTTTTATTCCTTTTTTTACATATACAATCTTAAGTTACCTTGTTAAATCTCTTTATATTCCACTGAGTTAGTGACATGGGCTAGCGACCCGAATCAAAATTTAAAAAAAAAAATTTTTTTTTTTTTTGACTTACGTATCTGCCTACTTTATAAATTTTTTCTAGGTTCAAATGCCCTAGATGGCCCCCGTACGTGCAGATTACGTTACGTCGCTTTCTCTCGAGATCGATACTAAAGGGATTATTTGCATGAGTTATTTAAGATTACTCTCTTGACAACCAAATTGATGAATTTGTTTTATCACAGTAATTGATGGTGTAACCTCTCCTACTATATATTTGTACCTATAATGAGATATTGTATTTACTTTAGTGATTGTTTGCTAATAAAAAGATGTTAGAGTTAATTAACAGCCTAAATATATTCTAAGTTAAAATATTGAGGGCATTATTATAACACATATTAATTTATCCTCTTATATATGTCTAGTCAATAAATGATAAAAAGTACTACAAGCTTGAGATATCAAACCCAGATTAGTAAATGTATATATAAATAAAAGAATTAGGACAAATAGTCCCAATGTGAACTAATTATATTTATTTTGATTACCAATATAAATAAAATGCTCTATTTATTATGTAAAACTTTGTCTCCAGTTATTCTTATATACATTTATATACTTGTTTCCACATTCTACATATCTCAATACAACATAAATGCGCCCAAATTTGATGACAAACATACTGGAAATCTGACATTGTTCTCTTGGTCCAAAACATTATTAAAATACTCTTACACCATTGGGTAAACTTATAAAATAAAAGAGGTTGTATACTCAGTTTATTATTTAGAAAATGAGGTGAAGATTAAAAGAATTGCTCTATTTCCTTCAGTATCTAATTGCTACTCAGTCGCAACATCATTTAATTCACTCCATTATATTGTTTTTACAATAGTTATAAGTTACTGCGTAATGTTAAATACGCTTAACGTATATCAGTGAAATTAACTTCGAGATTATGTTAATATTAATCAAATTGTATAAAGAGGTCCCTGAGATCTAATTTCTTAGTTCCAAATTAATATGAATTTGGCTATTTAGATTAAGACATGCTAAATAGTGGGGTTATTCAATATCATGTTTTTCTATTGAAGTTATATTGTTACTTAATATATGAGTGTGTTTAGATGAAGAGGAAGAAGTTCAAATGTAAATTATAGTTTACTAGTTTGAATAAATAAAACTTTGGTGAACTTTTATCATTTGGTTGATTAACTCAAATGAACCATATATCATATTGCAATGTACCAATAATGTTTCTTCTCCACTTATTTAACTTTCCTTACATATATCTTTAAGGTGCTATAACACTTTTAATGAGCTAAGCTGTAAGTCAAGCACAAGTAGAATAGTCCTAATATTCCATTCAAAACAAAAAATAAATTTGTATTTTTTTCTGTTCATTAATAGAATTGGCATCCTGGGCATTTCCTCATATAATATCCTTGGGATTGGTGTTGAGTAGGGGGTATTATTATATATATATATATATATATATATATATATATATATATATATATATATATATAATGGTCCGATAAATATAGGTCTTACCATGTCTAAGCTGCAGAAGCATACAAGGCATTTGAACCTAAAAAATTTATAAGTCAGCAGATGTACTGTTAAAGATCCAACTTTTATTTATTAAGACCATCAGCCCTTGCCACTAGCTCAGTGAGATCAGGTTACAAATATAATCTGTTAAAATATCTTTCAATATTGCTAAAATAAAATATGCCACTGCCAGTAATTAACACACAAACAACATTTATTAATGCAATATAAATAAAATTGAGGAATGAAATTTATTTAGATTTTAATATTAATTTTAAAATTTAAATTATTTTAAACTATTTGCACAGATGGATGTTTTAATAAAATTTTACCTTAGAATTTTGATCAAGCACGAGTGTGTGTGGTGCAACTGTTCCCAAAGCTATTAATATAAAATAGATAACTAAAAATATATATAATATTGCATGTTCCAACAATGGTGTAAAAGCACATATTATGGTGAAAGCAAACATCTTTGTCCACATGAATTAGCACAACATAAATATTCACATGCAATAGAGCTCACAAGCGATCCTTCTACCTATTCAGTTTTCTATCTGGACCAGAGCACAAGTCACCATGAGTGCATTCCAGACAATCCCACAATCACATGTGTGAGAGAAACATGACCTTAAAAAAATGAAGAGGTCTTATTCCTTCTCACAAGACAGTAATGTCATAAATAGGAAGGACATGTGCTATGCTTTATTGAAAAAATGGAATTAGCATATTTGCATATCATTAAATGTATTAACAAGCTATGATTATGAAGGCAAGATCCTTTGAAAGTGTGAGCTAGTTTATTATTTTTAGCTATCTATTTTATATTAATAAAAACAAGACAGTTGTGCCACACATGCCTTCATGCTTGATTACATATATTTCCCAAAAGTAAAAATTATTTGACTTAATCATATTTAGAATGTTGAGTATAGATAGGCTTCACATAGATTACTCAGTTAAAAAGATTTCAAAATAAACATAAAACGATCAAAATATAAAGTCATTAACGTAATTGTAGAGAAGAATTTACAAGAATCCCAATGGCATTCATCACAAGATGCTGCATTGACACCAATAACTAAAAAGACACTTGAACAAAGTACATTTTCAGATATTCAACGTGAGATATATTTACTGAATATAATCAAATATGAAAATTTAAAAAAAACATAATTAAATGTTAATGAATCTACCCAGCCATCTATATCCAACTTAAATTTAATGCATTTAATTAACACATAACACACAAAAAAGAGAAATGGAAATGATTGCTTAAACAGATTCATAAAAAAAAATTATTAATAATTGATTTGAAAAGTCAGATTAAAGTTCATTTTTAAAAAAAATAGGTTTAGCTTATCAAATCTTGAAAGTTCTTAATTATGTTTTAAAAATTCTTCAGTTATATTTCTTACAGTAAAAAGAGTCGAGTTCCTGGTGTCAATTCCCATGAAGTCTTTATTTGAAGACCAGTCTATCTGAAGAAGGCCTTAGCTGGTTCAATCCTGGTATTATTTTATTTTATTGCAGAATCCATATGATTCTGGTCTGCAACAGTACCATTCATGAATTGTAGTTATTTCATTTGAAATAAGTGAGGGAGCAACAAATTGCATCTCTTATCGCCATTCTCACAAAATCAAGCTGGAACTGTTCTTAATTTCAATATTTTTCCTTTTATACATCATCCAGATTCACTGAACAATCAATCATTTTCATTAGGGTCCAGGCACTGGTTTATACTTCTATTGGACATTCTGCTTCAGAGTGAGAAACGATCTTTAATTTTTATCTAAATCTCTCATCTGACTTTTTTAATTATATAAGATCCCCAAGAGGGCTAGTTTGCTTTTCGATAATTAATAACACAATCATTACCATTTTGACATTTCCAGGAATTAATTGCACTACTTGTTTCTATTTTTACTTACATTACTTTTTATAAAATATTTTATATTTAGATCTTCTATCTTTTTTATAAAAAAAAATATGTTCAAATACTTTTTTTTCATTTAAAAGGAACTTTTAAGTTGCATCTGGGCCGAATATATATCACGTTTAACAACTCTTTAATTTTCTTAGCTTTTAGATTTGTTCTGACTTAAAAAAGTTTTTTTTTTAATCTTAAATTAATGTAATGGCATATTATATACCATTACAATATATATATATATATTGTGCTGGTCAAAACATGTTTATCCATCTAACGCGAGCTGGAACTCACAAAATGTACTTCAAACCCAGTCAAACCCAAAGATTTAGGTCAGGTACCAGCCTGGATTGAACCCACTCTCTAAGCCCCAGATCAAACAATTAATGAATAACATAATAGTGATGGCACATGAGAATTAATCTTAATCTGGCTGACTAGCAAAGCTGAGCAAAACAATGAGACACCTATTAACTATGACTATATTAAAATATACATAAGCATGGCTGTAATATGTGGAAGTGGAGGAAAAGGAATTGAACTACTCAAGTAAGTTAGACAATAAAAATTTAGTTTAATATAATGAAAAATTATTTGTATACATTTATAAATTAGGTACATTGGTATGTGCATGAATGAGCAAGTGGTAGATAGTACATAGTGTCATTCACGCTATTATTTCTCATATGCTCTTTATTAGCTAAATAATATATTACAAAGAAACATGCATCTTTGGTGGGTCCAATATTAAAATGCCAATCGAATATTAGAAAGAATTAAATAATACTGCTATTAGCGCTTTGATTTACAGTTCGAAGCGTGGTGACTAATATATATTTGGGGGCGTTCTGAGATTCATTACAGATATAAATACAAACTATTTTCCTGCCATTATGGTCATGAAAATACATAAAATACATTTGAAAACATTTGATTATATTTAAACCTATGACAAAATATTTAATGACAAATTATTTTAACAAAAAGTAAGGCAATATTTATTTTCCCCAAGGCATATAGATACTCTTAAATAGATATATAAATTATGTGATTGTAGAGATTGTATATGATTGAAATAAACTTAATTAATAAAATAGAAGTAATTGGCGTTTATATATATATATATATATATATATATATATATATATATATATATATATATATATATATATATATATTTTAAGCAAACCTTAATTTTAATATTAAATTATTAATATGGGTCATGAAGCAAAAGGAATAATAAATGAAAGTTTGTGGTGCTGACATAATAGCCTAAAAATAACAAAGAAGAAAAGGTTGTGCTTCTGGATGAAAAATGAAATCTCACATCCCCATCTTAGGTAGTGCTTAGAGAAAAGTGGATAGACATGGTGTGGCCCAGACTTTTGCTGGTATAACTGACGTGAGAGGCTTTTTATCTATGAAGTGAATATACGCAACATGTGCCAAACTTACAGGATCACCACCAGAGGCATTTGATATGGAAAAAATGTGGTTCCAGATAGCTCAACTATCTATGGAATGAGAAGAAATCTATGGGTTTGAACTTGTCGTAACCCCCAGATTAAGAAGCACATATATATAGATCATGAAGATTGGCCAAATGTCAGAAATGCAGTAATGATACATGTCTCTAACAACATTGAATAAATTTTACTGCTTTAAAATAAATGACCCTTGTTTGAATACTATAATATGCCATGCAATTATATAATATATATATATATATATATATATATATATATATATATATATATATATATATATATATATATATATATAGAGAGAGAGAGAATATTTCATTTAATAAAATATACGTTAAAGATTTTACCAAGTAAAAGAAACATTAAGATTTTCCCGATCCCTTTTTCTGCTATTTAAAATAAAACAATCCCATCTTCATTGGTTTATAATAACTGAAATATTTAAATACAAGATTTGAAATTTTAAGAGTATATAAAATGAAGTAAGATTAGCAGTTATAAGAAAACAAGTTATAAGTCACCCTTTCAGAATTTAATAAATAATTATAAAATAAATGTTTCAGAGTGTTAATTAGCTTGAGTTCTGGATTTTCTAGGTAGAAAACCCAGAGTTAAACAAATACATGTTCATCATAAATAAAATGTTGACCCAAAAAACAATCTGGCGGGTATATATTGTTTTGAATGGATGTTAATAACGCAGTATTATGTGAAGGTTTACTTTAAAAAATGACAGAAAAGATTTTTATAAACTAAAAATAGCCAGTTTGTTTGAGATTAGCAAATTAATAGAAAAAAAAGCATATATATATAATCAAGTAATAAATATCTATAAATAAATGACTGCTGCACCAATCAAGTTAAGGAAGGTTAAAAGCATATGAGATAGGATTAGATATAAAGAAATCATTTGAGAGACAAAATTACATTCACAGATCCTATATATATAAAAGGCAAAGTTAAAGAATACATGAGAAGAAATCTTGATAGATTATTTAGACTAAATTGACCATTAGGTGGCAGCTTGGAAATTTACCTTGCAATTTTAAGAGTCCATTTTAAAGTATGGGCATGTTAAAGGCGATTGAAGTGCAAATACTTTGGTTGGCAGGAAACTTTTTATTAGCATTCTAAAGTTCTTTTTAGATCTTTCTTCATTTCATGGCAGCAGGATATTATGGTAGTGGCAGATGAATGACCCATAAGGGTGAGAAGAATGGTGGATTTACTGCTACATCATTTGTAAGTTTCAAGCAAAACAAAATAAGTTTATAATACCTCTTTCTAAAAGTAGATAATAACTAATCTGTTCTCCCAAAATTCAGTCATTTTATACTTTTTCTTTTATCAGTTGTTTTTGAAAGATACAATATGGTTAGATAACATCCAAAATAAATTCAAATCTATTTCCTGATTAGAAATAGATTTGATAACATGTTTCTCTAACAAAAAGAAAATCTTTAGTCTTCTTAATCCATTTATTTTAAGTAAAACATTAATTAAAAAATACCCCCTTTAATTATTTTTGGACAATTAACAACAGCCACATCTTCCATATTGGATTTTATAAAAAAAATACATAGTTTAATAGAAAAACAAGCAATTTAAAAGAAAAAGCTAAAAATGACATATAATAAACATTTAAAAACATCAATATTTTGTTAGTAAGTTTTGGTTCCTATGTATATATTTGAACAGCATCTATAATACTTTAATAAAAAAGAAACTAACAATTAATAAAAAGAATTAATAATAATTTCAAAACATGTTATTGAAACATTAAATTTTATAATTTAGGCACGCATCTCAAATATATACATGAAATATATACATGACAAAAGGAGCAGTGGATGGGAAATAAGGATTTAAAACACAGGTTAGTAGGTAGAAACATGAAGCACAATCTTAAGCTAAGATTGACTGCTTAATATATATATATATATATATATATATATATATATATATATATATATATATATATATATATATATATATATATATATATATATGAAATTAGGCAACACAAAATCTATATATATAATTATAATGAAAATGTAAATCTGGAATTGTGAAATATTATATAATTAAGTAATGAATTATGGAAACCAATACAAGTTGGTTAAAATCAAATATAAAAATATCTCTATTTAATAAAAAAAATTACATTTGATCCTTTTTTTCCAGATTATTTATTTAAGCTTTAATTACATTATTGGACTATCGATGTGTTGAGGTAATTCTGGGTGAAGAGTTATCTGTTTTTCATATTAGTTGTGTCTTGGTTTTTCTAAGATTTTGAAATTGGTATGTCATCTAAGTATGAGTTTTATATTCTAATAATTGATAATGTTCCATGTATTCTTGTATCTGTTTATTGGAGCAAGGATTTGAATCCCTTTGTATAAGTTCAATTAGTATGTTGGTGAAATAGGTTTCTTCATTTTGTTGTGGGAGTGGTGAAAAACCATATGGCATCTGGTTAACCATAGAGCCATCATTAAAAACATGGATAATCTTATGATTGCCAATTGTTTGGTCTTTGATGCTTTGCTTTATAGAAATGATGGTAAAATAGTTCATTTTTATCTTATTGTAAATCAATTGTGTAGATTTCAAAGACCTTGGCAGTTGTTGATAAGATGTTCAAAGGTCTCATCCTCTTTTTCACAGATGGAGCAGATGGGGTTTATTTTGGATGTGCCTCTTTTTATTATTTAAGAAGTAGTTGGTAGGCATGGAATCCATGTTTATTTTGATAAGCAAGTCCAAATATTTGTCTTCCATGTCCCAGTATTTGAAAAGTTTGTAATCTTTTGATTTGTAAGATGAAGGGATCCTGGGGTGGTTTTTAATAGAGGGTAGAGTAAGTTTATATGCATCCCAGATTTTAAGTTTAGTTTCTCACATGTTTGTTTTGAAATAGTTATGTATTTTTTAAGATTGCTTATAATTATGTCTATCCAGTTGCTTTTGTTAGTTGGGGTAAAGTCTGTTGGATGTGCCCTGGTTCTAGTATATTTTCATAATTTAAAATGTTGATAAAGTGTCTAATCAGGCTATGGTTAGTTTGAATTAGGCAAGCTTGGATGGATTTGAATGACATCCCATTATATTTCCTGGGTTCTTTGCATCGACCTCATACTTAAGGTAGCCACTTTTCCTCTCCATAATAGTCTGGCTACTAGTGAGTTAATGTTTTAATGAATTTGGAAGCTACTTTTTATTATGGGTAGATAATAGCTTATTTTTGTACATTGCACCTTTATGTTTGGCAACAACATCCATTTTACATTTACCAACAGTTTACTACAGTTAAAAATAGGAATTGGAACATAGGTCCAATAGAAATTTTTCACAGATACATAGTTACTCACTTAAAAAACAGTCCAGCTTACTAAACCAACATTGTCAGATGATACTTTGCAATATATATATATATATATATATATATATATATATATATATATATATATATATATATATATATATATATATATATATATATATATATATATATATATATATTTATCAATTAATATAAATATGTATTTGTAATTATTATTAAATTATTATAAAAGATATGTATTTAAAACTATAATAAATATTTAGATAGGGGAAAATTATTAATTATTACATATATGCCTATCCAATTTGGTACCATGTAACTATATCAATTCATCATAGCATAGATAAAGGAAAAATATCAGCATTAAAGATTCTTGGTATTTATTTATATATTGGGGCAGTCATCTGAACAATAAAACATACTGGCAGCATTGTCATCTAATAAAATAATATTAAATATAGCAACTGAATAAAAGTACCCACTGTGAGATTCCTAGAGTGCCTTATGCTTATCTCCAATACTAGGTTCTTCTAACAAAGAATCCTCTTCCTATCCTTCTTTCCAAATATATAAGACGATTTATGGTCATATGCACACACGGGTGCTCATTAATGACAACTTATAAAAATATATTTTATAAAACTAATATTATGAAGTTGGAAAGGGATGATATCACTCTTTATTCAGTTTAGCTAAGTACATGTGTTTTCCCATGAGCGCCACTAGATTGTTTTCAATCTAGATAAGTATCTATTTATAGTGTACTTGAGTTCAAACTATTCAGTACATATTTATTACACATGACTTGGATGACTATTGAACAAAATGACATTCTTACATTTTATCTATATTGATAAAATTACAGGATCCCAATATTACCAAAGTTTATACTATAGATCAAAGATTCTTATAGACATTGCTAGCTCATTAGCGTATATTGATGAACAGATATGTATAATCCAATTAATGGCTTCCAAACAAGCATGTGAAGACCATTATTGATATTGATGGCCATTTAACTAGATTATTTATCACAATAAAGGGTGATAATGATGATGATGATAATAATATCATAATAATGATAATAATAATGATATCATAATAATGATTATAATAGTGATGATGATATCAGCCATGGCTTATCAATAAACTCACAACAATAAATTCATCTTTATAAACTTATAGGCATCTATTAATATTATCCTATTTCATACTGGGATTTAATAATACTAATGGTGATGATTGATCATCATGAATCTCTTTGCATAATATTCAATTTATATATAAACCCCTATTTATTAAAACATATTCATTACGCTAAACATTAAATTTAATGATTATAATTTATTAATGATGATTGATGGCGATCATAACTTTTTATATAGAATTATTTGAAACATTTTTAAACTAATAACATGATATCCATCTTTGATGAGGATGATCTAAATTCATGGACACAACATAATTTTAGCTTTCTATGTTGAACTATAAATATATCAAAATTTGGTTGTTCTTTAGCATAATCCTTAAATACCCAAATATCAACATTCTAGTTTACCTATTATTTTCTGGACGCTTAATATTTGCAGTGATTACTCTATATATATACGAATGGTAATACTTAAATAACTGCGAGCAATGATGATGAATTAAAATGATAGAATTAAGACAAAAAAAAAAAACCACAATATTCTTAATAATAACTAGGAAACCAATTAAGATATATAATTATATTTTATTAACACTACTACTCTTTCTTTCCTTCTTTAAAGTCAAATCGACAATTAAATAAATGAGCTTATTAATATAAAAATTCATATAAGTATAAGCAAATAAACTTAATATAAGGTTTGTCACTTCTTGATATCTCAAATAGCGCTGACTTAAATCAATATTAAAAAAAATACATATTCTATAAATGCTTATTTAAGAATTTTCTTACTTATCATATCATAAAATAAATTTCAGGTGTAACTGTATATGTCATTTCATTTCCATTCAAAATGTAATGCCCTATTTTTCAATTTACCATTTTAAACTAATCATATATAACCTATTCTTTGATGTGTTTGGATAAACTAGTTACACATTCAACATTCGGTAATGTTAACATATATGTTTAAAATGTATACCCATAAATTACATATATAAAATTATCTTTTTCTTTTGCAACCTTATAGCGAAAGAAAATAAAATCCATATATTAATTTTTAATATGCAACAAGATAAAATAAAAAATAAAAACATTTATAAATGCATATATCTATAGGTTGCTCATTATCATTAACAACTGAAGAACAATTCAAAAAAAAAAACATTTTAACATTACAATATATAATAAAAAAAAATAATGAAAATTTAAGTTTAAAGATTTAAACTATGTTTGTGCTATGTTGTGAGATATTGCAAATAACTATAGATAAACAAGTCTTTAATGTTTCTGTATCAAAAAGAAAATTGCTTTGACCAGTAAATTAAGGTTTACTTTTAATAAGTAAAAGAATAAAATCGGTTGAAGAAAGTTCATATTTACCTGTCTACTTTTTACTTTCTTATTAATGTCCTGAATTTGAATTTTTGACACCCTTTTCTTTTGCTCACCAACAACAACAACAAAAAAAAAGAGTTATTGCAGATACTTTTTAAGATAATGCTGAATCAATTGACTTTACTTGTTTCTTCAATTCCATTATTATCTCCTGTTGATTGGCTTCCTTCTACCATTTAAAAAAAAGTTATTATAAGTACTTTGAATAAGAAGGTACACGTGGATTTGCTTGTTTCTCTTCTTTAAAAAAAATAATTGCTTGTCGACACTTTAGATGATTGAGGTAAATCAACAAAATTTGATTATGGCTTCAAACTTGGTTCTACATGGATGTTATAAATTTTCTTTTACTTCTATTTCCTCTTCTCCATTCATTGGAAGGTAATGAGCTTTTAATAAGCCAGGAACTAGAAATAAAACATTGCATATAGCTTGTGTGGTTGGCTTCAAAATCTATCCTTTTTTGGTTATTACTGGATACATGACTTCATGTAGAACAGATCAGTGATTTTAACTCTTTCTGTATTAAATATAGAAGCAGAAAAAATGGTTTAGCAATGCAGAGGCATAGTCTTTTGCATAACCAAATATGTTAATATCATTTTTATAATTATTACTAGCTTATAATAAATTCAATCTTGTTCCATTTCTATCCTCTTCTTTCCCACTGCTGAAATTAGCTTTATATCAACGCACATTTCAGATGCTAATTATTTTTTTTTTTCAACTTTCAAAGAGTGAGAAAAAATTCAAAAAGCGTTCACTCTCTTTTGAAAAAATCTGAGCATACATTTCTGCCCAAGAATAATAACATGGAAGGACCGACTGAGTTGAGTCTCAAAATAATAATAATAATTTGAGTGACTCTCACTCCTAAAAATTTTATGACTGACTGATCATCTCTCTAAAAAAAATTTATAACTGACTGATCATCTCTTTAAAAAATTTTTAAGACTGACTGACAAAAAAAATTGTTTTAATCATTTATATTGTGAATTTCAACCAAAGAAAAAAAAAACATCTGGAAATCTTTATCAAAAAAAAAATCAAAAGCACCACAAGTTTGACCTAAAATTGATGCTATCGTTATCTACATCAAAGCACCTCTTTTGTAAAAATAATCTTAAGATACAGATAACAACAAAGCTGGCCATACTATAGCCATCAGAAATAAGTGTAAAAGCATCTTTGTTGTTTGTACAGATCTATTCATTGTTTCACCTGATGTACAATTTTATCTCCTAATCTAACAATTTTATTTTACACCTTTCTGATTTACTCTCTTTTAACAAAATGAAAATTAAATAAATTTACACATATTATTTTAATAAAAAAAAATATTCTATAATAAATGCAAAAGATCTGCTTATTCATAATAATAAATCTATACATATAAATCTCTGTATGTATAAAAAAGAATAAAAAAAAAAAATTTTTTTAAATAATTGAATACTATATATATCTACATTTGCCTCACCCCCAAACAAAAAAAAAATTTTGAATTTAAAAAAAAAAATTGCATAGGTCATGAGTGCCATTGGTTTTAGGCTCCTTACAATATATGTGCCTTTTTACTCTTCCTTCTGTCGATTCTAGTACAATCGCATTTTCCCCTTTTCTTTCTTCTTGAGCATGACTGGTTCTTCATATATATTATAAGAACTTTTGAATGTATGCTTCTGTGGGTCTACTTTGCATTTGCTGATGGGAATTATTCCCAGGCCTACCTATGTTTGGTTTGCTAGGTTTCATGGGATAGTGTCAGCCTAATTGGTTGTTTATAATCCTAATGGTGGAGATCTTATAACTATATCTCTCCTCCATCCAGAATAACCTTTCATTTTCCTTTCTGTAACTCCCAGGGCATCCAATAGGTCTGCCACTCTCATTGGGGAGTGCACATCATCCACTATCATATATGTGTTCCCAGGCATTCCCCTGTCTGAGTTTGCCAGGTTTTGTGGGAAATTGTCTGCCTAACTGGTTTGTTCCCATTCTCATAATCCCAGACTTTATAGCATAGCTCCTCTCCTCTCTATGATAACTTTCAGCTATCCTTTTGGTATCTCCCATGTCTCAAACTTGTCTGCTACATTTACACTGGGGCATATACATCAGCAGCTATCTTTAATTCTAAAGAAATTAGCTTTACTGACTACATCTTTCCTGAGGTCAATTTGTTCCTATACGGTGGCTACCTTTATTTCTAGGTTATGGATCTCACTGTATATATCCTCTTTGGGATTACATTGTTCTTGAACAGCAGCGACTTCATCATTTTCATATGGCTTGACTACAGTCACATAACTCTCTGGCACTATTTCTTGTTCTGGACTGGTCATCTTATTATCAGTTTCTTTACCTAAATCAGTTACTTGAGCACTCATTTTCTGGTGATGGTTGATCCATCTTATTGTTAAGTCCCTGAGACTGTCTATCAAAAGCACTCACAAATTGTTTGGAAGTGAGTTGATCGAACATCTGGTTTATCTCTCGCCTCATTTCCTTCAAGTGTGCCATCATCATGGGAAACCACTCTGGGTAACCTTCCTTCATTTCTTCCATGACTACTTCTTTGTCCCCTTCCATATTATTTTTTTTTTCATACGTATTTATAAACTTATATTACTGATTGCTTTTTGGCTTTATTCTGTTTGATTTATTATATTCTGATTTATTGTTCTGCTCCCTGATTTCCTATACATCCAGAGTCAAACACCTTTATCTATCCTCATATACCTTAAAATCTTCCGATCTCCACACTTTCTCAGCCATAATTCTCCCCATCAATCTATCTATATCTTTAGTGCCTTTAATTAACTTAACCTCCATCATCACTCTTTTTCCTTTACCTATATGATTGATAAAGTATGAGGTCATAGTATTATTTAAAACATTTATTTAAGAAAAGCTATCTCTGCATATGTGTGTCCTTTTTATGCCATCATTTATCTAGTTTTTCATGCTTTTATAAAACTTAACTCTCTCTATGCCCTTTTTTAATACACTAAGCAAAAAAAAAAAATTACTTATATAACATATGTGCTAGATTTATAACAGAGTTCATGTCTCAAGTCATTTATATACTCATCTATCCTTCTAGAGATCTGACAGATATTGACAGCCAAAAGAATGATTAGCAATTCACAATCATGAGATAGACAAAAGAATTCAATCACTGCATTTAAAGCACACAATGCTCCATGAACACTCAGATGATCACCCAAATTCAATCACTCTAAGCTACTACAACCCATAATAGTTTATTGCAAACATTGTTGCATTTCCCTGCTTGCGTCCAAGTCTTAGGGGCTTTAACTTGTCAAATACTGCCTTGCTTATTTTTAAAGTCTTAGAGGCAACAATTATATATCAGTAAAACAAAATACTGCCTTGCTCTCTCTGGAGTCTTAGAGGCGAAATATTATGTATCAGAAAAATTATGCCTTGCTCTCTCTGGAGTCTTAGAGGCGAAATCATGGCAGGCCTACTGTTAACTGCTTCATGATAAAACAACTGATATTATAATCTGGGTTGGAGCAGTGAATGAGATAAATCAATCACCAGTGGCATGAATACATCACATTCTCAAGGCAATGACAAAAATTCTCCATCCATCATCAAAACCGTAACACAACCAACCAAACTCCAACAATCAAATATCCAATCCAACCTCCAAAATCATAAATTTTCTATAACACAAACTTTTCAAATATGAACAAAATTATTATTCCATTCTTCAAGGCTATTAATATTTCTATGCTTATTTAATTGATAAGCAAAATATATAAAAAAAAACAGTGTTATTAACTTTAACACATTATAAGTTGTGATATCATTATATTTTAAAAATTGAAACTAAGCTCTATAATGACTGTATTCATTTATCATCATCAAAAATGCAATAACAGTTATCATCATCATCTAAACATCAGGCCAAAATATTTGTATACACTAATAATAGAAAAAAATTGCACAGAAAAAAAAAATATTCTTTTTTTTTCTTTTTTTTTTTAAACTATACATCTGTCATCACTATATACTACCCATCTCTCATGTATGTGGGGTATTTCAAGCCCTTATTTGGCTTATTTCGAGCCCTAGTTGGTGCGCCATTTGTAACAATATTTATCAATTATATATAAATATGTATTTGTAATTATTAAATTATTATAAAAGATATGTATTTGTAACTATAATAAATATTTAGATAGGGGAAATTATTAATTATTACATATATGCCTATCCAATCTGTACCATGTAACTATATCAATTCATCATAGCATAGACAAAGAAAATATCAGCATTAAAGATTCTTGGTATTTATTTATATATTGGGGCAGTCATCTGAACAATAAAACATACTGGCCATTGTCATCTAATAAAAATAATATTAAATATAGCAACTGAATAAAAGTACCCACTGTGAGATTCCTGGAGTGCCTTATGCTTATCTCCAATACTAGGGTTCTTCTAACAAAGAATCCTTCCTATCCTTCTTTCCAAATATATAAGACCATTCATGGTCATATGCACACTACGGGGTGCTATTCATGACAACTTATAAAAAAATATATTTTATAAAACTAATATTATGAAGTTGGAAAGGGATGATATCACTCTTTATTCAGTTTAGCTAAGTACATGTGTTTTCCCATGAGCGCCACTAGATTGTTTTCAATCTAGATAAGTATCTATTTATAGTGTACTTGAGTTCAAACTCATTCAGTACATATTTATTACACATGACTTGGATGACTATTGAACAAAAATGACATTCTTACATTTTATCTATATTGATAAAATTACAGGATCCCAATATTACCAAAGTTTATACTATAGATCAAAGATTCTTATAGACATTGCTAGCTCATTAGCGTATATTGATGAACAGACATGTATAATCCAATTAATGGCTTCCAAACAAGCATGTGAAGACCATTATTAATATTGATGGCCATTTAACTAGATTATTTATCACAATATAAAGGTGATAATGATGATGATGATAATAATATCATAATAATAATGATAATAATAGTGATATCATAATAATGATTATAATAGTGATGATGTTACCAGCCATGGCTTATCAATAAACTCACAACAATAAATTCATCTTTATAAACTTATAGGCATCTATTAAAATTATCCTATTTCATACTGGGATTTAATAATACTAATGGTGATGATTGATCATCATGAATCTCTTTGCATAATATTCAATTTTATATAAACCCCTATTTATTAAAACATATTCATTACGCTAAACATTAAATTTAATGATTATAATTTATTAATGATGATTGATGGTGATCATAACTTTTATATAGTATTATTTGAAACATTTTTAACCAATAACATGATATCCATCTTTGATGAGGAGGATCTAAATTCATGGACACAACACAATTTTAGCTTTCTATGTTGAACTATAATTATCAAAATTTGGCTATTCTCAAGCATAATCCTTAAATACCCAAATATCAACATTCTAGTTTACCTATTATTTTGCGGACGCTTAATATTTGCAAGTGATTGCTCAATATATATACGAATGGTAATACTTAATAACTGCATGCAATGATGATGAATTAAAATGATAGAATTAAGACAAAAAAAAAAAAAACACAATATTCTTAATAATAACCCTGAAACCAATTAAGATATATAATTATATTTTATTAACACTACTACTCTTTCTTTCCTTCTTTAAAGTCAAATCGACAATTAAATAAATGGCTTATTAATATAAAAATTCATATAAGTATAAGCAAATAAACTTAATATATAGGTTTGTCACTTCTTGATATCTCAAAATAAGCTGACTTAAATCAATATTAAAAAAAATACATATTCTATAAATGCTTATTTAAGAATTTTCTTACTTATCATATCATAAAAATAAATTTCAGGTGTAACTTGTATATGTCATTTCATTTCCATTCAAATGTAATGCCCTATTTTTTCAATTTACCATTTTAAACTAATCATATATAACCTATTCTTTGATGTGTTTGGATAAACAGTTACACATTCACGCATTCGGTAATGTTAACATATATGTTTAAAATGTATACCCATAAATTACATATATAAAATTATCTTTTTCTTTTGCAACCTTATAGCGAAAGAAAATAAAATACATATATTAATTTTTAATATGCAACAAGATAAAATAAAAATAAAAAACATTATAAATGCATATATCTATAGGTTGCTCATTATCATTAACAACTGAAGAACAATTAAAAAAAAATTTCAACATTACAATATATAATAAAAAAAAATAATGAAAAATTTAAGTTTAAAGATTTAAACTATGTTTGTGCTATGTTGTGAGATATTGCAAATAACTATAGATAAACAAGTCTTTAATGTTTCTGTATCAAAAAAGAAAATTGCTTTGACCAGTAAATTAAGGTTTACTTTTAATAAGTAAAAGAATAAAATCGGTTAAAGAAAGTTCATATTTACCCGTCTACTTTTTACTTCTTATTAATGTCCTGAATTTGAATTTTAGACTGCTTTTCTTTGCTCACCAACAACAACAACAACAAAAAAAAGAAAGTTATTGCAGATACTTTTAAGATAATGCTGAATCAATTGACTTTGCTTGTTTCTTCAATTCCATTATTATTTACTGTTGATTGGCTTCCTTCTACCATTTAAAAAAAATTATTATAAGTACTTTGAATAAGTAGGTACCGGTGGATTTGCTTGTTTCTCTTCTTTAAAAAAAATAATTGCTGTCAACACTTTAGATGATTGAGGTAAATCAACAAAAATTTGATTTATGGCTTCAAACTTGGTTCTACATGGATGTTATAAATTTTCTTTTTCTTCTATTTCCTCTTCTCCATTCATTGGAAGGTAATGAGCTTTTAATAAGCCAGGAACTAGAAATAAAGCATTCCATATAGCTTGTGTGGTTAGCTTCAAAATCTGTCCTTTTGTTGGTTATTACTGGATACATGACTTCATAGACAGATCAGCGATTTTGACTCTTTCTGTATTAACCAGGAAGCAGAAAAAATGGTTTAGCAATGCAGAGGCATAGTCTTATTGCATAACCAAATATGTTACTATCATTTTTATAATTATTACTAGCTTATAATAAATTCAATCTTGTTCCATTTCTATCCTCTTCTTTCCCACTGCTGAAATTGCTTTATATCAACGCACATTTCATTTGCTCTTTATTTTTTTTTCAACTTTCAAAGAGTGAGAAAAAAAAAATTAAAGCGTTCACTCTCTTTTAAAAAAAATCCGAGCTTACATTTCTGCTTAAGAATAATAACAAGGAAGGACCGACTGAGTTGAGTCTCAAAATAATAATAATAATTTGAGTGACTCTCACTCTAAAAAAATTTATGACTGACTGATCATCTCTCTAAAAAAATTTATGACTGACTGATCATCTCTTTAAAAAAATTTAAGACTGACTGATTAAAAAAATTGTTTTAATCATTTATATCGCGAATTTCAACCAAAGAAAAAAAAACATCTGGAAATCTTTATCTCAAAAAAAAATCAAAGCTTCACAAGTTTGACTTAAAATTGATGCTATCGTTATCTACATCAAAGCACCTCTTTTGTAAAAATAATCTTAAGATACAGATAACAACAAAGCTGGCCATCTATAGCCATCAGAAATAAGTGTAAAAGCATCTTTGTGTTTGTACAGATCTATTCATTGTTTCACACGTGTACAATTTTTATCTCCTAATCTAACAATTTTATTTTACACCTTTCTGATTTACTCTCTTTTAACAAAATGAAAATTAAATAAATTTAACACATATTATTTAATAAAAAAAATATTATATAATAAATCACAAAAAGAACTGCTTATTCATAATAATAAATCTATACATATAAATCTCTGTATGTATAAAAGAATAAAAAAAAATTTTTTTTTTTTTTTTAATAATTGAATACTATATATATCTACAATATATATATATATATATATATATATATATATATATATATATATATATGCCAAACTTTTTCATTAAATAACATACCATATCTCATCCATTACAGAGTTCTACTATACATGATGAGGACCATTTTCACTCAACATCATCAATGTAACACACTAGTATTGACAAAATTGTCTTACCAGCAAAACCCAAGATAAATAAAATTTACTTTTAAACATATGGACTTTTATCTTCCTCCCTCTTTTCCTTATTCCTAAACATATAAGATTCCAAAACAGCTTAAGTCTACAATAGCCATCAGTCTTATCTAACATATTAATGCATTGCTTTTTCTTATATGTTGTATGTGACATAAGTTATCAAAAATTATTTATTATGCAATAAAATATCTTGTTGAAACACCACCACCACCACCACCACCATCATCATCATCATCATCATCATAATCATAATAATAATAATAATAATAATAATAATAATAATAATAATGAAGATGATGATGATGATGATGATGAACATATTACCATTTTGGAATGCTACTTTAATGCAATAGTAATTATTTCACATATTATGGTCATAACGTGAAAGGCTTAAACCTTCAAAACATGTGCCTTAAACATGCTAACGGACAGCCAATCAGATGTAATAATAACAGCACATGGACCTCTTAATTCTGAAACACAATTCAGAACTATCAGAAAAGATGGGACCCACCTTCTTCTATGCCTCAATTTATATAGAAATAAGACAGTTTCTAGCATTTCAAACTACGAGTATGAAACTTAAAATACCTTCACATTTAATTCACTAAATATTATATATAAATAAACAACGTGAAATCTTTCAATTTACTATGCATCAATTTTTTAAATCTAGTGAAATGATAGTAACAAATGTAAATATATCAAATTTATTAAGCATTTTGAAGGTTGAAGCCTTTCATGTTATTATAATCTTATTTGCTTGTGCTTAATAAATTTGATATATTTACATTTGTTTCTATCATTTCTTTAGATTTAAGAACTGCTGCATAGTAAATTGAAAGATTTCACATTGTTTATTTATATATAATATTTAGTGAATTAAATGTGAAGGTATTTTAAGTTTCACACCCATAATTTGAAATGCTTGAGTCTGGCTTATTTAATTGAGGCATAGAAGAAGGTAGGTCCCATCTTTTTCTGATAGTTCTGACTTGTGTTTCAGAATTAAGAGGTCCACATGCAGTCTATTATTACATCTGATTGGCTGTACAATAGCATATTTAAGGTGCATGTCTTGAAGGTTTAAGCCTTTCATGTTATTATAATATTATTTGATTGTGCTTAATAAATTTGATATATTTATATTATGGTCAGTATCCTGAATCTACCAAAAAACCATCAAAGCAATGGAATTTTATCTAATCTAAATTGATGCAACATGGACTCAGATGTTTTTAATATAGTTACCATAACTAAGAAACAATAAAGTTATATACATATAAAATTTGAAAAATTTCATGAATTGTAGATATAAATATTAAGTTTTACTAAGGATTTCTATACAACTTTTTAGATAGATTTAAGTTTTAGTGTTAGAAAGTAAACAACCATTTAAAATTGGTAATACATACTGAAAACATATTATTGCTAATGGTATTTAATTGTGTGAATCTTTATAAAACTTTACAAATAAATATTACCAGTAAATCAGTTTGCATTGTCAGTTTTTAATGATAGCTTTGTGTATACCGTCTCTAGAAAGTTGCACTGAAACCTAATTAAAATTTTAAGCATGTATACATATAAGTTTATAAAAAATATTCTTATATATATATTGTAACGATATATAAATATGTCGTTACATTAATTTAAAATAAAAACTTAAAAGTTTGCAAATAAAAGTAAAAAACTAAATGCTAAAATTAAAATATTGTTAAATGTATATACATTCGCACAGATGCTAAACTTTAAAAATATTTTTCATAAACAAAGAAAAAAAAGTATTTGAACGTATTTTTTTTAATAAAAAAATACAAGATTGAAATATAAAAATATTTTAATAAAAAAAAATAACGTAAGTTAAAATAAAAACAGGTATTAATTAATTCCTGTAATCTATAAATGGAAATGATTGTTTATTAATTATCTAAAAGCTGTTTAATTAAAAAGTCAGATGAAAAGTTAGATAAGAGAAGAAAGATTTTAGCTTGACCAATGGAAGCACTAAGCCTTGGCTCGGACCCTAACGAAAATGATGGATTGGTGACGTTTTGTTCATTGAATCCTTGTGGATAATATAAAAAGGGAAATACAGTTTTTTCGGACAGTTCCAGCTTTGGGTGTTTGAGAGGTGGTAGGATGCACATACCACACTCTCTATTTAAAAAGGAAAAATGAAAAGACTGTGATACATTGAACCAGCTAATGCCATCTCCAGAACATTATCTTCCAATGGAGGCGTCGGGGAATTAAAAGCAAAAACCTGGACTCTTCTACCGTAAGCTATATTGACATGAACTCTAAGTTGAAATCAATTAAGAACTTTCGTCAAGTTTTACAAATTGATAAACAAGCCAACTGAAATGTTAAAACGGACTCTTATCTGACCTTTGTAAGTTTTTAAATCAAATTAATAATGTTTAATTTTTTTTTCCGATTGATAAACATCATTTCCATTTTTTTTTTCTTATTGTATAGATTTTTTTAAATGTATGAAATTTAAGTTGTTTATAGATGCTTGCATGGATTCGTTTGCGGTTAATTATATTTTGGTTTTCATATTTGATCAAAATATATAGACATTCGATAAATAATGATACCTTACGGTGAGTATCTAAAATGTATTTATTCGGATGTCTTTTAAGTTATTGGTGACAACGCAAGTATCTTATGGTGAATACTATTGGGTTACTTATAAGTTTCCCTCTGCGATTGTCGGTATCAATAATTTTGTATTTTGATCGTTTATGTTTATTTTGAAATGTTTTTGACCGTGGAATCTATGTAATCGATCTATACCCAACATTTTTAAACAAATCTGTGCAAATGTATTTAAATGTTAAAATTAAGTCGGGCGTGAATGGCTATATAGATTTGTAAAGTTATATTAGGGGAGGGAAATCTTAGGTTATTCATGTCATTGTTGAATTGGGTCAATGGATTGGATATATTTGTGTAATTAGTAGATGTAGTATGAGGTCCGCTATGGGCAGGATTATAGATATACGCCACACACCCTATGTTTGCCTATGGATGGGTTTGTAAGTCGGCAGAAGACCGCAGTCCATTCCTATGGAGTTTTTTGTTTATTGATCTACTTGCCAACAGATGTCACATTCCTGGTGGTGGAGAGTCAATGTCTTCTCTATTTCTACTTATTGTTCAGATGTACATTCCTGACAATATAGTATTTTGTGTTGTCGTATCATGCTACATTGAATACATGAATGTATCAGATGGATTGGCGCCAGTTGATTGCGAAATTTGTTGCCTAAGGTTAAATCAGGGAAGAATATTTTCCTTTCAAATGCAGACCTATGTAGTCCATTCATACTCGACCCTCTAAATAAATAGTAAACTCATTATTTGCAATCTACTTAAATTTAGAATTAAAGATCAATATAAAATTATAAACGTTAAATTTATTCCTCAAAATTTAAATATTATTTTATATATGCGTAAATAAATATTTTTTATGTGTTAATTTCTGGCAGTGGCTTTTATTCTTTTATATTTAAGATATAAAATTTATATTTTATTATCTCTGCTACTCCACTGAGCTAGTGACTTGGGCTAACGATCTGAATATTTAAATAAAGTGGAATCTTAACAGCGCGTATCTGCCTACTCTATAAATTTTTCTAGGCTCAAATGCCTAGATGGCGCCCTTGTAGAGCAGATATTGTGTTTGCGGTTAGATTCGATCTTCACTTTCATTTTGATCATTATAATATATATGGAAGATGTTTGTTTATATATTTAAGAGAGCAATATAATTCAAGTTTGAATACATATAAAATATTGCTGTCAAATCAACCTTTTATATTTAAAACCATGAAATATGCTAAAAGTGGGAATTCACTTCCAGAATGAACTTTTGATTTAATTTGCATTTCCATTTTATATGTATTCTTGCTTGGTTTTATTATAGTTCAACTACAGTTAGAAAAATACTTAAAAATTCCTATTAAAAACTTTTAGTCCAGCGCTGTTAGGCCGAGAGGTCAGTTCAGCAGCCTTGTAAGCAAGCAGTTGTTTGAAGACAGTTGTTGTGGGTTAGCTTCCCGGCCAATGCTATGACATATGGAAAAAAAAAAAAAAAAAACTTTTAGTACATTTTTTTATTACTAGAATATAAATCATTTATTTAATTACTATGATATGCCGATATATGTATATAAAAATAATATTAGTTCAATACGTTTATAAAATTGAGTATGTTTTTGAAACACTGATTTTTAGCTTCAAGATGATTGATTAGCTTCTCAACTTGAAACTATGCACTTAATTATGTTTTCTTTTTTTTTTCTCATGCATTGCGTAATGCCATAAGCCTTTTGTGTGTCTTTTTATGCTATGTGCATCCTTAAACTTTTTGTGTTTCTATTTATACTATTTGTATCCTTGTTTTATTATCGTTTTATTTCTTAGTTTTTTTTCTAATGCCAATTGATTATTGTTTGGCATGTGCCTTTTAACAAAAACGAAATATTTATTTTTAATTAATTAGCTTTTTCATTAATTAATTTTATAATTAATTTTTAAAATTATATATATAAATTTATGTTCATACATGTATAATATTTGTTCTGTTATCATAACAGATTTTCTAAATTAATTAGTTTTTTTAATTAATTTTTTCATAATGTATATTTGCAAACACATATATTAATTATTACTCAATGAGAATTTTACACGCAAGAGAACATTATTTTTTTTTTAATTAAGCATATAATTATGTGAATACTATATGATTTTCTTCTACAATTTTGCCTGTTCCCTGGAATTTGTAATTTTAAAATAAATACTATATGATTTTCTTCTACAATTTTGCCTGTTCCCTGGAATTTTTAATTTTAAAATTCCTTTTGTATATGCAATTATATTTTCGATTGATACTTTTTGTTATCTACTGCTATAAATCTTTCTATTTCATTTTGAATGGGTATATATTTTTAATAATATCTACTTTACAATCTTCATTTAAAATTTGAAATATCCAGCACTCTTAACCTGGAGCCTATTTAAATAATTATTTCTTGCTTAGTTTGTCTTTATGTTGACTTGTTTGTCGCTTTTTAAATATATTTTAATTATTTATTTTATTTCTTAGACTTAATAATTATCTGTCTGAGCAAAATCCATTTTACCCATTTAAAAAAAAAATCAGATTTCGCTTTTGTTTTATGCTTTTTATTTCGCAGTTGTATTTTGGGATACTATATTTTTTTCCTAAATTAGAAGCCAAAACTTTATGCATGACGTAATTGTAGTGTATTCAGTCACATTAATCAATTTTGAAAAATATTGTTCTACTTTATAAACCAAATCATTTATTTTACTGTGGAAAGTGGCGTTTGAACATATTTTATTCCTTATTTTTTCAAGTATATTTTAAGTCCCATGATGTTTAACATCTGATATAAATATTTTGGAAAATATTTAATAAGAAAATTTTAATTCCAAAACATTTCTTTAGAGTTAATGTTTTAACAATTTTATAGTCTGCAATTTTGAGTATGTAATCAATCAAAAATGTATTTTTTAAATGGGCCTTTGTTCAAGATAGTTGCATTATCATGTTTGTATAGAATTTGGCTATGTTATATATAATTCTTGCATATATGCTCAAATCCTTCTAATATCATACATATCTTCCAAATTTCTACTTGGCTATCAGATGTAGCTGTATGGAAATTTTTAGAATAACAGCCTCAATACTTGGCCTCTAGCTTCTGAATATTAGTTTGAAATTCTCATTAAACTAATACACCCCTTACCTATTATTGATTGAGATTTATTTACCCAATTAATAAGTAAAATATAAGATTGGTGTATTTTGTCTACTTGGCTATAAATTAAACAAATTTGAAAAACAATCCAATATTTTTTTCAATTATTTTATTATATTAACTCCAGTCCAATTCATCAAACTGTTGTGTACTAATTAAAAGTTTTCTGGTGCATTTTATTATAACAATATACTCATTTGATTTTCTGCTTTGATGGGTATATCAACATTTTAAAATTTTATTTTCATTACATCAACAGATCTGAGTGATATCATTTAAAGGCTAAGAATTACTTTTAACTGAAATGTGATTATTTATAATGTGGCAAATAATTGTTCATATTTAATTTTTCATCCATAATTATCACTATCTTTCAGATTGCTATATTCTATATTGTAGATCTTTTTTCTTCCACATTATTTCTTCCAATTCTTTTAAATGACCTTTGATATCATATATCTGACAATTTATATTTCCATATTATTTAGCACTTATCATTACATTTTTTGATTTCTGATTTATTTGCTTTACCTTTAAATAATTCTTGATATCATAAAAAAACAGATTCTTATTTTCATGAGTTTTAGTAAGCATAAATCTTTATTTTGATCAGCAATGGTTTCATATGACATTTTTAAAATGTATTGTTTGACATCCCATAGATTAAATGTATACATTTTTTATTCAATGCTGTATCAAATTCACATTTTTTTCTTGAACACAAGTCACATTTTAAATTTAATAATTTAATTTCCTTTTTTTGTTTTTCAAATAACTTAGTGTTTTATTTATATGTTGATTCTAATTACATATTCCACATATATAAAATAACTTTTTGGTTAGAGGACCTCATTTTACATAAACAATAAACATTCAACAAAAGAACAATTATAGATAATAAATAAAACTTATTTAGCCTTATGGAGATTGATAATAATTGATAGTTTCCTGGCAATATCAAAGGTGAATATTATCTCTGTTTACTTGGATAAAATCTTTTTATTTATGTTTTTATTAGAATAAGTCCATGAAAAATATTTAATTTAACATATACACTTCTTTGGAAAAGGTTAAACTATTATTTGTAGAATGTCAAGGGAGATGCTATTCTTTTACAGTCTCACAAATGTATAAAATTGCCATTTGGCTTTAAACCAATTGAAGAACTTGGATTTGAAATAAAATACAAACTCATTTTACTTTAACATTAAATCCCAATAAAAGATCTAGTATAGATAAAAAAAACTTATTTGGCTTTAGGGAAATTATCAATTTGTAGTAATTGATGGTTTCCTGTCAAAATCAAAGACAAAGATTATCTCTGCTTACATGGATAAAATCTTTTTATTTATGTTCTTTATTAAAATAATAATCCATGAAATATATATATATATATGTTTAGCATAAAATGACATCCTTGGATCATTTATTTTTTTCATAGTTGTTAGTCATATGATTTAGGAATGTGTGATGTAATATTCATAATGAGAAAGGTTAATCTAATATCTGAGCTACTAGGTTGTAGTGGTAGAATTAAGCTGAGGTAAAAGAGGCACTGATAAAGATTAAAATGTGAATATGCATGTATGTGTGAATTTGCACAAATCTTGTTAGACAACACAACAAATATTTATCTTACAAGGTTTAATTTTTTTTAATAGTATGTACTTTTCTTCATTCTTAAAATATAAAACCTAGTCCTCTTTATTTAAATGAGTAATACATATGGTTAAGTTAAATTATTAATAAGAATTATTCATAGATAATATTTAGGCTAATATAAAATTATTAATGAATTATACAATTAATCATACAACTAATCATATTGTTTATATATTCTTGCAATGAGATTTTATGGATAGTATTCTTTTTTGATTATTTATGAAGAAAAATAAGTATTCAAGAAAAAAATATTAGTTTATTGCCATTCTACAACTGTTCGGCTTTCAGTGCGTTTGTCTCTGTGGATTCTTCTAATGCATATTCAAAAAACATGATAACTGAATAATGGGTTAAAAAACTAAACTGCATAGGCATTTTACATTTTGGAATAGAAAGCTCCATTCAATAATAAAAATAAACTAACAAACTTATTATGAAAAAAAAAAAACAAATCAATAAATACAAAATTTGATATACATAATTGATCAACTTTGCAATAAATAAAAACTTTTTAAAATTTATATTACTTTGAAATTAAAAAAAAAATTAAATGCCTCTGTTGAAAATTGTTATTTACTGAGTTAGAGTTATTATAATATCTAGTTTCATAGAAATACAACTTGATATTTCATCAGTTCTATCCCTATTGACATTCTCTTTGAACAATTATAATTACATAACATTCCTGTTTTCATTCTTTATATTTTATCTAATATTCCAATGAATAGAGATATTTTCATCACTTTTAATAACAAAATAGCAACAAGATTCTAACCTCAAAAGTCTATTCTGCAGTTTTTTACTGCAAAATGCCAAAATCTGGAAAACAGTCATGGAATAGGAATATTCAGAAAAGCTTGTTAAGAGCTATTAAAGCTCATAATATAACATTTGTAATAAAAGCCTATTAAATTACATCACAGGATGCATGACTTGATTTCTCTGCAATAATAATACTGTTCCACTTTGATTGCTTTGTTTTTATTATTTATATAAATCTGCTGCTTTTGGAAGAAGAGATGTAACTTCTTGGTATAAATTTTCCACTAATTAAAAAGGCAATCAACCATATATCATTCAAGAATGACTTTGTTGTATTTCTCTTCCTAGAAAGTGCCTTCCTCCATTTCTATTCTGGAAGATTATGCCACAAACTATAAATTTTAATTTAAACTTAATAAGTCATCCATATGAAATATACTCATTGATAATAATTCCTTTTTTTCACTGCTTTTCCTTGCAACTTTCTTGAGTTTCCTATTTATCAATCTATGAATGCTATGAGAAAATCTATTCAGAACTCTAGTCTCACATCTGTTGAAATGATAACTAACTTCTTGTCTAAATCATATTTTTTATGCAAAAATCTCTCTTATCAACATTCTAATTTCACCAAAAATGACCTATTATATACTGTTTATTAATTATACTAAAACTTTCAAGAATAATACTAAATTATATTGCTCCAAATTGACTTAGAATAAAAAAGCCATTGTAATAAGTACTATATCCTTATAGACACAGGCCAAAAACCATGTCACTCAGTCCGTATTTTTTTTTTTTTTGGAGTTAATTTAATACTGATTTGAAATTTGTCTCTGCTTACCCTAAAGCTATAAAACATGAATTTCTCCACATAATAAAGTTATATTTTTTCAAACTATAATCAAGTCCTTTACACTTATATTGATCTTAATTATTAAACATTCTTTAGGCAAATACTCTTTTAGAAAGTTTACAAGATGACTCATGACTCATAGTGTTAGTCAACCTCAACACTCCTAATCTCTCTTCAGTATCATCAATAAACAAATAACCAAAAAATTCAAATTTTGGTATCTGGAACCAAATTATCTCAATTCTCTTGTCAAAATTAATTTAGAAACTTTATCTACCACTAATTTTTTATCACAGAAAATGGTGTATGGTAGCATTGACCCCTTTTATTACATTGTGCATTTCCTCTATTTAGACTCTTATGGATAGCATGACATAAAACATTTCACCTTCAATTAGAATTACTACTTTTCTTATAATAATCATTTGGGTTCTAAGATGCCATTTCTGTTTCTAACTATATCTAGAAAATTACAATCACTATTTTACAATAGAAATTTAAAACAGCTGCTTAACTCTCCAGATACTTTTGATTCTATATGTAACTTGATCATCTCTTTTCAATCTCATTATTAGTAGATAGTTTCTTCTCTTTATTATTATTTTTTACTTTGGTTTGAATTTGTTACGTTTTTGCAAAATTCATCATTTGTAATTTACCCACCATTGTATTTGTCTATTTTTATGATATACATTATAATAATCATCATCATCATCAACCATTATGAATCCACTGCATGATGAAGGTCTCTCCAAGTTTAATCCATCTTCTCCAATCTTTAGCTTCTCTTCTCCACATCACCTCTGAACACTTTCTTATTTCATCCATCCATCTCACATGTGGTCTCTTTCTGGGTCTTTTACAATCTCTTGGAATCTAGTTGAATTTGTAAAAAAAAAAAAAATGTCTATTTTTTTTTTAAATCATTAACTAAAATAAGATTATTTTTAGAGTTGTGATTAAAGATCCATTATTGTGTTTTTAAAATCAAAGCTAAATAAAAATCAAAGCTAAGTGATTTATTTATTATTTTTTTATTTATATTTAAAACAAAGATGAAAGTATTCAATGTATATAATCTAATAAAAATGTAATTCAGAGATCACTCTACATTAGCTTGTGTATTACATTATAAATACACTTAATACTCTATAAGACAAAAGACATAAACTATTTAATATCATTAAGTTGTTATTAGGATGATAAGATGGGAATATTTTAATATATATATATTTCATGGGCATTAACTCCTTAATTGTTTATATTTTTTGAAAAAACTCTAACAGCAGAGAGAAATAAATTTACAATTTTTATTTGATTAAATTTCCCATTATTCTTTATTATATTTTTAAGAAATTTTTGAATCTTTGCTAGAAATATATATTCATAAACAAAAATTATTTAAAAAAATATTATTTCAACTTTGAAATATAAAAAAAAAAAAAACTGAAATATGTATAAGATTTATAAAAATAATAATGTTTTTGTCTTCTTGAACAATTAATCTCATTGCTGATAAAATTATTGACCTAAACAATTAGGAGTGTTTTTACTTAGTTTGTAAAGACCAAATAATTTTTGTCCAGATTACTTAAAGTTGATGAGGTTTTATTTAACATTATGTTTATAATCTTAGAAAAGTGAGAAAAAAGATTATTTTTTTCCTAAAAATAAATATTTTTAATTGAAATTTGAATCTGTTTTATATTATTTTTCTAAAAAAGGAAATATTACACAAATATTTTAAAAATATAGTCATAAAAACAAACTAATGAAAATATGTTTTCATTTTCAAATTGTTCCAAAGAAATGAATATGCTTAAAATCTTTTGCAAACTAAAAGCTACCACTCAATAATATTGTAGGCTGGTTTCTAGCTCATTTGCAAAATATTTCTGTATATAATACTAACATTTTTGACATTTGTTTTTTTAGTAATAAATCAGTATTATTTCAATGACAAGTTTTACTATCAAATAAATGTCAAAACTGCAAAATGGTACTAAAAAGAATTACAAGAGAGTAATTTGAATCTGAAGCTGGCAGCAGCTATCACATACTTCAGCATTTCTTTGGTAACCACATTTAAAGAGTTAATGTGCATGTATTATTAATTTATTGTTTTATTTATCTTTTATTCTATGCAATAAATTGTAACACAAAGTTTGTAAAAAACATTGATAAAATTGCAATGCTATGCCCTACAATTGGGTTTTATAAATTTGTTAGAAAAAAAAATGGTTGTTAAATATAATGACCAAATATAAGCATACATGCTAATAAGAATGTAGACAGCAATATTTTCATATTATTAAAAAACCATTATAACTTTGACAACTTATACTACAGTCCACAATATATTATAATAACACCACCCACTTTCTGATATATAGCAGTATTACATACTTGGATAGAAACAGATTGGTAGTAAAATTAATAACCAACAAATATATTAGCAACAAATTCCAGATCCCCCCCCCCCCAAAAAAAAAAGAATGAATTATATCAATATTGAACAAAGAAGCAGCAAGCAAATGTAATCACAGAAAATAAAGTTATATAAAAAGAAACTAATTACTTTCATGTAAAATGGATTTATCAGGTGCTATTTCAAAATATTTTTATCATATTAAAAAGTAGTAAAGCTTGCAAAAAACAATACAAATATAGTTGCAGTGCTGCATCCTAATCATAGCATTTTATTAAATGAATATGGATTTTGAATTTAAGAATATGAAGTATATACATTGAAAAAAGCAAAAAAACTTATAGTAATGTGATAAAAAATTTCTGACTTCATCTGCCCATGAAGAGAATGCAATTATAGAAAAGTTTTTAATAGATATATGATGATGGAATATAAATGTAAGATGTACTTATTTTTTTTAATTTTAAAAATAAATTCATATTAAGCAAGAAAAGCTATTGCAGATAATTTCCAATGTACATTGTCTAAGATTTTCCAAAACCTTCTGTTTTTGTTTACATGATTTAATGATATGCAAGAAGAAAAAATATAAAGTGTAATTTTGAATTGTCATCAATGAAAATAGAATGCATAATAATAGGAATACATATGTAACAAGAAAATATATTATAAAAGTAGAATTCACAATTATGAGTAGTATAATTGTAGAGATTATGGTGAAAAAATGAAATGGATACAATAATAGTAAACAAATGACAAATTGATTATTAAACTATCAGTGAATTGTAAAATAGTTTAGAGGTTATAGGATAAGTTTAGAAAATGACAAACAATTCAAAAGATAAAAGAGAAAAGGTTGCCATCTGTATAAAAAATCCACAATACAATAAAAAAATTAGAGAGAAAAATAATTTGATGACAAATTCCATTAAAATTAATATGACTCAATTAAGAGTTGCCAGATGATAAAATAGAGCAATTTATGTAAAGTAACATTTACTATCCCTGATATATATAATTTGATTACATCTAAGGAACATGTTTATGATTCCTAAAGTTTTTTATAATGCTATTTGTAAATTCGATAAAAATAACATTAAAAATTTCTAAATAATCACTGAATACCCACAAATATTTTTGGGTAAATAAATTTCATTTTTCATCAAGTAAAGGAAACATGTTTGAACGTTATAGTGGCTTATACTATCCTTTTGACACTAGTTATTAAGCTAAATAAGATAAAGATTATCAAGGCTCAAAAAGCATTTGTATATAATAAAAAAACTATTTTTTGTTTATTGAACGATGGATCATATATAATTTAAGTCATAAATGTATATGTGGATATAGTGTTAAAAAGTTTATAGCAAAATAAAATTCAGAACAAAATTTCTGATTTTGGACATATGTATTAGATATTTTCATTAAATAATGTTTAACCTTAATTCCAAAATAAAGCATTATTGTTAAAATATTTTAATAAATGCATGTATGGTAAAAAAATTAGCTTAATTAAAAAATAAAACAATATATAAATAGTTTATTATTAATACATTAAGTTAAATCATTAAGTGATTTAATTAATAAATTTAAATAAATAACTAGAGAAATAAATCTGGAAAAACAGTTTTTGTTTGGCAGAGTAAAATCTTTTTGAAATAACTTATAAAAGATAGAAAAAAATAAACTATTTTATAAAATGTTAAGAATTAACGCAATTGTGTTTTTAGCTAAAATCATAGTTGTTTTAAGTTAATATTATCTAGAATGTGAGCACAAATAAGCCTGGCTATTCAATTCTCTGGGTAAATCATTTTACCAACATTATGAACCTTAGAATAAAAAGATGGACTAGTTATCAATGCAAATCTCAAAGTACAACTATTTTATTTACATCATGCTCTGCCAAAGAATAATTATCTTATATTAAAAAAAAAACATTTGAAGCTTTATTAAACAAAGCCATAGATTATCAATATTTATGCGGGAAGAATAAAAAAAGATAGGAAAAAACCTCTGAATCACAAATAATCAATTTCAAAATGGACGTTTATGCTGAAATATATATGCTATTCTAATATTTAAATAAAAAATAATTGAATTCTAATAATTATATTCAAATTTTAATATTTTCTTATTATAAATATTTATTACACTCATGCGCAGATGAAAGCACTAATTTGATATAAAAGAAATTAAATACATTAACTATTACTTTAAGCATTTTTATAAATTCACTCAAGTATATAATGTAAATCAAAAAACTTCATGCACATATACAAATCAAATTAAATAATATGCTTCTGATTTTAATTTAAAAAAAAAAAACGAAAGTGAAATAGAAAAAATATTAATTATGTAGACAAGAAATTTTGCCGTCAACTTTATTACAATTATTTATTTAGTCTAAATTATAAATGATTGTTTCTACCAATATTTAAAATAATAATCTGTTATCGAGTAGTATTAATCTCTTTATTATTAGCATACTTGTAAATGATTTTAATTGATCTCTATTAATCATATACTTATTAAATTATATATATGATAGTATTCTCAAGCAGGTTCTAATAATATATATAAAATTTTGAATATTTTATGGAGTTTTGAAGCAAATGAAACCTTAACATCCTGTGCAAACTTTGCAACATCTCTGCATAGAATTTAACATTTTAGGTGTTATATTGGCATTGCAATTGCTATATTTTCTATGTTGCTTTAAGACAATATATAATATTGTAGTATAGTTTTGGTGTTTTGTAACTTTGCTTTTTTTCTACAGCATCAATTTTTATGTATTAGCTGAAAAAATCTGAAGATATCAGAATTATATAGACCTTTTACATGATTGACTGTATTGTTGTTAACATTACAAAGGCATGAGAGAGGTGGCCTAGAAGTATATATAAATGAGAATTTCTAATTGGCTGAGTGTTTTCTCTTGAGGGTAAATAAGTGGCTACCAAATATTTTTTAAATAAAAAATGGAAATGTTCATTAATATGTTTACAAATTAAAATTGTGATGCAATGTTTTGTAAAAGACATTTTATAAACCAAAAACTACAGCACTAGTATGACACACTGATCTTGAAAACAATCTATTAAAAAAAACAACTTTTAAAAAGTTTGTTATGGAAATCATAAGCATTTACTATTGGTTAAAAAATGATTGTTTTCAAAATGGCAAAAAAAATATTATTTTTTTTTTAACATCGAAAAGCTACTGCATAGTAAATCAGAAGATTTCACACTGTATGTTTGTAATTTTAACTCAGTGAGTTGAGTGTGAAGATATTTAAGATTCATGCCTTCATATCTAAGTACTTTAGACTGGCTTGGATATATAGAAAGACAAGTAAAGAAGAGAGTGGAACTACCCTTTTCTTGTTAAATTCTCTGTCTCAGTGTTTATGATCTGATTGGCTGTTGATAGTCATAAGCACTTGAGAGGTTGCAGTCTCACAGTTTAATTTCAATACCATCTGTGCTTTATAAAATAAATATTATTTATAACAATTAATAATTTCAATATATTTAATTTACAGGGTATATGGGCACAGACTAGCATATGACCCACCACTCATCACTCTAGCTCATATCACTGATACACTTGAATGCATATATGTTGAAAAGATAAATAATCACCAATATGTTTATTTTATGCTAAACAGCAATCATCAGTTGGTCCAGATTATCATCTACATATATATATATATATATATATATATATATATATATATATATATATATATATATATATATATATATATATATATATATATATATATATATATATATATATATATATATATATATATATACAATAAGTGCTCAGATATCTATTAAGATAGTCAACCTTCTTACTTTTATGAACAGGCTTCAATCCACTCCAAAAATCCAACTCTTCTACTGTTCATCCAATTGAAAATCTGATGGAATGCTCAAAGGCCACCCTAAGGCCAACATTCTTATCACACCCATATTGACTTAAAGTCTATCTGACTCCTCATGTACACAACATAATTCATTTGATACATATACAAGGGATGGGCAGACATCTCTACTATGTAATAACTGAAATACAGGCTTATCATATACCTATATCAATATATTCACACCACCTACAACTCACCACTCTATCTCATATCATGGATACACTTGAACACATATGTTGAAAAAATAAATAATCACCAATATACAACATATATCAGTTATTAATAAATAATTTCTTAACTTTTTATATATTATTTCTTTTTTTATGATAAGTATTCATAAATATATCCTTTTGTTAATAACATAAATTTGGAATATCAAATATTTTATTCTTCTGACTTTTTGAATAGGTAACTTATATCTAATGTTGTTGAGGGTCATTCTAATTGATAAAAGTTTCATTTAGATATTTATTTGCATTATTTCTTTCAAAAAAGTTTATTTTAAAATTTCTATCATATGCAAACTTAGATTTACATTAAATAAAATTATTCGTATATTATAGAGAAAAAACATATAATTGTAAAAATAAAATATTGTAATATGTAGGACTATTTACAGTTACTCTCACTAAATCCCATTCCAAATAGATGGATAAAGTCTTCAGCTAAAAGACTTTAGCTATTAAATGAAAAACATTTGTAAGTATTATAACACTATAGTATTATTCATGCAAATAAATCACATGCATATATACATATTAAATAAAATACTTTGAAATAAACTGTACAATATATAAATAAATAATAGTTATAGTCATCTTATGGCATGTACACCACCCTGAAAAGTATTTCACAGTTAGAATTATTTTAAAAGTAAAACAATTGGCTTTAAAGTGACACAAAATTAATGTGCCCATGTGAATGACCAATTTTTCATAATTTATATTTATGTTAACACATTTATGTTACTTTTTCAACAAGCTATCTATCAAATTTACAAAAGATGATTGATTTTTTTTTCTTCAAATCATTTTCTTTATATGTAATATAAAAAAACTATCAAGGCAAATCTTCCATTACAAACAACTAAATGGTCAGCAACTACATATCTAAATCTGTACAAAGAATATTCAGTGTATTGTACAAAAATTATGTCATGCAGAAGATGCTCTAACCAAGTCTATACTTATATCTGGCTTACTTCCCCATTAAATACTGTTGCAATTTTTGACACCCAACATAAGTTCCAATAGAATTTACAATAACCAAAATTAGCATAATCCACATGAGCACATTGTATATATAAAAAAGGAAAAACTTTTTGGAATAAATAATTTATGTATGAGATATAATCGTCCATTTTGATGATATAATTAATAATCTTGCCAGAGTGAAAATTAAACATGCAAGTTTTTGGAATACTAGGAGTCATGATTCTTTTTGTGTTAAAACCCTTTAATCAAATATGTCCAAGAATAGATAACAACAACAAACTAGTATTATTTGTTTATATACTTATTTCCAATATAATTTAGGATAAGTAGATACATAATTCTTACACATACATTTTTATATAGATATAGAAGTCACTGGTCCAGGAATAGAATCTGTAACCATGAGTTCAGATATCATAAATATGACCTTCTGTCAGCTGCAGGAATTAAAAAAAATTGAAGAATCTTGTAAAAAGATTGAAATATTGAGAAAGTGATTAAATAAAATTTTAGAAAAGCAAAAGACAGATTTTAAAAACTTGATAACTCCAACATGTAATTTGAAAAGAATAAATATGATGTCAAGGTCAATATGGCTGGGAAGGATGTAAAAAACTAACTTTGAAGTTAAAGATTCTGGAGTTGTGGGTGCTTTAATCAAAAGTAGTATACATAATTCGAAACCATAAATTAGTAAAAATAATAATTTTGACATTGGTAATTTTTTGATGAGTAGAGAAGAGAAGTTGCTTTCCTTGTGAGATGATTTGAATTTGAGAATGTTATTTTGGAAATTAAATTTTCTTTAGTTACTGAGGTATCAAGAATGAGAAAATGCAATGGAGATAATAGCTTTAAGGTTGATGAAAATTTAAGGTAATTATATGAGATAAGTTTACAGAAGTTTATGAGCAATGCATGATTCAAGTATAAAAGACTGATATATCAAAATATACAGCCATGGAAAATTATTTACAAAGCAGCACATTATAAAGAGATTTAGCTCATCACATTCTGCAGCTAATAATCACTGAAAGAATGTGAAATGTCTAATTTAAAATAATATAAACTTTAAATGTATAATTTGTCAAAATATACTAAAATATTTAGATAAATAAGGTTTTAACCACAAATATCCAACTCCTGATTAAAAAGACAGTATAGATTTGAGTTGGTATAAAATATATATACTTTAGGTGGATTAGAATTGAATATACAGTAATCACTTATATAATCTTAAGAATCTGTTTTATAAATATCTTACTTGTATGAAAGTAGGAAAATATAATATTGAACCATAAACAAAATAGAATTTTGCGGTATATATCTAGTCAAAATTTTAATTAATTTAATTGTATGCTGTGACTTGAGTACTGATTCAAAACAAATGTTATATACTATTGATAACCAGTGTTTAATCAATTCCCTACAAGCAAATGAAAATCTTTTTCATGTTGAGTTTATGGATAACTTTTCAAGTTTACTTCAATACATTAAATAATCTTATAAAAAGAGGAACAAAGAATTGCAGGTAGAAAGCATGAAATAATTATAGTTTATTATATTTAAACCCATCTGTTGAGTTTCTTATGATATTAGTATCTAAGCCATCTAATGGTCAAAAATTTAGTGTTGATGTATTTAACATTTTATGATTGTGTGACATATCTATGTAATCATAATTTTTTATATGCCATTGCAGGCAATATTTTAAATATTGCATTGTCTAAGGATGTAATTGATAGTTGCCCACAGTTATAATAATAAACATAAAAATTGTGCAAATCTTATTGAAAGAAATTTAGAAAGTTGCTATGACATAACTGTAATAGAAATAAAAACTATTTATGTACAAAATATAACAAATAATGCAAAAAAAAAGACTTGACTTAAGATATAAAATTATTAAAGTTTCTTTGACTTCAAATCACTTTATTATCATTACTGCTTCCTACTGTTATATTTGCAATATTAAGAATTGGCATACTACAATTATATTTAGTTTGAAAAAAGTAACATCACCTTAATTAAAAAAATAGAAAGGCTTATTCTATTGGTGGTGTCCATCAGATGAGCATTCACTCATGCAACTCATTCAATGTGTATTCAAAAATTGTGAAACTGTGGACAGATCTTAGTGACTAAAGACTTTATGTAAGCAATAATGTAATTGCTATTTATGGGAAAAATGATTAAAAAGTAATATTTTTATTATTTACATATTCTGGCAAAAAAAAATGTAAAAAAGGGAAACCATTTGCACATAAAATTAAAGTTATAACAATTATTTTACTCCAGTATGGATATCAAAATAAATGCCATTTAACCATTGTTGACAAAAACAGATTTACATTTAGGGTATTTTGTACATTGTAGTAGTGCAGCAATCATTATAATTGTTGTGGTGATAATACAATCATAGATGTGGAAAGATAATGATAATGTTCAGAACCTAAACTCAGCAGAAGTAACTTACACTGATATTAATCAGAATGATAAAGTGCATTATATATGTTACATTAAAGATTTCCCTCCAAAGCATCATGTAAGTCTAAAATGGCAATACTCTGTGGCATTATTCTTGTTACTGTAAATACATCACTATAGTTAAGATTTATTTTCTAAGCTATTATGCTAAGTGTAAAATCTTTATGATTGAAATAAAGTTTAAAATTTAGTTATTAAACATAAAACATATTTAGGAAATGTTTATGAAAGATATGGTTGTTTTAATTTTAATGATGTTATAAAAAATGTATTTGGAGGATATGCTCAAACTAGGATGTTACTACCAAATGTGATTAGAAGTATATAGTCTTTTAATTTTTTTTTTTTTTTTGCTTAACTGTCAGCCTGTTACTTTGCATTGAGGTTATTAATCATTAAAACTGGCAATTGATAGGTGTCCATTTCACTTGAAAAATACATCTCATTTTTTAAGATTTAAGCAAATATTTGTTCCTTATTTTTTATTACTTTTAGAAAGTAGTTCAACATTATATTCTTTTTGGAAAGAAAGTAATTCATAATCAAAAAGAGGAAACATATACATCTTATAAACACTTTGATTTTAATGATATTTTTTCATTAAAAAACATCTTATTTGTATACTAATAAATTATTATTATAAATTATTTGTTACAATTTCCAATATATATATATATATATATATATTGTATATATATATATATATATATATATAAATATATATATATATATATATATATATATATATATTGTACCCTCACTTCTCGATATATGCTATAATTTAAAATATGACTAGCTCAATCAAATTATTATGCTCGGCTAAAATATGTACAATTATCTTTAATATATTTTTAATAATATTATAACTTATCAGATTTATTACAAACTTATCAAAAATTAATATAGTTTAATATTATGTACTAATTAAATAAATATTTAATAAAATCATGAGACTGTGAAGTGAAGTTACAATTGGTAATCAGATTTACATTGAGTCAATATCTTTCCAAGACATTGTCTCAATGGCATAAGAATATTATTACTTCTTTTATCTCACTACTAACTCTACAGCATTCTTATGACTTTTATAAATGAACTATCTTTAATAATAATAGATAAATAAATCTCAATCTATTGTTAAGGAAAAAATAATTAAAATGATCTCAGGTTCTTCTAATTATCTTAAAGTAATAATAATTCATGTAAATAGGAATGATAAGGGATTTAATATCAAACCTAAATACACCTAACTTATTCTAATAATAATCACTAACAATAATAATCTTTAGGGTATATCTTAATCTTATCTATTGGGTTATACTTTTAATCATTAAGAAAATAAACAAATCATATGCATGTCTTCATTTCCATATAGTATCTTAATCTTAAAATAGACCAAAATCTTATAATTCAACAATTTGTGGCAATAAATAATCTTATACTCTTATATTGTGCATTATAATTACTTTATGACCATTGTAATATCATATGTTAATGTCAATCAATTTCTATAAATTATATTAAGAAAATATTGTGTTTCTTTCTCAAATAATAAAATAATAAATTCATATTGTGCAAATATTATGTTTATTCAAATTATCTGTTGTCAAATGCTGTGGTGTAAAATAATGAATTCAACACATATTTTAAACAACTTAACAAATTTATTTACATTAACTTTAACAAATAATTTATTTACACTATTTACATTTAAATGGAACTAAAGAAAATAAACAAAAATAAGAAAAATAATAATACAAGATTTTTACACTGTTACTACTTCTATAATCCTAAGTAGATAATTTATATATTTCAAAGAATGTTTTATTAACAAAATTCAATTAAGTTTATGACTTTAATTTACATAAACATTACTTATTATCAATTAATATAAGAAAAGGTTTAATGTAATATATCATTCATGTAGCATGTATGTAAATAAACCAACTTTAATAATTTAAATGCAATTTCACTTAAAGTCCTACTATTATTTATATTATAATGTATAAGGCTGTATTACATTTATTATCAGTATGACTCGAATATTAATTAATGTATGAACTGATATAACTTTGTAGTATAATAACAATTATTGACTATCACTGTTTATTTCATTCCGATATAATGTCATACTACCTGTCTTATTAAAATATGCAATACGTATATGTACTTTTAAAAAAATAATATTTTAAATTATTCAACAATTTCAAACTTTATAAAATATAATGTTAAATAAAATTCTATGATTCTTTTCCATTTTAAATCATTACTTTGCTTTACTTATTATTCCTATTCCTTTATAAAACTACTACCTACAAAAGTCATTTTAACCTTATTTAATTCATAAAACAAATGACCAATTTTAAAACAAAAAAATAATAACGATCCAAACTCTCCTATACCTCATCATCTATATACAATAAGCCTTCAATCAATATAAATTTCTATGTAAAATTAACGTAACTTATCTAATAAAAATAAAAATATAGACTTTATATACTTCTCACTAACTTGAAAAGAGAAATAAATAACTTACTCTAATAAAGTCTAATTTCTAATATTGTAACAGAAACATTAAAATTTATTCACGAAAGAATCATATAATTATTTCTAGGTTTTCATATTACGTTGTACTAAATTATATCATCAATTTAAAATATGCATATTAAAATAAAACTGCTATTGTTAATCTTGTGCATGTATATTATTTAAACATTAATACATTCATACAATAATCATATAACATTTGGTTGATCTAAAGAAAACATAGTAAATACATCAAATTATTATTATTATTATACAATTTTACCATAAATAACACTTCAATGTACAGTCCGTCACGATGTCCTCCAGGATTCCAGTTTTACAAAATAATTTCACATTCACACTCAACAATTATTCTTTAAAATATTATGTGTTGTATAATTATAAAATAAACTTTATGCAATAAAAAGTTATATTAGTATTTAGTTATTATTTAAAAAAAATGTAAATGTACCTTTCTTATCTTTAATAAATCAATAATTAATGAAATATTTATGTTAGTTAATAAATAAGACATATTACATCACATCCAACGGTGGCTTCTTTCCAGCTATAATGTTCTTTTTCCTAGGCACAAATTTTCACCAAACACTACTTCCTTTTCCGGTACATCACGTGTCTTTAAAAGTTTTTATAGAATAAATGAAAACGTTTTTTTTTTTTTAAAATAAATAAAAATAAAAGTCAGTTCCATCAGAAAACAAAATAAAATTAAAATAGTTTATGGATCCAGGTTCACTTCTTTTAAAGAAAAAAAAAATATTATTTAAAAGTTATTATTTTTAGAATTAGTCTCTAATTTACAAAGTTCTGATTTAATTATTTTTTTAATTGATTTGGATATCCATGTAGAGTTGATTTGCGCATTCCGTATCAGATATTTAGGTAAGTTTATTTTTAAAGTCTTTTGTACGACCAGCGTTTAGACTTTAATAAAACAATAATTTTTACTTATAAGTATTTCTTTACTTATTACATCTCCAATTTATTTGCCTTTTAAAATTGTCAGAATTTAGTCTTTTAAACCATAAAGACTTAACAAGGCAAGCATTTATATAATCATTATTATTTATCATCTTTACTAAGTTATATACTTAGATTTATAATTTATAAATACTTTCTTCATAAATAAGTATTTCTCATGCTTTTAAATGTCTGATTTATAAAAAATCAACTATCATTAGCTTTTAAATTTATACAAAGTCCAACGTATTACTATTAGGCATCTAATGACTCTCCTAGTCAATCCAGCGTTTGTTAAATTTTCAGTATAAAATCTCCAATATATTTTATCCTCATACGATGTCTTCATGATTATTTGATAGTAAATTGAGCATTAATAGGAAATGATTAATAGGGAACTACAATAAATTAACACTGCATATTCATCGGTAACTTTTATAAAATTATTTTTTAAAACTACTCTCTAATAATTTTAAAACGATTTTTAAGAGCGTCTATAATCACTTAGCTATTTTTAATAGCACCTTTTACTTTAAGAATTTCAATCACAAGTCCCCTCCTAACAATTGAACCTTGGTTTTATACCGGAAGAAAACTCCCACTTGATTGGTGAATTAAACAATTGACTTGCTAGCTTATTTACATATTTCACCAACAAGACAGAATTAAAAATAAATAATGACTTATTTAATATTTATTATTTATCACATTATTAAATTCTTAAATTATTATTCATCATTTATTTAAATCCATTAAACATTTTTAAAACATTCTTTCTTACTTAACTTTTACGTTTAACTTTTATAAAATTATTTTTATAAATAAATTAAGTCTATTTTTATTCGTTATGTTTTAAACAGTATCTTAAAAATCAGATTTAATATTTCACATTAATTATCTTTATTTTTATCTCATGATAGCTAAATAATATTTATAAATTTTACAACAGAATTTTTAAAATAGTTTTGCAACTTTACTAAAATACTCCCAAGCATGTGTGTACGTATTTAATTAACATCTGTTTTTTTAAAACAAAGCTACAGACGCTTGTAATAATCTAAAAATAAACCAACAATTCATTTTTCAAAAATAAATATTTTTAAAATAAATAATATATTACAACAGCTTTTAAAATAATAATTCGATATTATTAAAATCAAATATTAATCTTCTATCATGCAATACTAATAATTAAAATATTTATATTCATTTATTAAATATTAATTTTTTATCAACAATAAATATATGCATTTAATTTTAACTTGTCTTTTAAAACTTTAACTTTAAACATTTATTTATTAAATTTATTAATGCAGTATTACTTATGGCCAGTTTTCCCAACCATATACTATTATCATCCCTATTGAAATGTCTCTCTCAAATATCAGCACAATTCTCACATATCAAACACTCATGAATTACTTTAATTACACTTTTTTAAAAGATTGTTATAAACAAAATTAAAATCATATAGCTAAATATCTCTTAAATTTAAAATTTTTTAATTAGATGGATACAACAATTTATGGAGACCCATACAAAAGGGCACAATATATATATATATATATTGTAATGGTCAAGTTTCGTACATTTGCGTAACAGAATCTAGAATCCAGACAAAGAGACCAAAGCTGACCAGACCAAGATTGTGACATCCCAAATCCGACCACACTTGAACTCATTTGCCAGTACTGCACGACCCAAGACCCTACGAACGACCCCACTTGAAGTTACACATAGTATACCCATCTTTCGCAGCTGGCATAGGGCAGGGAGAAACAGGAAACGTGGGGATTTAAATATATATATTTGCTAATTTAATTGCTTCCAGCATGAAAGTAAAGATAAATTTTCATAAATGGTAATTAATGCATATATAGTTATATCACACATATATAATTAACTAAGACTGAATTGGATTGAAATAGGAATGAGAAATAGCACGAAACCAGAATAAATTTAACATATATTTATTAATCAAACAGAACATAAATTAATGTGGGGGAAGCATGCAGGTTTTATAACATGAGGATTTAGCATGTCTCCTCATTAAATATTTAATTATTAATATGAAGATACATTTAAAGAACCACTAAGCAGTGCCTAAATAAAATTTTGTCAATTCCTATTGAAAGTGGTAGCTACTATTATAAATTTGCTGTCCCAGTCTTAGACAAAATATTTATTATCTTTTCCTTTTAGATATTTTTATTTAAACATTTAAATAAATATTTTAAGCAAAATATTTATTGCAACATTATTAATTTAATAAAGTATAAGAAGTATGAGCAGAAATCAAAATATAAATTTCAGTTTAATACTCAATAATTAATTAAATTATGGGACTCAGATTGGCTATAATGGGATCACCAACACACTACAGCACCATTAAATTACAATAACAGAGCACCCTGTGGAAAAATTAGAGTCAAGAATTTTCATGACCAACACTGATACCTGGAACTGAGCATCATGCTACTAAAAGGTTGGTGTAGCTAACACGACTTCCAGAAATTATATGTCTGGTCATACTAGCATGCACCTGAAAGAAGGTAAGATAGGGTGGTCTTTTTCAAAGTCCCATCTTAAGAAGATGCAGCAAAATGTTAAACATTGAACATCAATTTAATATATCTAATCTGCCAAGCGAAAGTATGACATTTTTATTACAAAATATGGTACAACAGCCTGATCAGTATCAAGCTACATTAGAGGGATAAAGAAAATATAATAAAACTCTAGCCTATAGATTTCAATCTATACATAGAAATTATTACAAGGGAGGGGGAAGTATATTTGATTAACTGGCCAAATAATTACTGGATATACTTTCATATTGCTAAGACAACTGCATTACTTTAATCCTAATAAGATGGAAATTTAACAGTAAGCCACAGTACATTTTTAAATTAAATAAAAGTATAGGAATTCAAACCGGTGAGCATCGAGAATGTCATTAAGAAAATAGTTATGGGGAAGATATTTGCAGTTATATCACAAATATTTATTATGATTAAATGTTTGCTGATTTAAGGCATTGGGATATAAGTAAAAAAATAACAGTAAAGAAATATTATAGGCATAACCGTAGTGACAGATTAAAGAAATGAGCGTAGGTTACATTTAGTTTAATTAAGATATTTGTAAATATATAGAACAGTTATACAAATGATATAATATTTAATTTAAGAAGAATTTATAATTAAACATTTATAGGATTTTAAAAAAATTGCATTATTTTATAGTTTGCTAGCTTGAAACTTTGAAGTAGAAAATTTGAATTTAGAAATAGTTCGTTAACACAGAGCTCTGAGGTTACAGATTGACGTTACTGGTTAATTAGTTGCTGGACTCTATAAGCAGGTGTTGGCTTTCAGATGTCATAGTCTTCTAGAGCAATCTATTGCTGAACAGTTTTTTTATGGAAGCTCCGGTGGTTGTAGCATCGGCTGGAAGTTGCACATCATTTTTCCCATGGATTTTAGAAGTAGTCATCGTCTTTCTCCAGTCAGATCTTTCAAAGATCAATCTGACGTGGATTCAGTATAGTGACGCTCTTCTAGAAATTAATGACTCCCCCTTCAAGCTTAAAATGAACCCTATTTATACTTTTACTAGAAAAAAACCTGTTTTGCTTGGAAACCCATTTACTCTATCTAAAATATCACACTAAATTGTAAGATTTCTCAATTTGATCAAAAATACTTTTGTCTGGGCTTCCATGACACCGCAAATCCTCCTCCAGGTGTAAAAATAGTTTTTCTACAATGGTTTTAATGACTATATTTTTGCTATAAACAAATTTCAGTATAGCAATTATCAACTTACTAACTTTGATTTAACCCCAGGTGCGGTGGACTTAAATACAAATCTGTTTATGGCTAACTTTTTATTTTTAACTAATTTACCTAAAAACTTTTTGCTCCTTTATAAAATAAAATCACGCCACTCTATATATATATATTATTATTATTATTATATAAGATGAGTCATACATCCACAAACAAATTTATGTTTACTAAATTTAATAAATTGACAATTCTACTGTTTAAAATTATAACATAAATTATTATTTTCTAAAATATAAAATTTAAACCATTATATTTGCTGTAAAATCTACTAGCCTATGTATGTACAGTGTTTATTCATATGTGCATATATAATGCTGTGCACCCAGCTGTGATAGAAAGGTTTATATGTTTATTTATCAAAATATTCATTTTAATAGGGTTTGAACCCAGCACATATAGGTTTGGTGGTTAAACTAAAACGTGTAACGAGAAGAGCGTGAACCTGACCACTGCAAAATATATATATTGTAACCACTAATAAAAAAATAATAAGGTAAAAATGACAATAAAAAGGGTTAAATGGAAACCGGCTGACTAACTAGTATGAATAACACTAAGGGAAGGTCACAAATTGCACCAGCAATTTTACATTACATTAGTCTTACATCTCTTATAGCTAATATTAAAGTTTGATTAAGCTACCTTCCAGATCTAAAATAAAAATATTAAAAGATAAATTTAATTTTTAGTTCTATGAGATAATTAATAATCAGGAGAGCATCCATCTATGAAATGAGTGTGGAAATAGAATTATGAGTTGGATGGTAAGTGAATAATGATGTAGAAGATTAAATGGATGATGAAAAACAAATATTAACTAATGAAAATGAATGAACTTAAAAGTGAGGAGAAGGGAAAGAACATGTGTTATGATGATGAATACTTAAGGTTGTGATGGAATAATTAAGAATGAATCAAATATGATAATGACTTAAGATGAAGTGAGAATGAAAATAAAAGAAAAAAATACAGATGAGCTATGATAACAATGACGGTAATGAAAAATGAGATCCTGAACTATTAAACTAATATTGTTTCAAACAACTACAAAATAATAATGAAATAAAGATAAGGGGTTATGTGCTTGACTAATAAAAAATATATAACTACTAATTAAAATGGGTCATAAGATTTAAACTAGAAAAGGAAATTTACATTTTGAAATTTCCAAATCAATTAAATAATAAGAATAACCATAAGAGGTCAAGGCAAGATAACAAATAAATTAAGAAGAGAAAAAACTAATGATAAAGTCAAATATGAAAATACTAATCAATAACTTAATTTTCTCAAGGTTAGTGAGAATGATTTTGTCACTATCCAAAGACAATAAGCAAAGATAGCTCATAAAACAAAAATGGAATCAGTAAATAACATTTAACAATCCCAATAGCAACAATAAAAATAAACTATACATTTTATGAGGTATTAATAAATTCTTAATAAAGTAAATATAATAATAATTTATAAGATAACTTTTATTTTATGCCTATAGTCAATATGTTCAAGATCTGTGAATGATGTTTCTAATGATTTAAATAAAAGGTTATTCCAAAAACTAAATATAAAACATTATTTGAAAGTAATACATGTACTTAATATCAACAGTGTTTAGAATCCAAAATTTTTATCAAAATCCTTACACAACCATGGTTTTATCTAATACAAATAGACCTTCTCAAGTGAAAATCAAACTAAAGGAAATAATATATATACAAACAAAAAAAACCTTCCCATAATTCATTTCAAACTCCATCTTCCCTTAATATCAAAAGAAGTCTTCATAAGATTGTTAGCCTCAGAATCAAGAAAATTTATCATCAAAGTCTCCTTTATTCTTTTTTTAACTCATTCTCTTCATAAAAAATAACTAAAGCATTGTTAAACAATATTCTATGACCTGTATTCAATTCATAAATATATAAAGCTGAGTTAAGATACTTATGTTTAACTCTACTTATATGAACCTTAATCCTTTTATTAAGGCTAAACTTACTCTGGCCTACATAAAACTTACCACAACTACATGGAATCTTATAAAAAATACCAGGAATAAACCTATTATCAATAGATTGTTTTGAACCATTAAGTAATGATTCAAATCAGAACCTTTCTTCCATGCAAACTTCCTTCCACCTAACAAATGACTATTCTTATAAAACAAATTATATATTGAATCCTTAAATAGTAAAGACATAATCATTATCCTTACCAACAAAATTTTTACCATCAAAATTATTATTATTATTATTATTATTATTATTATTATTATTATTATTATTATTATTATTATTATTATTATTATTATTATTATTATTATTATTTTTATTATTATTATTATTTAATAATAATGTTTATAGTCATGATTTTGATGGTAAGAATTTTGTTGGTAAAGATAATGATTATATGTCTTTACCATTTAAGGCTTCAATATATAATTTGGATTATAAGAATAGTCATTTGTTAGGTGGAAGGACAGTTGCATGGAAAAAAGGTTCTGATGTGAATTCATTATTTAATCGTTCAAAACAATCTATTGGTAGTAGGTCTATTCCTGGTATTGCTTACAATATTCCATGTAGTTGTGGTAAGTCTTATGTAGGCGAGAGTAAGTTTAGCCTTAATGAAAGGATTAAGGTTCATATCAGTAGAGTTAAATGTATGTATCGTAACTCAGCTTTATATATTAATTAATTGAATAAAGGTCATAGAATATTGTTTAACAATGCTTCAGTTATTTTTTATGAAAATAATGAGTTAAAAAGAAGAATAAAGGAGACTTTGATGATAAATCTTCTTGATTCTGAGGCTATCAATTTTATGAAGACTTCTTTTGATATTAAGGGAAGGTGGAGTTTGAAATGAATTATGGGAAGGTTTGTTTGTATATATATATATATATATATATGTATGTATACATGTATATATATATATATATATATATGTATGTATACATTATTTCCTTTAGTTTGATTTTCACTTGAGAAGGTCTATTTGGAGTAGATGAAACCATGGTTGTGTAAGGATTTTGGTAAAATTTTTGGATTCAATCTAGTATTGTATTGAAAATTATAAAATTTTATTTTTAAACGAATCATTTGAAGAAAGGTAATGAGTGAGGACTTTGTGCCAAGTTAGAAAGCAACAAGAAAAATGTTGTAGTTTTTGAAAAATCAAGAGATATATTTGTCTGTATCACCCAAGACATTCTCTATTATTCTTTTATATTATTTTTATTCTTTCGTGAATTGCACACACTATGTGCTTATCAACTATCTGAAAAAAGTACATTTTGTTCAATACATTTTACTTAGAAGCAATGTGCATATTTATAAAATTATTTATAAAAGAACAATATAAAATGAATTGCTAAAAAAAATGTTATTTATGTCTAAGTTATATGGACCAGAATATAGGTTAACGTAATATAACAACAGAACACAATTTTTATCATATTGCAAAATTTGTTCTTATTTTCATTGTAAATGTTTATTAAAAATAATGTTCAAATTTAAAGAAAACATATTATAATCATAACAAAATGCATATTAGGATATACATCAATCATTTAAAATGAAATAAAATAGCCTCATTATATAAACTAAATTATGTTTTAACATTTACAACAAGGATTATTTATTCAAAAAAATAAAATATTAAATCTTTGTACATCAAGTTTTAACCATTAAACCACAATGCTATCTTTTACACATTGGGTGTACTCGCAACATATATATATATATATATATATATATATATAGGATTCCTACATCTATATATATAATCAATATGTATACATTATATTTGTATTCCTATTATATTTATAAAAATAAATATATAATTTAGTAAATTAATATTTTTCATTCTTTAAAATGAAAAATCATTGTTGAAAAAAGACAGTTGACAAGGTGATGACCTCTAGGTTCACATTCAGTTTAGCGAATTAAAGGGAATGAAATTAACTTAGTGATTTCAAATCAAATTGTAATGTAACAATATAAAATGTGATATGCTTCAGCAAGCTCATGCAGCTATATATAAAAAAATATTTTTTATTAGAAAATTAAGGATTCTATTCTTTCAGCTATATCCTCACAAAGACTTATACTGTGTTTGATTTAAAAGAACAGTGTATAAGATAAAATCTATATTTTGAAAGATTTAATACTTATTAGAAGAAATTTCTAATATTTTTTAAAGAAAGTAATTTAAATATATTTTCATGTTCTATAAAAATCATTCTAATTGGAGTTCTAAAATGAAAACTTCGATTTAAAAATAACATGTTTATAAAAACTTCAACTAAGTTAAATTAATGTACTTTACATTATAAATAAAATTCAAAGTGTGTAGAACAATGGTTTATCATGGGATATATAATATGCACTTGCCAAGTCAAATATATATATATATATATATATATATATGTGTGTGTGTGTGTGTGTGTGTGTGTGTGTGTGAATAACTTCTTTTGCAAATGCCTATAAAATTATATAGAGCTATATTTTCAAAATGGAATTATAATTGTTAAGAAAAAAACTATGTATTAATGAAGGTGACATCTACATGCAAAGAGGAAAGTAAATGTCAACTTGGGATATCCTATTATTTTCTTCAATGTATAGCAATGAAGTAATTAAAAATTGCATCTTCGAAGGATTTTTATTCACAAATTCCAGGAATATCTAAGACTATTACATTAACTTTTATAAATACCATTTAAGTTTTTAATAATTATAATTGGGAAACATTAATTTCATCTTTTTTATTATCAAATTCATTTCATTAAAGAAATGAATAATAAGAGAGAATTAATAATTTAAAATATTTTTATTTTTATTTATAATTAATAAAAATTTAGACATAGTTTAAGAAATATTAATATGGGAAAGACATGTAAAAATATAAAGAGATAAAGTGAACTTAGAGGTAAGAAATTCAATTATTTTTCAATTCACATACTATTATTTTTTTATGATATGACACTACTTTGTTTATATTAATCCAAATAGTCTAATAACCATTATGTATGATAATTCGATAAATGACTAACATTGATATGAAATATATTTTTATATTAATAAACTTAAATTATGTACAATCATTTTACTGAATGAAAATATTATATACAAATAATTGGATTATTATTTGTATAATCTAATTATTATATAATAGTGTTAATATAGAAGTCTTAATATTTAGATACTTATATTTTTATTCGTTATAAAATCAAGTAGAGGTATAAATTAGAAAATATATTTACCATAAGTAAATAATATATTTATATTTTTAATATAAGGAAGTAGATATATAAATATTTTTTATATATTATAAAGTTTAAGTTATTTATTTGTTAAATAAATAATTATTATGTTTTTTATATTAAACTAAATGAAGTCTTCAACTTTATTTTATTTATTTATTTGATTTTATGAGATAAGAACAAACATTTCATATATTAATCTTTATTGATTATTATAATAACTTCATAAAACCCATTTTAAAGAGTTAGTGAGATTTATTATTATCATTATTCTAGTATATTGATAGGAACCCCTGAAAAGAGTCAATTGTTAAACTTCCCTGAGTTTGAAATTTGAGCATAACGGTTAAACAAATAAGGTGTAAATTGATTTGATGTGGTTTAGATATAATAATTTATTAATAATAAATTATTTATTGGGAACATATATAGTTTTATATCAAAATTAAATCACTTCATTTGTGGCATCTTATATGAAGATCTTAAATCTGACTATAGTGAGATATGATTGCCTTAACTTATTTTGTTGAGAGAGTGCATACCGTTACAATATATATATATATATTGTGCTTCTAATGGATCACGCTCCATGTAAAATCATGTTTACAGTTATTAAAAATAAAAATTTTCATAAACAACATAACGATTTTAAAATTAAAATTCTAATAAATAAAATCATTATCACTGCAAAATAAGTTTCGTAAAAGGAAATGAAGGTTTTAATAAATAAATAATATGTAATTCAGAATAAGTTGGGAGAGTTGTTGTTTATAAATTTTAGAGTTTTTAAAAATAAAAAAAAATAAAATACAGTTATCCCAGGGGGGAATTCAACCCTGTGTCATTTGTAAAGTTTATAAATTAATTTAAGAGTAATTCGGGGGAGAAAATTTGACTTAGAAAAATTAAAACTATAAAAGTTTAAAAATAAATATTTTACATAAAATTAAAATACTCTATTTTTATTTAATTTAAAGAATTGAAAATATATATGTGTGTATGAATAAATATTGTATTTAAATATAAAGAAAATAATAAAATGTGTGCATGTTAAAAAAGTAAAACATGAAAGTTAAATATGAAAAATAATTGAAAGTTTATAATTAAGAATTTCTCTCAATGATTGTATACATGGATTATCTATATAAAAACAGAATTAGCAATGATATTAATTAAAATCCCTAAACAACAGGTATTAGCAATGGCTACTAATTAAAATCCATAAACAGGATTAATTAAAAGGCATCTTAAAAATTTTAATTAACAAAAGCAGTGGATGGATTTTCAACAAAGAAAATAGTTGGCAGGTTTTACAACTAATTAAAGAAATTACAACAAAGCCATCACATAAATAAGGCCAAAAATTAGGTCATTCATTCAGTCTGTCGTGTATCTAAAAGTCAATCACCTGTTATACGTATTTGTTAATAAACACAATGCAGTGTTGAGTAACTTACAAAGCATACAATGGACTCCAGCCACAGTTTAACAGAACATCAGCAGTCAGCCTGATAGAAGTAATGCCTATTTAATAATTTAAAGCTACCCAAAAGGGTCTAATTGCCTTGAGTAAGAAGTATCTTGGAACCACATTCATCAGGACCATATTAGAAGCCCAAAAATCCAATCAGTTGGTAAAACACACACATAACAGTAAATATATTGAAGCCATCATGTTCCAAAAATCCTATAGGTAATAACATTTTTTATTCCATTTTTTGATATTAATTTAAGTAGCCATTGCAATCTTGAAGCCTCCCTGAGTCTGTTAATAAATGAACTCTATAACTGCATAAAATGAACTATTGATGTGCGTGTTTTAAATGCTGTGTACTTATTTAATGCTTTATAATATATTGCAGTTTATTGTATGGTATTAAAAATGTGTGTGGGGGTATTATACATAAAATTATTATTTATTTAATTGAGAAAATTGAGAATTAGTTTACAAATTACAGTAAGCACTTTAGTTAAAATAAATTATCTTTGAAAATTAGTATTTTGTAGGTCAATTTTTTACTAATATCACTAATTAAGGCAACAATTTATTATATTATTCTTTTGATTGAGCTAGTTGGGATTTCTTAGGTACTGATTTAGTTTACCATGATTACACTGGTTGGCACAGGGTGGCACTACTGTATGGAGGGTTTTGCTTATTCAATAACAGTTATGTGCTAGCATAAGAGATGGTGATCATGTGATGTTTAGTGGATTAACATCAATCCTGCCTAATAGGATGGTGGTGGCTATTGAGCTTAGATTGAAAATATTGTGTTTTCAATTTCATTCTCATAGTTTTGTAGTTGAGATAAAAGGTGGCTGTTGGAGGGTTGCATGAGATCCTAAGATATAGGTGCAGTGCTCTCAGATCCAAGGCTCCTCACTGACAAAGGTCACAAGCCAGAAACTAGTCTGGAGATATTGAATGAGTAGGCATTAGATGGAGATTTTAGACACAAGCCTTTTGGCATCCATTGATTACTCTTGTTGGCACAGGTTGGCACTACTGTATGGAGAATTTTGTCTGTTTAATAAATGGTTATGTGTTAGCATAAAAGATGGTGATCATGTGATGTTTAGTAGTTTAACACCAATCTTGCCTAATGTGACAGTGGTGGCTAAGATTGTTAAAGTGCCAAAGACACCAAAATGTATGGGTGCTGAACTGAGTTCAGACCTATATGACTATATATTATTGTATGTTCAATTTTATTCTCATAGTTTTGTAGTTACATAGAGATAAAACGTGGCTGCTGGGGGGGTTGCATTAGATCCTAAGATCTAGGTGCTGTGCTCTCAGATCCAAGGCTCCTCACTGATGAAGGCCACAAGCCAGAAACTAGTCTGGGGATATTGGATGAGTAGGCACTAGATGGAGATTTTATGCACACACTTTTTGGCATTCATTGATTACTCTGGTTGGCACAGGGTGGGACTGCTCTGTGGAGAGTTTTGCCTGTTTTATATGGTGACTAGGCAACAATAATCGATGTTACTTCTTTCTAAATATAAATTGATTAAACTTTTAGAAGTAAGTGATGCTTACTATCCAAAGTATTTGGAACAATTCCCAATTTCAAAATAAATATGTATCAAAATAACAATAATCATGAAAAAAGCAGGTGATGTGAAAAAAGTGAACATAATTAAAATTTACTAATTTTTTTTGTTTGTTTGCTTGCTTGCCTTTTACAACATAGTATTTTTTTAAGAAAAAAGTCAGAAACAAAATTAATTCAATTAGTACTTTCAGCTGTATTGTGAATTGTATAAAAGCCTATACAAAAACTAATTCAATATATATTTTAAACATTTTGTAAAAACTTTTTTAAAGATTTTTCAAAAATTTTATTAAGCAGAACCTAATTTAACAATTATAAGCAAAGTAAAAAGTTCATAATGGAAAACAAACTAAAAAAAAGTGAAGTTACTTACAAGATTAGATTATGCAGAGACATTGTTTAAATATATGTTTGACAACTTGATAAATAAATCTTATTTAAATTGTAAATAAATCGAATTTGGAATTAATGTAAGTTTTGTTATGACATCTCTATTTTCTGAAATATCGAAATTTGAACTTATTATTGTGCTATATTGAGGAAATGTTTTCCTAAGTTTAGAATAAACTTATATGTATATTAAATGAAAAAAGATTTGTCAGTAAAAAAGATTTTATAAAACAAATAGTAAAGCAATTATAAAGATAAAAAACAGCGTTCTTATATTTTAATAAAAAGAACATTAAAGTAATATATACTAGAGATACAAAGTTTAATAAAATAAATAAAAACTTAAAGTTTAATAAAGTAAATAAAATAAAAAACGTATAATGTTGAAAATTGTAAAATATTACGTAAAGATGCATTTGCAAAAGTTAAAAAAAAAAAACAAATTGGATATAACTTTTTACGAAATTTCATTCTTTATATTTTTATTGATCTTTTTAAATTTATTTAATGGTATATATGAGATATAGATATTATAAGAAGAGAGTAAAACATAAAATTAAAAACCAAGTATATGTTCTTCGTCATGTTGAAATGAATATAATGTTTTATAAATCCTATTTTCGGAACAATCCGTGTTTAATAAATTAAAATAAACCCCTACATTTTCATAAGACATTTGCCCTCGATTGGATATAAAGTACAATAATATATATATATATATATATATGCGAGAGTGTCTGTGATATAAGGTTTGAGCAGAAGCGAAATTTGAAAATTTATTCAAAAAGTCTGCAATTTTTCATGGGGGGGGGTGTCTTTTTCCAGCACAATATCTAACATATATATATATAGTTTTGCCTTTTTTTTAATATGTTAAATGCCTTGACTGGGAAGTGAACCCAGGTCAGTTGCTTGGAAGAGAGCTATGTTAACCGCTAGGCCATTAGTACCAAGTTATTCTTAACTAATCAAATTAGCACATTTTTGAATTAACCCTGTGAATATGATTTTCTCAATCAGCATTTTTCTGTAGTGAGACCATGAAAATGTCATCCCTTTGCAGTATCCAATTTCAATGATTTCTAACACGTTGTTTGCCTATTTTATTTATCTAAGGCATATGTAACCCTATAACTATCTTAATATTTATTTATCTACCAAACAATCTATCTACCCATAAAGCCACCAATCTGTCTATTTAGCTACTTCTTATACCTGTCTATCTATATATGTTATAACAAGTTAAATTAATGAGTAGTAATATAGATTTAAAAAGAGAATTACTCAAATATAAATTAATTGATAAATAATTTTGTGGATAGATTTAAATCTATGGTTTGAGAACATTCAATTATTTGCAAGAGAAGTTTTTGGTTTGGCCATTAATTTCTTTTGCAAATGAAAACTGATTTGATTAAAAGTAAAATCAAAAGGGTATAATACAGATAATTTATTCAATAATCAATAAATATAATAAAGATAAACAAATTAGGTAAGGTTGATTATTCACTCAAAACTTTAATGTTGTGTAACTTCGATTATTATATTTTAATTCTAAATATTCCAGATGGCAGTCATGCGTTAAATGGAATGTTATTATTTATTGGTTTGTTTATTTATTGATATATTAAAAACTGTGAACTTATATTTGAGTTTTTTGTTATACAGATACTCACACGCACACATATCTCATATCCGCTCACTATTATATAATAATTATTTTATGAAGATGTTGGTCTCATTATCTTTATCATTCAATGATATTAATTTAAGTCTTGTATATCGTAGAATATTTATTTGATATAAATGTATAATAATACACAATGTATACTATCACAAATAGTTGTAAAATGGTTTTATTAAATTATAAAAAATATATTTTTATTTAAAAAATGAAGATTGCCAATTTCTCTACAAGCTTTATGATAAATGCCTAGCTAGAGCCAACATTTAAAATATCTCTGAGGAGTGCCAAAGCATGAAACCATGGTCAGGGGTTGGGGGGGTACTGACAGAGATATTTAAGTGCTGTCTCTAGCTAAGCATTTATCATAAAGCTTGTAGAGGAATTGGCAATCCTCATTGTTTATAACTTACAAGCTTAAGAGATAGGGTCATGTGATCCATGACTCTTATTTTGACTATTTATATCTTTTTATTTATTTTTTCTTGTGAAAAAATTATATACCAAGTAAATTTTTTGAGCTTTTGGAATATTTGTCCCAAGTTTTCTACTCTATCACAGCATCCAAGTACACAAAATTTATAAATGAAGTGAATATTTCACTGCTCAGAAATTTATTAAAACAGCAAGCATTAAACAAGGAAATTTCGTGCTATGTGAACCTGGAGTTTCAGGGAGTACAATTTTATCATTGTTACATTCATGCAGATAGTATTAATTCTAAACACATTTTAACTTTATGTATCATATGGTAAATACTATTCATAGTCATAATCATATGGTTTATGTTTGGGAAGTTCAGACTTGTCAGATCTACCACAACCCAGAGACACCTCCACTAAACCAATAATGGTAATTTGAAAATATACTATTTAGACTTATTTTATTAAAATATATAAATTTTGAATGATGATTGAAAATAAAGAATTATGAGATTATCATATTTACCAGTCTGATTTGTAATTATCATTATCAGTAGAGTTAAAGTTTATGGTGGAGGAAATAAGACTGCAGCCCATAGGAAGGTAAATGTGAAGGTTACTATCAACCATAAGTGGTTAATAGTAGCCACTAAATTCTAAAGCCTTTAAATCATTCATTTTGTAATCCAAGTCATGGAAGTTATTATTAAACATGACATCTGTCTTATTAAAAAATTATTCCTAAAGAAAAATTGGTATTATCTTATTTAAATAGATTATAATGAAATTTTTAGTTAAAATCTCACTTAACCGATATATGCAGTTGCTATCATAAATTATGGATTACTGGCTTGATATACAATATAGTATTTAGCATAGAGAAAAAGAAACAATAAAAAATGAATAATATTATGGCTACCAGAAAATATTAATGAATCTGATCTATGTAATATTTCATTAGTGTCAAGTTGGCAGTTTCATATTTAATCATGTCTTTATGAATTATAGTGTTTTATATCAATTTTAATAATAATTATATATATATTTAAAAATGTATGGATATTTAGTATATAACATTTCAAAAATAAATTGGTAGATATGTACAATTTCAATTTTATCAAAAATGGAAATTAATGAAATCTATTATTCTGTTATTTCATATAAATTATAATAAATAAAAAACTATATATATATATATATATATATATATATATATATATATATATATATATATATATATATATATATATATATATATATATATATATATGTAACCTGCAAAAGATGAGATAGAGTAATGATGATAACCACAAGGCTATGAAGGTTATAACAACTCTCACACCCTTAATGATCAATCTAACTCATTGAGCAAGTCAAACTGTAACCTATGTAAATGTATAGGCTAAAATATTTTTCAATAGCTAAACTCTGTGGGTTTATAAATCAAATACCATATGATACAATGAGGAGATATGCAGGAGAAGCATTTAAAATCAAATATGTTAAATGTAAGGCAACAATTAATGAGTCAAGAGAAGAAGAAATCTCAACTCACTCTAGAACACATGAAAAACTCAATATCATGAACATATACTATTGAGATTACCCTTAAATTTATTTCTTCTATAAATATGTACTACAACTACCCTTCTATTTATTTATCAACTAAATATCTTCTAAGCATTTTATTGCTCTTTTCAGATAAAGAACATTATTTAATTCTTATAAAGTTTAGAAGTGGTTCTTTTAAAATCTATGCCACTTAAGATCTATCTTTTGAATGTACTTTCTTCATTATCAAAATAAATGTAAATATGATTCATTAAACAAAGCAGGGTACCTGAGTGTAATATGATCTCCTTTAAATTACAAAATAAATTCCTTTTAACTCTTCAGATACACTTCCTCTAAGGTAATGTTATATAATTATACTACTAACAATACTATTACCAAAATAGATCAAATAAACATGAACTCTTAGTTTTAAAATAAGATAATAAATAATCTAGGATTCACCTCATATATTAAGAATTGGTAAGGGATTTAATAACCATTTTAAGTACCCTACAACAAATCTATTTAAACATCTTATAAATATAAATTATGTTATTGTAAAATTAATTTTATCATAAAATCAAAAATATGATCCTCAAATATGAAAATGATTTAAAATAAACATGTATAGTTATTTGAAATAAGCTAATTGAATTAATTAAATTAATCTAAAATAATAAATCAAATTATATTTTTTTATTAAGCAAAATACATATTTCTTAGATGTTCTACTAATGCTTAAATAATTCAATAAAATAATGTTTATTGGCTTCAATATACCCTTTTAGCAAATACACTTAATATAATTTATATTTTATAAATATTTAATCTTTTAGTCAATATGTGGAAATATTTCTCATTGATAAGTGGAATGATGTGAACAAACAGCTATGAAAATTTTCTAAATAACAACAACAAATATTTATTCTACAAGAAAACAAATACAAAATTACAAATACTCCATATTTGATTCCACAGAGCCAAAAGCTTATTTAAAAATGTACAACCTGCTTTTTAAAAAAAAATCAATTGGATTAAATAAAATAATCCAGAAGATTTAAAAAAATTTCCTATTCTTTAATTAACAAAAATTTATCATTTAACAATGCATTCCTACAATGATAATAACCTTTTTATAGGTAGTGTCCCTTTTATGAATATTTAACATAATCAATAATAATAGCTTATCAATCCAGCAATAAATGAGTGATAAGTCTAATATATATTGTCTATTTATGCCTAAATACACTAAAAATTTTAAGTTAATTATTTATCATAGTTTGTTCATTAGTAAACTTAAGTGAATTACTTATTATAGTTTGTCTTTATTATTAGCAAAACTCAAGTATATGACTTACATATTTAGAATGAATTATTCATATTAAGCTAACCAAGAATGCCATAGGGGTAAAGGACAATTTCTCAATATCTTGATAAAATCACTGAAATATCAGGTAACATTATGATAAATTATACATGTTTCACTAAATCTTCCAATAATTAAGTAAGGCAAAGTAAAAAGTATTATGGCATAGCTCATAGAATGTATCTATTTTTGAGGGCTAATAAAATATCTAGTCATTAATCACTAGTCAGAAAAATAATGAGAATGTGCACCAGGGACAAAACAATAAATAGTAATTACATTAATAATAGAAAGTCTAAGTTACAATCTCCAAAATATTTGCTATGAGCATACAAACATTAGAAAGACAATATATAATATGAGAGATAAATGCTACCATCCCATTTGAAAATAAGCTAACAAAATAAAGATAGACAATAACACTACCATCTTCAAATATAATGACATATATAATCACTCCTAAAATATAGAGAGAATAAATCTATTATCTCTAACTAAAATTCTACAGCTAACAAATGTGAAGTATGATAGCAATAATTAATGCCAAATATGGCTCTATTAACATTAGGCAATAAATAATCATAAAATAAAGAATAGAAACATACATCTACTTATTCAGCTTACAACATAATATACTTTCATAAATAAATATTTCATATTGAAGCAATGGATCTGAAGTCCGATCCATGCTTCACATCTTCCTATAAACTTAATTAATATTGTAGACCTAAATTAAGTTTATAGTTCAATATCAGCAGGGTTTTGCATTAGAGTTAAAAATAGTTATGCTTATTAAATGTGTATTACAGTTAAATATTTTATTTTAAATAAATTTCATTCTATTGATAAAAATTGCTTAACCTATTAGTCAAACATATATATACATCTAGCGTATATATATGAGTTAATGCAAAATTCTGCTGAGATAAAATGCTTATTCTATTGTAAAATAAAAATATATTGTTGTTCAAATTTTATTAAAATATTTAGTATGATTTGATTTTGAGATAAGCCCACCAACATTTCTGAAAGAATGTATATTTTAATTAGTGAGTCGTTCAAGTCTAATTAAAGATGGCATTTTCTTTCTTGCTTTTTAATTAATAGAATTCCAACTTTAAAGTAAGAAAGTTAGAGTAAAAAAATTGAAGTTATTTTTAGAACGTGTTGTTTTGAAACAAAGCAGCAAGGGGGGGCTTATCAAGATCTCAGATCATACAAACAATGGAAGGTAGCTGGCAGAGAAAGTATAAATAGTAGGGAGAACAAAAGAGATAATTATTCAGACTTTTCTTTTTGAAGGAGTCGTTTGATTCTGATTTTGCTTGTGAAGGCGATTTATTAAGATTTTTCTTGCTGTTTTATTTCCAAGCTTTCTGGAAAGTGCATTCAGATTTCTCTTGGGAGAAATCCGTCAGATTTTGCTTCACATTTAGCTTGTGCTTCAAAAAAAAAGTTATACAGCTGTCATTTTCAAACAATGGAGAAGTTGGAACCTGCTCCAGTTAAAACCAACCGTATTTTGAGGAAAATGGATATGCTTGGCTAGGCAAATCATAGCTTTGCCTATCGCCGAGGTTCCTAAATACCATCCAAAATGCCTTAACATCCAATCAATAACCATATGAACTCTATGCCGTGTCTGGAGAACTTTTCATGGAAGCCATACTTCATATTTTCATTGTCCGGACAAATACCTATCGTCGGTCGGATCAAGCCACGGACGCCGTAGGAAACATCACGGAAAAAGGACGGTATCGTATCTCCTAAATTAAACTATCTCGTATGCTACTAATGATTCATATTGTTTTATTGTTGTATTGAAATATATGTTTTTGCTATGTAAACATTTTATGAATTAACCTTAAATATATTTTGGGATCATCTAGCTATATGTAACCTTTTTACCTTCGCTATTCTTCCTTACTAACCATTGTAAATATTTAGTATTTCGTTGCGGTTAAATTTAATAGTTAATTTTTTGTCATTTGAAATCACTTTCCAATTTTATTTATGTTGTTAATTAAATCCAAGTCAGTTTCTTTTGTGTGCCAACTTGATCTTTTTGATAACACCTCTTTTTTGTCCGCCATTAGCTAGTCACGTATATTTGATTTAGCTATATACGTTCTAAGTCAATTGTAAACCCGGTTTTTCGCGCAAAGCCATAAGAAATGCTTTGCGAAAGGTTTTTATTATCTATCGTACTTTATCGAGAAGATCGAGTTGGATATTTTTTTAATAAAATTGGGAAGAAAAGAATTTGACCGCAAACCTATTAACCTGTTTTCTTTTTATTGTCTAATTAGTTTGTTGCAGTAATTTAGGGGAATAGCGGAGGCCCATTAAAGCTTTATTCATATTTTAAAGCCAGTAATTAAACATTATTTAATTATCAAAAACTTGAGTTTCTTAGTTATATTAAATGCTTTATTTTTACTTTTCAATGATCCAGGCACGCAAAACGCAAACACCAACACATATTTTGATGTACTTTACACATTTAGCTTTTAGCTCTTTAGGATTTCCCGTCCATGTCTCTACCGCTGTTGCTAAGCTTTGTGGCCGGTTGAAAAATAATTTATGCGTGGCTCAGATGGTGTTGTTGGTTCGTGAATTAGCCCCGAGAATAGGCGAAATAGGGCAGAGGTTATTATATTCTTTATTTAATATTTCGCGTATAGTGGCCTCGAGGTACTTTCGCTTAGGACTCGAACTAGGTTAAACCAGCATACATAATCTGACTGTCACAGTAGATTTTTTTTTTCCGTAATTCTGGACGCCCATCGTGTGGCTATTCGAAATTTTCCATACCCTGCAATGCCCTGTATAACATTTGTATGTGTGTATAATGTTTTTTTTCTTTTTCTGTTTTAAATTAATGAATAATATATATGTAGATTTTTTTTCCCGGGTTTGTACACACATATATATAATGTTTTTTTAAATAACACGAAATAATTGTTAGTTATACGGGAATTTTTTTTTGCTTCTAGTTTGTCGCAGTGGGACGTATGTCATTTTTTTAAAAAAAAAAAAAAAATTACTACCCTGAGAAGTTAGTTTTAGTTGAATATATTTATATAAAAATAATATATGTATAATTTTTCCAAGTTTGTTTCCTAACGTGAGCTAAATGTCATTTTTTTAATTAATTAAGAAGTTAAATGTGCCATAAGCTAAACATTTTTTTTTCCGAGTTTGATATATAGAAAATGAATATTTTATAGTTAAAAAGTTAACACGCCGTCAGTTGTTTTTTTTGGTGTGTGACTAGAAAAGAAGATTTCAGAGTTAAAGTAATTTTTTGGTAATCCTAATTAGTTTTGTCATGGCCAGTACGCCATATTTTTTTTTTCTCGTATAAAGTAGATAGCTTCAATAAGGCGGAAGTGTCAAATATATACCCACCCGCCCTCCCTTAAATTAGCTTTCGTACTTTAGATTGTTTTTAGTATCGCTCAAATATGAAAAAGTTTGGAATAATAATGTTTTTTTTCGAAATATAGTATAAACGGTAGTGTTAATATTTTGAGTCAAAAAAAAAGTACAATTACATAATAGATTTTTATTTCCGTTTGGATAAATTTTTGTAAATATCTTAGATAACCTTTTTTTTCGTTAATAGAATTTTTTTTCATAGATTGAAAGCTTTGATAAGTCAAAATTACACGTGTCATTGTATGGTGTTAACAAACATTTTTTTTCACTTTCTCTGCATTTCGTTTTTATATAAAATGAATGCTATAATCATGCAAAATTCTCGTTCACTGTTAAATATTTTGTAATTACGTGTCCTACCAAATATAAATTAAGTTTTGTTTCAATACTAGCAAACTTAATTTTATCTTTATGAAAAGTAAATGCGTATGTTCGTTAATAAATAGATATATTTTTGTATAACATATATGTCAGCCACCCTTTAGTTAAGATTTTTTTTTTTTCTCCATTTCGGATTATGCTATTGAATCATTTATTGAGTAACCGTTAGGTGAAGACCTTTTGAGTAACCGTTAGGTGAAGCCCTTGTTTTGTAGTGATCGTTTATGAAGATTCCTTGAGTAACCGTTTAGGTGAAGACCCCTTACACTTTAGAGTTCAGAATTGCTGAGTAGCCTGAAATAATAGGTCTATGTCTGCAATTGTTGTTTCCGTGTCATAGTTGTGACCAGCGTTACTTGCCTGAAATAATAGGAGTATGCGGTTTGCAATATGACATTCTTTCTAGTAAAATTCATGTACATAATAATAAAAGAAATATTTGTATAGGTATATCTGTTTGTATATTTATATGTAGTCATATATATGCTTATTTGGTGTGTACATATTCATATATATGGGTGTATATGGTATACACTTCGTTATAGTTTGGTAAAACCCATTTTTATATAAATGTTTTTTTGAAACAGTTTTTGATCTCAATGCGTGATTCTGTAAAATCGCTTGATAATTGTTCATCTATTTCGGGTTGTGACCAAAATGGTAGTTGGTTTCGATCCCAGGTTCATAATTCGGAGTGGCAGTTATCATGGGATTTTACTTCTATTTTTAATTTTTTTTTGTGTATATATTTTATTTTTGTTAATCATACTTTGGCTGTTTGAATTTTTTTTTTGTGTCTTGACCAAAATGGTAACTGGTTTCGATCCCAGGTCAGACAAATTACCGTACTTAGTGTTATACGTCTTAGATTTAAATAATATTGTGTCATTTAAAATAGCATTTACTTATTCATCCAGAGATTTTTTTTTCGTTCAGCAGAATCAAATTAAATTTTTTTTTAAAAGTGAACTGAAACGCAAAGTAAAATTTTAATTGCATTGAAACTTTATAAACCCTTATAAATGTGTGCTTGGATCATTATCCATTAATATGTATATTTGATATGGCCATTGTCTTGTCGACTGGCGCCCTTCTCAAATAAATTTGTCGGCAAGTGCAATTTCTCATATCGGATATCAAATAAACTAAACTATAGTAGATGATCAAAATAACAATGTATGCTTAGTGAGCCAAAATAATTTTTAAACATGACATGTATATTTTGCTCACATATTTCTTTATATATATACTTGTATTAATGTAAATGCATTTTTTAGTTGTTTCAGGTGTCAGAGAAAGCCAGGTCAAGCTGTAAGTGGATTATTTCAGTTATATTAACATAGCAATGATATTTTAATAAAATATAAATAAAGTAAATTGAGGAGAATAATATGTGGTATACTTATTAAAGACAGACACGGCAGGATTTTTTATATTTTCATGTATAAACAGATACATATAGGCATAGGGTTAAAATAGGACCTCGTGAGGTAGGCAAAGTTAGTTTTTGAAAACATAAATAAAGAATTTAGAATATTTGACTTATTGTTTTAAAGAACAAAAAAAATTTTTTTTTTTCTTCACATACAGGATATAGCTCCTAGATATACATAATATAATATATTTATATAGATTGTATTAAAATACGTTGAGAAATAAATTGTGACTTTCTGTAGCAAAATAGCAAAAAAAAGAATGGACCAACAGACGGACGCACATTATGACAGCGAGGAGGAGGTAGTACTCAATATTCCCAAGAGGCCAACAGGTACTCATAATGAAGAGTATAACTTTGATGCTTTCATCAAAGAAGTGAGACATGAAAGGGAAATGATGATGAACATGTTTCAAGAATTCATGAATGTGACATCACAACGACTGAACCGTTTGGAGGAAAACATGGGTCTCCAGCAACAACATACCAGAACAAAAGTATGGCCAGATGAGGATACTCAGTTAAAATGGCAACAGAAACAAGAGGATACACAACCTAAATCATTGATCGATAATGAAGTAGAGAAGGATATGTATGCCTGGGACACGTCGGTCAAGCATCAAATACAGGAGGGAGAAGACAATGGACAGATGGATGTGGATAAAAAGGAAATGAACATTCATCAACAGATCAATCCAATCAAGGCGCAACAAGGTAACCAAATCCTTACGCCTATAATAATTAACCCTGTAACATCTCCTGTGGCAAAGTTTATCCACATACAAGGTTTTAGAGGGGAACCGGGTGGAAACCCTAGACACCACCTGGATAGTCTCAAAATGTTTTTCAAGTTCCAGAATATGACTGAACAAGAAAAAGTGGCGATCTCCAGTCATCATTTAAAAGAATCTGCCAGAGACTGGTGGAATACTCTATCTATACAACCGCAAACATTTATGGAATATGAGAAGGCAATAATGTCAATGTACTGGAGTGCAGAGCGGCAGGAAGGTTTGATGTATTCCATAATGCATGAAACATACCCAGCTAACCATCAAGAGACTTATGCTCAGTTTTTTGTTAGGCAGGTAAATCGCATTAAAGCCCTAACTGCATTCAATTATCCAGAAATGCAGATAGTGAGGATGATTAGGCACAACATGCCACCCTGGATAAGGAAAATATTAATAGGCACTCAAATGCAGGACATTGAAGGCACGATTCGGATACTAACTGACATTGATTATGGGAACTTAGAAGAAAACCAAAATGATAGGGTCATGAACCCGTCCAAAAATACAAGGCAGTATATACCACCGGATCCCGGAAAGTTTAGAAATTAAAAACATATATATAGCTAGTCAGACTAAAACAACACGGACTTGATTTAAAAAAATATAGGAGAATGAATGATGGATAAACCGTTTTGTAGTAACATATAGAAAGATTATTAGTAGTAGCAACTTAAACATTACAGTGAATAAAGAGTAGGCTTGAACTCACCTGGTACAAATTCTTACCTCTGACCTGAAGCAACAGCATTTTTTTTTTTAAAACATTTTTTTTTTTGCTCACTAACTATTGGGAAATGAAGCAATGGATCTGAAGTCCGATCCATGCTTCACATCTTCCTATAAACTTAATTAATATTGTAGACCTAAATTAAGTTTATAGTTCAATATCAGCAGGGTTTTGCATTAGAGTTAAAAATAGTTATGCTTATTAAATGTGTATTACAGTTAAATATTTTATTTTAAATAAATTTCATTCTATTGATAAAAATTGCTTAACCTATTAGTCAAACATATATATACATCTAGCGTATATATATGAGTTAATGCAAAATTCTGCTGAGATAAAATGCTTATTCTATTGTAAAATAAAAATATATTGTTGTTCAAATTTTATTAAAATATTTAGTATGATTTGATTTTGAGATAAGCCCACCAACATTTCTGAAAGAATGTATATTTTAATTAGTGAGTCGTTCAAGTCTAATTAAAGATGGCATTTTCTTTCTTGCTTTTTAATTAATAGAATTCCAACTTTAAAGTAAGAAAGTTAGAGTAAAAAAATTGAAGTTATTTTTAGAACGTGTTGTTTTGAAACAAAGCAGCAAGGGGGGGCTTATCAAGATCTCAGATCATACAAACAATGGAAGGTAGCTGGCAGAGAAAGTATAAATAGTAGGGAGAACAAAAGAGATAATTATTCAGACTTTTCTTTTTGAAGGAGTCATTTGATTCTGATTTTGCTTGTGAAGGCGATTTATTAAGATTTTTCTTGCTGTTTTATTTCCAAGCTTTCTGGAAAGTGCATTCAGATTTCTCTTGGGAGAAATCCGTCAGATTTTGCTTCACATTTAGCTTGTGCTTCAAAAAAAGTTATACAGCTGTCATTTTCAAACAATGGAGAAGTTGGAACCTGCTCCAGTTAAAACCAACCGTATTTTGAGGAAAATGGATATGCTTGGCTAGGCAAATCATAGCTTTGCCTATCGCCGAGGTTCCTAAATACCATCCAAAATGCCTTAACATCCAATCAATAACCATATGAACTCTATGCCGTGTCTGGAGAACTTTTCATGGAAGCCATACTTCATATTTTCATTGTCCGGACAAATACCTATCGTCGGTCGGATCAAGCCACGGACGCCGTAGGAAACATCACGGAAAAAGGACGGTATCGTATCTCCTAAATTAAACTATCTCGTATGCTACTAATGATTCATATTGTTTTATTGTTGTATTGAAATATATGTTTTTGCTATGTAAACATTTTATGAATTAACCTTAAATATATTTTGGGATCATCTAGCTATATGTAACCTTTTTACCTTCGCTATTCTTCCTTACTAACCATTGTAAATATTTAGTATTTCGTTGCGGTTAAATTTAATAGTTAATTTTTTGTCATTTGAAATCACTTTCCAATTTTATTTATGTTGTTAATTAAATCCAAGTCAGTTTCTTTTGTGTGCCAACTTGATCTTTTTGATAACACCTCTTTTTTGTCCGCCATTAGCTAGTCACGTATATTTGATTTAGCTATATACGTTCTAAGTCAATTGTAAACCCGGTTTTTCGCGGAAGAGCCATAAGAAATGCTTTGCGAAAGGTTTTTATTATCTATCGTACTTTATCGAGAAGATCGAGTTGGATATTTTTTTAATAAAATTGGGAAGAAAAGAATTTGACCGCAAACCTATTAACCTGTTTTCTTTTTATTGTCTAATTAGTTTGTTGCAGTAATTTAGGGGAATAGCGGAGGCCCATTAAAGCTTTATTCATATTTTAAAGCCAGTAATTAAACATTATTTAATTATCAAAAACTTGAGTTTCTTAGTTATATTAAATGCTTTATTTTTACTTTTCAATGATCCAGGCACGCAAAACGCAAACACCAACACATCTTTTTATGTACTTTACACATTTAGCTTTTAGCTCTTTAGGATTTCCCGTCCATGTCTCTACCGCTGTTGCTAAGCTTTGTGGCCGGTTGAAAAATAATTTATGCGTGGCTCAGATGGTGTTGTTGGTTCGTGAATTAGCCCCGAGAATAGGCGAAATAGGGCAGAGGTTATTATATTCTTTATTTAATATTTCGCGTATAGTGGCCTCGAGGTACTTTCGCTTAGGACTCGAACTAGGTTAAACCAGCATACATAATCTGACTGTTACAATATGTAAAAAGAGAAACACTATTTTAAATATGCAAATATATTAAATTATTATTCTAAGAACTTAAAAAATTTCAAAATATATCATATAATATAAAAATAATATGCACCTGCAGTAATACATAGTATGTAAAAATCATAAATACAAATAAAATTCATTTTTATATTATCAAATAAATAATAAGAACACTTCTTCTGCTTCCTTTTTTGAATCAATCTTCATTAAACAATAACATGAAGAGAAATATTGACAGCAACAACTCGTGGACAGCAAATATATCCATAATATAATATAATATAATATATGTATCATATTAAAATCTATAATATAACTATGAAATATGAAACATGTTTTTTTAGATGCCAGTAAAACTTCGAATAATCGTATTAGCAAGTATAGGATAAATTTATGGTCATTCAAATAAGTATTCATGAACATATATTACAGTATATGTTGATTAAGTTACAAATAAATAGTTCAATAGTATTTGAATACAGGTTTCCAATTTAATCCATTACACAAATTATTCTAAATTTGTAATAATAATGTGAATATTTTATAAAACAGTACTTCTGATAAATAATACTTATCCAATATTATCACACATTTGCAGGAGAAAAATATTTAATTTAAATATATTTATGACCACAGGTGTCACCACAGCAATGTTCACAGGGAAGATATAACTTCAGATTTTTAAAACATTTTTGTGGACATTGAAAAATAATTAAGTGCAAAAATGTATTTAAGTCCATTTAAATATAATGTCCTTTTTAAGTATATTTCATATTTTATTTTTATTAAGTGAAACACTTTAAAATTTTGTATACTATTTATTAATAGTTCATTGTAAGTTGATTTTTCTATTACCCTGCTTGAAGATAAATGATGTCTTTCTTTCAAAGGAGGAGCAAACATAATCAAACCTAAGATAATTCTTTTATTTGTGCTTTAATAAATTAACAATATAATGGCTTTATTTAAATAAGCACACATACATTTTTGTTGAAGTATAAATTATTAATTTACATCTTTCCTTTGTAGACTTTAATAAATTTGTAAATGTCTGAAACATACATTTGTCATATCAGTATATAGTTCTCATTCAATGAATTAAAAATGTTTTACTCAAGGTGAAAAAATTGTAGATTATTGGACATGAATGAATGTTTGAAATAAAATGTCAAGAAATTATTAATACATTCTGTGACATTCTTGCCAATAAGAAATTTAAATATTCTGTGGCAGATTTAATTATAACACAGGCATTCAAATAACTTCAAAACTGCACTAGTTTTTGAGTCATTATAACGGCAATAATAGCAATAACTTTTGAAGTTCTTCAATGCAAAAGATTTAAAAAATAATATTCTGAACATTGTAAAAATTAATGACATTACCATTAAAGCCAGCAGGTAAAAATATTTCAGTTTGCTTGCTGTTTCAGTTCAGATAATTATACCTAAATTGTTTTAATTCAGGCTAACATACTTCTCTCAAAAAATAATACAATTTTAAAAATAATATACTTTAATTAAAATCTTACTAGAGTTTTTAAAATTCAACTGGCACAGACAATAGTAAACTTAAAACTGATTGAGAACCCTGGACAGGTGATAATTTTATATATTTATACTATTAGTCATGAGACTATTTTACAAGAATTGTGATTAGGCTTAATAACTGTTGTATCCTTTTCTTATTACTTCAAATCTTGATCTATTGTAACCAGGGAAGATTGTTAAGCAAAAATCTACCTAATTCATATTTAAATTTTAAATAAATCAATTTTTGTTTAGACAATTAAAAATTAATTAAAAATAATCCTTAGTTACAAATAAAAATAATTGCAGATATCAGGATAAAATAGAAATATTACATAATTAAAATTTATATTACATCTTTTAATAAAACAAATATTTCAAATAATATTTAATACATTTATTACCATTGTTTAATTATAGACAAGCCTCAGAATAAGTTTTAAAACTATCTTTTAAAAATATTTTAAAATAAATAATGTTAAGTAAATATAATATTTATTCAATCATTCATCATTTATTTACCTATTGCTTTTAAAAAATCCTATTTTGAATTACTAACTTTATTAAACTCTTTCTAATTAAATAGTCTAAAATATTTAATTAGAATATTATATTTTAAAAATAAAATGAATTAAAATATTATAACTTTAATTTTACATACCAACAAAAACAAAATATAGAATTTGAACGAGGTTTTTTAATCTTAACATTAATATAACCTTTTTGAAACATTTTAAATGATTAAATCATGACTAAAGTAGCACAAATAATTTAAAAAAGCATTATTTATGATCTACATTACCTGTTATTTAAAGCTGTGTAACAATTATTTTATAGTTGTACAATCTATACAATACTTCTATAACAACATTTATATACAATAATTTATAGCATTATGAAGTAGTAGCAACAATTTACTCATAACAAAACTAAACTATATAATTTTCTTTATATGTCTTGGCACAAAATTTGACTTAACATTTAACTTCTGCCAAAGTTAAAGTGATAACATATACATATTAATAAAACATAGAGAAAAGCCTTTGTCAGCACTTTGATTTGTGAAATCATCTATTTTAACACAAACTAATTATTGTAGATTGGACACTATTTAGTGTCCATAATGAAAAATAGCATTAATAACAAAATAAAATTTCAGTAAAATATAACAAAACTTTCATACAGAAATCCAATATAACTTCAATGAATTGATTTTATTATACAATATACAGTATAAACAATACATAAATTATACAAATTCATATATAAATTATAAAATTATTCATTCATTTTTAATTGACAAGTTGTTAACTAAATTGTTTACACTTTTGTATAATAATAATAATAATAATAATAATAATAATAATAATAATAATAATAATAATAATAATAATAATAATAATAATAATAATAATAATAATAATAATAATAATAATAATAATAATAATAATAATAATAATAATAATAATAATAATAATAATAATAATAATAATAATAATAATAATAATAATAATAATAATAATAATCTACATTCATGCATGAATTGAAGAAATGAGTGAATAGTGAGTCAAAGTAAATCTATATAAGTAAAAGTCAGTCTCTCTGAATAAAAGTGAAAGTGGTTAAAAGTATTCAACTTTTATATGACTCCAATTCTATTGTTCAGCCACCTGTTTAGGAAACATCTAGAATTGGCATTATTAAAAATAACTTCAGATAATCTAGTATTTTTAAACTACTAATTAAATTCTTAACATTTCCAGCTAATTACTTTTATTGCAATGCCTAATTTTATTTTATTACAACAGAGTAAATCTTATTGTAGTTCAGGCATCGTTTTACACAGTTACAAAATAATCATATACAAAACAATAAGTATTTTTATAAAGTTTACTTTTAAAATTTTTAATACAAAAAGGTACTTGAGTGTTAATCCTGCAATGTAGAAGAGATAGGATCCTTTTCACATCTCCACAATAAATGTGTAATCTTGCAATCACATCAAATTGAAAGAAAATAAACCCTAGAATGTATGTCAAAAACTGTTTTTCTTAGTGATATTTTGACTTTTTTTTTGGTTATTGTCCAGATTTCTATTTTTATTTGGTTTTTATAATTTTATATGCAGAGAGACTGAAAAATAAATTATCATCACAATTAAAGATCGGACAGTGGTGACTCTGATAGAAGCAATCAAACATGAACATAGAAGAGGGTTTGACTATATATTCTGATTTTTATTTTTATTTTGTTTTCATAAGCAGAGAAACTGATGAATGTTTTATCATTGCAAATAAAGATTGGACAGCAGAGATTCTGATGGAAGCAATCAAACATGAATATAGAAGAGGGTTTGACTATATATTCAGACTACTGTAAGGCATATAAAGTTGATGAATTGAGGAATGGGGTAAACTGGTGTTCACACACAAACCATTGAAAGATTATGGGGTTTCTGCAAAATGGCAAAATAAACAGCAATGAAGGAATTTATGTGACATAGATTACACAAAAATGACAACACATTTTTTGTCAAAAACGATATCAAACATTTTTTTCTGCCAGGATGAAAAGTGTTAATAAAATTCTTATAATTTATATTTTTTATTGTTGTAATTTTTGTAATTTTTTTTTTAAAAAAAAAAAATGTTTACTAGCACTTTTGTGGAAAATCATGATGCACTTTACAATCACATGTCCATTTTTGGGGGGCAAATTTTCAATATAAGTCTCCATTTTTGTGGTAAAATTAAATTTCAATTTGTTTGTTTCAACATGATCAATTCCTGTTATTTATTACAGGGTGAGTAGTGTATTTGTATATTTGATGTGTTTTTGTAAATAATATTTAATTTAGTGATTGTTCTGTATGTATGTACAGTAACATTTGGAAGTTATGTAATGACATCTTTTATTTAATATATTTTCAGGGACTGAGAAAATTTAGTTTTTAAGATAAAAATTTTTTGGTTTATATTGCTGTTTTTAATTACCCAGTTCTTTCTCAAAATCATATATATGTTTCCTTTTTTATAGTTTTATTTATGGGTGAACATGTTATTTTTAATCCTGCAATATGGTATTAGATGTATGCCACCTTTTCAAATGTGTGTCAACCTGCCAATAACTTTAAAAATCTTGCAAAAGATAATGTACCAGATCCATGTACATGTAATTTTGATCAGATCACAAGATTACAAACTTATCGGCATATTGATTTGAATATGAAAAGATGCAGCACTTATAATACCATATTACAGGACTAATACTCAACTATCAACAAAAATTTGACATTACTTTGAAATTTAATTTCACTACTGCCCACAGTAACTACAATATATCTCATAATCAAAGTAACTGATTAAAAACATTGTTCCTTATATTAACCATTGTTTGAAATAGATAAAAAATAAATATTCACAAACTTCACACAATTTTTCTCTTTAAAGTTTTTTTTGCTTACAAAATGACAAACTGATTTACACTTTTTTTGTGTGTATGTGTGCTTTAGATATCATATCATGCATGTTTAAATATTACAAAATACAAAATTTTAATAACAAAATTTAAAATTTTACAACTTAAATATGAGTTTTAATCCTTTTCTAACCTGATATTTGGAGAACATAAGTTTTATATATATATATATATATATATATATATATATATATATATATATATATATATATATATATATATATATATATATATATATATTGAGCAGTGATAAAGAAGCATTTGAACTGCCTCAACCTATCATCAAAAAGAAAAAAAAAATCATTTCTTTATTTTTTTCACACTTAAATGTAATATGAGTTATAATTTTGTCTTCTGCTTCTGCTGATATCTGTTCACTGAGTTCTTTCAATAACTAACTTTATTTTTATTATATACTTCCCATAAATCTAATCTTATCTTTCTTTTTCTTTGACTCCTATCTTGAGGTTTTTTTTATGTAAGTTGGATCTGTATAGTTCTGCTGTTGTCTGAGTCTGAGGCATATCTGCCCTTTTAAATTTATTTGGCAGCTCTCTCTTCAGTTTGTGAAAGTCTATAGTAGTAGAAAATTCTGTCATTTTTTTATATTTCCCTGATGCACCAACCTTTCCATCATCATGTTTATTTTCTCTTTTATTTTATTCTGGACACTGTTTTCTTTAAGACATTCAACTGAGGTTGCAAATCTTCATTTATCTGCTTATTTTCCTTCCACATCCCTTCTATCTGTTATTCCTTCTTCTACATTGTTTCCTTTAAAACTCTATTTCTGTCTCTCTATAATTATACTTTCAGTTTTATCTCTTCTCTCATATCACTTACACCCAGGTCAATTTTTGTGTCTTCTATTCTATCAATCTCATGATCTTCTTTAAACTCACTAACAAGTTATTTTCCTACCTCTACTTCACAAACATGTTGTTTTATAATTTTGATTAGTAGCCACCACTGTGTTTTTTAATGATAACTTCCTTTTATTTTTTTAATATTTAATATCATACATTTATTTTATTTACCATCACACATATAAACGCATTTATTCTAATAAACTCAAATGAAAAGAGATTTATATTTTAACTTATAATAAATAAAACTCTTTAATGTCTCCTATTAAACTTTTAGTTTTTTCTACAGGAAAACTCCCCCTCCCTCTTTTAATTAATTAATTGAAAGTTTTATTTCAAGATCTCTTAAACTTTTAATTATTTATTTTAACGAATAATAATAAGAAAAAAAAATCTTTACTTCTTTTAGAAACTTTTATGTTTTCTTTTATGAAAGACTTTTAGTTTAATAATTTTTTTAGATAAAATAACAATGAGTAACAGTGAAGTTTGAACATTTAAAAAATAATTATATTTAATGTACTTTCAAAAACCGGTTATGGTCTGCATAATTTTTTAGGAATATAAAAATGTCAATCTGTTAAAATTCTGCTCAAAATTTTTTTTTCTATATTAAAATCTTAGATCATATTAAAACATATTTTACTTATAGAGATAGTTTTTACAATCAACTAAAGATTTCTGGTATAAATAAACTTAGGTTAATATTAAATGATATATGGTATATCAGGCTATCACAAAATGCAAGACATCGTTTAAATTAATCCAATAACAATTTTTTTTAAATGTCATGAAACTGAAAATATTGTAAAGAACATTTTCCAAAATAGAAAACAAATATTAGACAACTAATTTAAAACATACATACACGAAACAAGTTATACAATGAAATCCTAGGTAACATTTATGAAGAGTACTATCTGACATATTCAATATTTTTTTATAAAGTTTTTAAATTATTTTAATTTATAAAAATACATCATTTATTTACTCTTTTATTTGTATTGTAAATAAGATATAGGTGTTTTCACAAATATAATTTACTATTTAGATTAAAAGTTTTTTAAAATAAGTTTCATTAAATAAGAAAATGAAGAAACAGTATAATAAGAAATATCTCATTGCTTAATTTTTATATCACCCCCACCCACACATGCACGTTCGCACAGACACATATATATACATGTTCATGACTAACAAAAAAAAAAATATTTCAAGTTTATAATGTTCTAAATAAATTTAATTTAGAAAGTGATATTTCATATATGAATTAATGCAAAATTAGAGAGACAAAAATCATTAAGAAAAACAGTTGACATTAGTTACAGAAGCATTTCATTGAATTTAAACTACAACTTGCACTTCATTTTAAATTATAAAGAGATTTTGAAGATGGTTCAGATTAAAACGAAATCATTAGGAAGATAAGTGATATGCATTAAAACCGCCATAAAGATAGGGGGGAAAAAAGATAGCTGTTAAAAAAGCAGCAATTGACCAGTAAATATTCTACAGAAAAAAGACGATATACAAAAAAGAGGAAATATGAAAATATCAAAAGTGATCTACTATGAATAATTGAATATCTAGAGTTTTGTCACATGTTGGAAAAATGAATTAACACTGAATTAACAAGGAAAAACTATAGAAAAAAATAAATTCTTAAAAGATTAAATGAATATATTGATATTAGTAGAAAATTTATTTTTGGAATAAGAAGAAAATAAACTCTTATTAAAAAAAGAGATGTCATCATAAAATACCTGAAAAGAATTTTATAAAAAAATGTATAACAATAAAGAACATAAAATGTGTTCTCTACAATTACTACATCTTCTGAATTGTTCAGCACTTTAAATAAAGAAGTGGACTTGTGATTATATCTGGGAAGAGGGGGAAAGCTCTTGGTAATGATAGAATTATAATCGAGCCATAAAAAAGCAGGTAAAAAATAGATACCAAAGGTCTAAAAACAAAGTTGTACTAAATGATTGAAAGAATATAGTAGATATATTTATATTTTTAAAACATGATAAAAATATATAAGAAATTACAGACTATCAATATTTTGTCACTTGTACACATAAAAATAAATTAAGATAATTACAAATTTATACAGAAAATTTTGGATCAAAATCACTCAATGAAAAAGCTGTATTTAAATGTAGTTTACCATAGTGTATTATAGCCATGTATTAAGAGAAGTTGTTTGATTTTATAAGTATTTGTGCAGTGACTACAGCATTGGATAATCAAAATATGGATCCATGATATAGTGATATTCTGCCAAATATTTATCAATATTCAACAGCAGTGATTAAATTATATAGTGACACTTTGAACATTAATACTGAAAAGGATATACCACAGCATGACTGTATGTCTTGAAAACTTTATACAGCAGTTTTACGATATTTATTTAGTGGATTCAAATGTGATGTTATTAATGTAAAGTAAATACAGACTATTAAAATAATCTATACTTTGTAGTTAATGTAATTGTTTTGGAACTTCAGGAATGTAAGATTTTATCAGATAAAAATAAGACTAAAGATTCATGGTAAAAGATTAAAATCACATTTAATGGATTTTTGCAAAAGAAGAAAGTAAAGATTAATAATGATGAAATAAAAGAAGTTAACAATTACAAGTATCTTCATCAAAATATTAGTATAGATAGAAACAACACATAAAATTGATCATAGAATTAAACTTGGATGAAATGTTTTGGTAAAAATAAGTTAATTGTAAACAAAATGAGTCTATCCATTTTAAAAAGTTTTTAGAAAATGTGTTTTACCATTTCTTATATTTGGGAGTAAGACTTAGACACTTAACAGAAGAGCAATATAAAGACTTCAGACCAATCAGTAAAATGTGGAGATATGTATATTATGAGTAACAAGAAATGATCAAAAATGAATTTCATGAATAAGAGAAGTAACATATATTACTAACATCATTGAAAGAATTAAGAGACTGAAATGGGACTGGACAATAATTATTGTTAGAAAAGATGACAACAGAATGCTAGTTGAAATCTTAAACTGAGAAATATTAAACTGAATCCTCAGAAATGATAAAAGATATAGTTAGGGATTATATTGAGATAGATGTTTAAAATAAGAATGCTTACTACTGTGATATAGAAAAGGGAGGTTAGAGATTGGAGAAATTGTATTAAACTTAGAAATTTCTGAAGCAAATTGATAATCATTCAAAAAAGTAATGATGATATCCTATATATAACAAGTGTATTTGTAATATGTAATATTTTATTTCCACCTACTTTTATCTTTTTTACTAAATATTGATTTATTATTAAATGCTAATTTTGAATTATTTGTTCTAAATACAATGTTCTTATACACAATTTAATTTTGTCTATGTGTTTGTGTAAGCTTTAAATCTCATATTCTGAATGACAATATGTATACAGAGTTTTGCCTGTTTTAATGACAATTCCAGTAAAGTTTAAAAATTAACAAAAAACAAGAAAACTGTTTTGGTATAAATCCTATCAATTTATATATTTTATAATTAGGTTATGGAAATATAAGTTAAAATAAATTAAAAAATATACTAGCTGCTTTCCCCATCATTACAAAATGTTGCTTGTTTATTTCTAAAAACAAAAATTGTTCTATGGTTTTAATATAATTTTATAATATAATTTTCCCAAATTTTATTGACACTTTATTTGAAAAAAAATCTGAAGAGATCAGTGACTTACAGACAGTCACTTTAGATCTAAGGCATAACACGATGTTTGACACAGCATGATATATTGATGTTTACTTGCTTTTGGTCAAGTTTTAATGCAAAGATTTTGGTATATATGAAATATGATGTTTTGCTTGTTTATAATATATTGTTAATAAATTTTACCACTAGTTGGTTGATTATTAATTAAAATAAACAAATGCATGTATACATTTTTGAATTACACCTGGGTCTCATTTTACACGATAGATAGGTTCCTCAGAAAACAAGTGCAAACGAAATTGTGCAAAAATAGACATAACTTATCTTGAAAAAGGGGAGATACGGACTGTGATTTTTCAAAAATCGCATAAAAGCAAAGCACCAACATAAAATTACTTTAAAATTTGTGCAAAAAAAATAAGGAAATAAAATATGACTAATAAAAAATTTCAAATTTGAAAAAAATTGATACAAGACAAACTTTTTTTAACTATAATATTTAATTTTATTTAAAACAATATATTTTATGCATAATTTACAGTATTTTACATTTTTTTATACACATTTTAATTATTATCACTATTTGCCGATAAACAGGTTCATTTGCAAACTGGTAAAAAATCAGATTCTTCACAACAGGAAATACAACTAGCGCCAATGTCATTCTCATGTTGTGTTAATGGTTTTCTGGTGACAATGTAATTAGTAATTAATCTAACAACTAAAAATTAAATTCTTATTTTTGTCTTTAATTTTTTAATTTTCAATTTTAATTGTGCCCACTGCTATTACTCCCCTTTTAAAAATAAACTTGCAGACACTAAATGATTAATAATTGATTACGTTCTTTTTTAAAAAGCAAAAACAGAATGTGATTTAAAATGCAAAATTAACACTCACAATGTTTGAACAAATTTACATTATAATCTTGTAAAATTAAATGTGTGTATACATAAAATGTGGAAATCATGATTTTAATTTCATTATTGCATAAAATATTACTATTATAAAGCACTGAAAATATTGAAATTACTAAGATGAAAGTCAAATTCCAATAATGTGCTATTACTTTTAATATATGCGAAATTTGTTATTTAAAGTAATAGCGCATTATCTGAGTTTGACTTACGTGAATCAGATAACTTCAAAATCGCATTAAATAAATCCACATAAAAAGAGATTCAGGTGTATTCATTTATTTTTTTAAATAAAATTTAATACACATGACAGTAATATAATGAAAGAAAAGAACAACATCGATTACATCAGGATTTATCTGTCAGAATATATAATGGCATTAAAATATTTCCAGTATTATAACTATTATAAAGAAAATATCATATTTTAAAGCCAAAATGGAAATTTCTATCATAAATCTGCCTTCATTCATTCTCATTAAAAAAAAAACATTTTGTTCATATTCTGAAAAAATATTTATACTAACTTCGTTAATGACATATACAAGGTATTGTTTGATTTACAAGACAGTTTTTAAATATTTAAAACATCAAATATAATTTATTAGAATATTATTCATTTATAAAGTTAAATGAAAAAATATTAAGTCCAATTTATTAAATTTTAGGATAAAATAACATGTTGAACAAAAAAATGGCAAATCGTTAATTCGTTAATAATTAAAATAATTAACTTTTTATATTATAATACACATATGTGTGCATTATACATATAATTTAACATTTAATCAATTATATATTGTTAAAGGAAAATAATATTTATTAACTCATTAACGACTGCAATATTTTTTATTATCATACTTTCTTTGTATGTGTGCTGCATAAGTATACATTATTTATCCCAATTATAATTATCGTAAGATAGTTATTGTAGAACTATATACTTTTTTATTATGTTAAATTTAGTGTAATTGAGATTACATTATATAAGATAATAAGTTATCAGTCCATTTAAAAATATATGAGTGCTTGCATGAAATTTCTATATACAACTGTGCCAGTTTTAAAATTTATAAAAGTAAAACTAGTAAATTAAATTATTTTGTTTAAAATTACAATTCAAACAAAAGGAACTTAATAAAACTGAATTTATTAAAATAAAATATCTGAGAATTTTAAAGAGACATTATAAAAGATTTAACTGTTAAAAATAAATGATTGTATATTTTTTTCAAATAATTCAAATTAAGATATAATATTAAAAATTTGTTATTATTCTTATTATTCAATGTCAGGCAATTTTATGTACTCAAAATAAGCCCAGTCAATGTATAATCGACTGATATTCTATATCATCATAGCAATGGATAAAATCTTCCAGGAAAAATCAAAAGACATAAAGAGTTGTGGGTAACAGTGTCTAATTAAGATACCACCTATACAGAGGCTATACACATGATTTCTTGGCAAAATTAAATCAGGTTCTGTAAAATTATAGTTCATCACAAATCCAGTCAAACTGAATTTTAAAATAGCCATTTTCTATTATCATCTCCAGAATGGCTGAGTAGCCAAATTCATTCTGGGACTTTTGCCTAGCTAGAAAATTGTATCTTCTCCTTGAATCAAAATGGATAACAACAAAAACAAAGATTTGCACTAAATACTATTTTAAAGAAAATCAAATTTACTCTCTTCAAATATTAATGAATTTTTGGAAAATTGCTTACAGAATATTCATTATAACATCAATCAAATCTTTTGTCTTTTCTTTCAAAATAACTTTGAACTAACTTGTTTTAAAACTATATGGATTATTATCTCACTTTGGATTAATGGAATTTAAAACTTTACACAATATGAAGCTAAATAAACATATAAATTAGCAGCTTTTGAGAAAATGCTTAATTCTTAATAAAATCAATGAAATTAATTTGATCAATATCTTATTATTTATTTGTTAGGTCATATAAATTATTAAAATATCCTGGACTTTATAACAAAATAAATTAAGTATTTTAAACAAAATGATTAGTAATTTACTGCTTGTAAAATTTATGATAACACCAACCATAAATATATTAAACTACAGGTGTTCTTTTAAGAGATTAAACCACTTTCTTCACATAAAATTACAATTCAACATCAGTCCTATAATAATAGATTTGTGATCATAAAGGTCATAATATAAAAATATAAAAATCATCATAAATTGATCAGAAGACATTCAATTTAAAATGATTTAATGTGCTAACTATACAATCTGGAATAGGATTACTAAATTTGCTTTATTAAAAATCTTAAAATCATTATATTAAAGGTTATGGATTTTAAATCTATGAAAGAGATTACCTTGTGCTTCTGATTTAAACTTTAATGCATATATAAATTATAGCCAATGAGTTATAAATGGTTAAATAATCTGTATATTTTAAAATGTTCATGAAAATGGGATTACTCAATAAACACTGTTTATAATTGTTGAATGATTTAATTTATTGGTATAATTAGTGTACCAAATCAAAGTAATGCTGACATATGAAGATGTATATAACAACTTTATCTTATTATTAATAACCTTGGGTATGAATGTAATATATGTGATTTACATTTTATATATAAATCAGATTGCATTTATTTAAAGTAACTTATAAGTTTTAGTAAAACCATTGAAGTTTAACTTACTTTATGTTTCATTAGTCCTTGAATTCATCCTCAAATGAATAGGTAACTAAACATCCTGAGTAAATGATTACATCATTAAGGAATATTTTTCTGTATAGTGCCTATTAATTGTATAACATGAAATGCTATACTGTACAACAAAGCAGTCTTATAATATCAAAAAACTAAATTGTATATGTTAGTACAGGCATACCCCAAACTAACTATAAACTTTAAATACACTAAAAAAAGCACAGCCATCTGTTCTAGTAAAAGATATATACATATTATAATGAAAATAAGCTTTGTATTTTGTATAGCATTAGAAGTACAAAATAAATAATTTTGCTTATTACAAATATTAAATAACTAGCCAGTTTTTATAGAATGAGATTGATAATCTATTAACTATTGTTACAACGATACTTAAGGACTTTATAAAATATTTTTACCCATTTGTAAGTAAGATTAGATTTGATTTAATGCTGTTCAACTGACTCAATAAAGTGTCATGTCGTTGCAACACTTTAAAACTGCACACATAATCATAACCAAAAATTAGCTTATTCACGGAGAATCCACAATAATATTTATTTATATTGATATAGAATTTTGTTATTAAAATACGATTATTATTTATTATTCAGTTATAATTTTATTTTGTTTATATACTTGTTATTATAATAAACCAATTATTATATTTAAATGCATCTGTTTGTCATTATAGAAATCATTGTCTTTACATATTTTTGAAATAAAACATCTTACTTCCAAGCTATTAAATTACATATTCAATATTCCTTTATTAAATGTGTATACACATTTATTATTATGATTGCTATCTGAAATAGAAATGAGAAGGGTAGGGTGATATACAATAAATCTCTTTTATATACATCATACTTAGAATAACTTAATAAATTTTAAATCTATACATCTTTTAATTGAATTATTAAGATTGATTTAGTTAATAACTCTGAGAATTAATTAATTGAACATTTTATTTAAGTTAGAACTGAGAGAGCGTTAACTTTGCTATATATATACATATATATATATATATATATATATATATATATATATATATATATATATATATATATATATATATATATATATATATATATATATATATATATATATATAAGAATACCGTAAGATTATTATCTTACATCTATAAGAATACTTTGAGAAATTATTGTTCTCAAATTTCTGGAATTGTTATTACTATTTTATGCGAAAAATTACAATTCATTCATTTTAATTTGCTTTTAGTAAGTGCGCAAGCAATATTGAAAGCACTCCACATAAATCGGACTCTTCTCAACCGATCATCTTTTAGTCTTACCTTATCGCCATTTAAACTTTGGGTTGCAATTGGGGTAGTTAATTTTTTATTAATATTTAATCCTAAAATATAAATAAATTTAAGATTTCATGTAGTGTAATGAATTAACGTTCAATTTTATTCGTCAATAAATAAATAGACAGTTATCAAGTCATAAATGATTTCTTTGATTAATTTGCAGTAAAAAAATCAGTATGAACTTGATAAATGATGTTGATTACGACATTCATAGTAATAATAAAGCAATTTTTGTACTGTTGAACTTCCATTATATTATAGGTAGTCCTATCAATAAATGAAGAAACTATATCCCATGAGTAAAGAAATAAAATTTACTAATAATGGTGATAATATTAAATGGCTTTGTAGTTGTGATATGCGAATTAATGTATTGAGTATTTTTTAATATTGCATAAATATAAAGTTTGTATATTTATTTTACTAATACTTAGTCTTAAGATGGAAGAAACTAACAAAATTATGTTGTTCAGGTCTGAAAATATATTGCTAAGTAATTTTAATCAACAATTTCTATGTACATTAAAAGAAATGAAAGAAGATCCTACTACATCTCTAAAAGAAAAGGAAGTAGGATCTTATTAATTAAATTGATAATTATCAAAAAGCACTAAAAGAAGAGCTTGAAAGTAATCGGAATAAAAAATATGTTGCAGCCCGAATTGATCTTGAGAAGATTACTAAAAAGATAAAAATATTTATGTAAATAAATTAATTGTTTTGTTTTTTTTTATTTTTACTGATTCTCATTGCAATTCATAAATTTCAATTAAGATATCCCAATTCACATGTTAATCCATCCACTGATTTAGTTATATAAATAATAATTATTAAAGTCAAGTGTTTCATTACACATTATAGATATTAATTCTGATAAAGTAATAGCTAATATTTTATCTTGGATTTATATTTCTGATATTCTGAACATTATGGTTTAGATGTAAAGGAGGAAGAGTCTAGCATGGTGCATATTACACACAGATGTTCAGAATTACATACTACTCAAGAATTAAAATATTTGTAAATATGGATAAAAAAAAAAATGATTTTTGATTTTTTTTTCATACTCCATATTTGTGTTTCACTATACTCCACAATGTAAAATATATTTGTTTTCATGCTGTAAGTTATCCATACATATAAAAATTAACAATTACCAAAATGTGATATATATATATTTGTAATTTTTGACCATCTCAAGTAAGTTTCTTTTTCATAAAATATATGCATATTATAGTAAGGTTATCTGGATGTTGTAAATAATGGTGGATAGTTGTAAATAATATAGTTTTGAATTAAAGGAAAGAACGTTTATAAAAATTTGAAAATTACTCTCTCTCTCTCTCTCTCTCTCTATATATATATATATATATATATATATATATATATATATATATATATATATATTATATATATATATATATATATATATATATATATATATATATATATATATATTGTGTAAAGAACATGCTATTAAATAAGCACTTAACAAACTTTTAAGAATATTCCCAACCCCAGACTGGTTTCTGCTACTGGCTTCCTCAGTGAGGTGTTAGGATATTCAAGCAATAGATTAAAATACCAGGACAAGCCCTGAATTTTATCTAATGCATAACTATTAAGTAGAAAATCTGAAACTATTAACTATTAAGCAGAGACTGGTCTGGAGTTGGGGATATTCTTCAACACTTGTTAAGAGCTTATTTAATAGCAAGCTCTTTATATAACATTTGTAAATACAAGCTTGTTAAATTAGGTCATGTGACATCTGACTTGATTTCTTTGTAATTTTATTTTTTGCTATTAGGGCTTTGGTGATTTTATATTACTAAAGCTATTAATATATGGTGTATCTGAACTTGGTTCAGTCCCATATAGCTATTTAAGTTAGATATCTGGATTAAAAGACATATGGATGCCTGAAAATTTCAGATATTCCATCTTAATACTTATGCATTAGATAAAGTTCTGGGCTTGTCCTGGTATTTTTAATCTAATGGTTGAATATCCTAGCACCGTACTGAGGAAGCCAATAGCAGAAACTCGTCAGGGCTTGGGGCTATTTTTCAAAGCTTGTTAAGAGCTTAGTTAATAGTGAGCTGTTTATATAACATTTGTAAATACAACTTTGTCATAATAGGTCATATGACATCTGACTTGATTTTTTTGTATATATATATATATATATAATGTACATTAATTAAAAAACTATGGCAATAGCAATAAAAATAATAAATATAATGGTAATTAACTAGTATGTATTTCTGCAGACTGAAAGACTGTATATAATAGTTAATTATTATTATATTTATTATTTTTATTGTTTTATATATATATATTGTAACATTCCGGATAGGCAACAGAAGCCAATTGTGATTAAATAGCACTGTATCAGTAACAGCTGATTGCATCTTACTAAAAAAATGAAATAACGTAAAATTTAATTTTTTTATTATTAATGACTGAAAACTATGTTTAAAAGCACTTGCATATATAATTTGAAAGTTATATTTAATATTTTACTTTAGTGAGCATTTAATGATAGAAAGGGGGGGTGGCTTGTCACAGAAATTGTCAGTGTAGTTTATGTAACCCAGGTTTGTTTTATTTGTGTGCAGAACAGTGATTGGTATACTTTAATCCATAGTGTTTGACTCATCATCATAGAACCTTTCATTTTAGTCAGTGTTGTTTAGCACCTGTACTACAGCATTTATGTATGTGCATGTATGCTTGTGACATATGTCAAAATCATTTTCCATTCATGTACTTCAGTAAACTACCAAATATGTTTCACAGCAAAATATTTATTTTCCTAATCAATAGCTTGGATAACCAGCTTAATGTCATTTTAAGTGAATTGATGGATCAATGGACCAATGTATTGTCAACAGACAAATATACTATCAATTATTTTTTTTGCTAAAATAATTATTTTCTTTGTTTTGTTACTTAAGAATACAGAATATTTTATTCTTGGTTAAATTTAATATTTTTTTTGAAATGACAAAATGTTTTTTTTCTTTCTTTTTCTAGAGAGAAAAGTCCTGGCATATTTATAACTAATTATATCAATACAATGGGAGGAGTAACTTTTGCTTCTGGAGTTGGACATTTGAATGACCTTGGATTGGTGGAAGAAACAAATGCTTAAATAAAAATCTAGTATAAAAGGGGACACTTTTACAAAAAAGTTGGCTTTTCTGATTACAACAATTCTCTCTCCATAAAACGTTTTTATTAGTACAATTTTGTTCTACAAATCGGTTCTTCCATAGTTCAAGCTAAAAAATAAAAACTTCTGTTAATTTTCTTGTTGAAAACAGTTCAGAAATTCTTCTTGGCAAAATAAAAATTGAAATGAAGACACAAACAGCTTTAGAAACAGGGTACATGTTCTCTATACTTATAATTAAGTAATTTAAATTTAAAATCATCATTTAGGATGCATATGTTTGTTTATATTTCAAATTTGCTTTGCCTAACTTTAATTTCTAATATTAAAGAAATAATTGAAATGCATGTTTATATGTCAAATCTGCTTTGCTGAATTTTATCTCTAATATTAAAGAAGCAATTGAAATGTGTGTGAGTATTATAAGTTTGATTTGCCTAGATTTAATCTCTAACATTAAAAAAATAATTGGAATATGTGAATTTTACTTTTATTCTGGAAAATTTATGCTGAAGTTTTTCATAAAAAACTTCAAAGACTCTTTGTTGATAATTTTTACTAGCTATAAAGGAATAAAGTTTAAATGAAAGGATGTATGTGGTTAACTTATTATAACCTGCTTTATTATTATTATTATTATTATTATTATTATTATTATTATTATTATTATTATTATTCTTATTATTATTATTATTATTATTATTATTATTATTATTATTATTATTATTATTATTATTATTATTATTATTATTATTATTATTATTATTATTATTATTATTATTATTATTATTATTATTATTATTATTATTATTATTATTATTATTATTATTATTGATAAAAATGTATACCTAACCAATTGTGTCTCTAGAAATAAGAAACAAAATGCATGAAAGATAATTAATGAATTACTAACTTATCTCTGAATGTACTTATAACATAATGAGTGGGAGTGTATAAAAAAACTACATGTTGATATTGCATTTTATTATTGCTCTTCATTTCCATTTGATTTTTTTTTATTATTAAAGTATATTATCAATAGACTTACATAGTTTTAAATTGATTCTATGAACTAAGTAGTTATCACCTGAGGAATGACTCTTGAAAATTTATAACAATGGCCTTATCAAGTGTAATGAATTAAATAATAAATTATTGCTCAACTTATGCAGTATCAAATATTTATTTGCCATAATGAAAAGTTCCATATGTGATATTGCCAGCAGTTTTATTAGCTATCATTAAGAACTATGAAATGCTCTCTAATTGTATCCAATTAATATTATTTGTCTCCCTGCAGGAAATTGTTATGTGTTTACCCATATCTATTGTTATACAGATGATCATCATCATTTTTGTACATGACCAAGATATGTATCTACAGACTGCAAATGAACTTTTATGTTCCAGCTAAAGAAAAAAAAAACTTTAATGAGTATTATTATTAAGTTTGTTAGCATTTGATAGATAGGTAGTTTAATTATCTGTCTTATATTTTTTATTATTATTTCATTAATATTTCTCTCTTCAAGAACATCTTGAAAAATTATAATATGAAGAAATATATTATACTGGGTAATTAGTTATTATTTTAATATAGTTTATGTTGTATACTTGTATTTCTATATGTGATGTTTGCAATAGAAATATCTACTTGCTATTAGGGAGTTAACAGCTCATTTGGAGAAGGGGTAATTGCATACAATTTATTGATTTATTCTTGCATTTTTAAGAAGTTATGAGGTTTGTTTTTCAATAATTATTTTGCTTCAAATTTAAAGATTTGTAGTTTGTGACAATTAAAACATATATTCCAATTATTAGTAAATATCAATTACACTAAAGAATTAATTTAACTTTGCTTTGCTAGAAGGATGAAGTTTATTTATTAGTAACTATTATATTATAAATTTAAACATTTACAATTCGATAGAAATTAGAGATTCATTATTTTCTTTTATAACTTATTAATGAAGGTCGTTACAGTATTTATTTATTAAATGTGATTTGATATTATTTTATGCATTATTATGCTTGTATACCTGTTGATTATTTAACCCAGTTATATAATTGTTGAATTGAAAGTAAAATAACTTAATTTCCATCAGTTTCAGATGATGAAATGTGCCAAAAAGAAGTGAAAGGATTAGGGATTTATTTAAGAGTTTTTTATGCTCATATCGAGATGTGTTTAGTGGCATTTGCAGAAAAAAATGTTTATGTTATATATTGTATTGTCAGGGATTGAGAGAACTCTCCCTTAATTTATTTGAGTACTTGTCATGAGTGAACTATATATTGTATTGTCAGGGATTGAGAGAGCTCTCTCTTGTTGAAATATTTGTGAGGAGTTGATTATATTTTCCAGATTAAGCAATTGCATATTTTATGATAATTATAATATGTGAAGTCAAGTAGTGTATTTACCTTGTTTTTTGTTAATGAGACAATGTCCATGCCAGCCTTTAAGTCTTAGAAATAGGCTAGGGTATCACTGCATTTTGTTATTTAAAGGATTAGAGCTAAGAAGTTTTCTTATCCTTCATGTATTTATGTGGAATGTTTCCCATCATTTATTCAGAGCCAGTAAGATAGTTTGCTGATAAAATATAAAATGAAGATAGAATTGACTTTTTCTCACAGAACAGCTGAAGTAGAATTAGTATTAAAGCTTGGTTGTCCATGGTGTCACCCATATTATGACATTTTATCCCAATTTCATAAGTAAACCGATTGAATTTAATTATATTAATTATTTTATAGAAGGTAGTCAATTCAGACACATGCATAAAATATTATTAATTCAGAAGGTATGGAGAAAATCCATCATTGATATGTAATTATTTAATCATTGTTTCAAATCATATCATATTAATTATTTTAGGATTTATACCAGCAAATTTCAGAATGTTTCATCTTCATTTTGAATGAGCAAGCAAAAAAAAAGTGTAGCCATTTAATATAATTATTCATTTGACTTATAAAGAATAGCTTGAGCCCTTACTCATAGATTTAAACCCATCTTGTATTATTTCAATGTACATTTGAAGTAAAAATGCCAATAATTTTTCACATTTTACTATTTTAGTGTCGGTGTTTAATAGATTTCTGTTTTTTATAAGCATATCATAATTGATTGATAGTTTGAGTAATTTGAAAAAAAAATACAAAAAAGTAACTTTATATTTAATTATTCTGGTGTAGTGTTTAAATAAAGTTTTTATTTTCCATAAGCAAAGCATAACAGAAGTGTGTGGTAATGTATGTGTATTTTAAGTAAAATACCAAGAAGTTAATTTTATACTTAGTTATCTTAGTGTAGTGTTTGTAATTTTTCTTTTATAGGCTTATCAGAATTGACTGATAGCTTATATGTAATTTATAAGTAAAATGTCAAGAAGTTTAGTTTCACATTTTATTATTCTAGTGCTAGTATTATAATGTATCTTTTCATAAGCTTATCAAAATGGTTTGATAGCTGTCATATGTTGGAATAAAATACCAGAAAGTTTATTTTAATATTATTTATTTTCATGTAGACTATTCAATCATTGATGTTTGAATTCTCCAAAGCTGATATATGCATAAACTAGAAAACCAAATGTTTATCTAGTTATCTTGGAATAAATGTTTTATGTATTTAAAAGCTTTATTCAGAATTCTTCTTTGTCATGCATCCATGATCTATGTTTTCACACATGCTCACCCACTTACATATCCATTATGATATGATTACACTATTCCAAAAATTTAATGATGAATATGTTCAGATCTGATGATGGTATTTTTTTGAGCCAAAGACTATAAAACATGCTTGGCTATTTAATGATTCTCTGGAGATTTTATTACTCAGTTATTATTTAGATGATGAATTGAAATCAAAATGCACCATATTTCTTTCATTATCTAACTATTACCATTTTATTAGAATACTGCTTAATTTATGTCATTACTCTTATGATTGTAATTAGTAATTGTTGTAAAGTATAGATTTAAAATTAAGCCCTGCAGGAAATTAATTCCCTGAGATATACCCTTATTATTTTAGATTACACATTAATTAGGTTATTTGTTTTAAATTACTGTATAATAAAGGTTAAATAGTGTTATATTATATTTTGTATTTAATTCTTACTTACCATACAGTAGAGTTTATCAGTATTACATCTTTATTTTATTAACATAATTCTATCACACAATAGAGGTTGTTCAATGCATTTGTATGATGGGAGGAGAAGAGGTTAGTCTATAACTTGTAAATTTAAATGGTGGAACTTTACCAATGTCAATTATTTATTTCTTTTAAAACTTAATATACATTTTATTTCTATTAAATCAGAATGTTTCCTCCTATATTTATTATGCATTTTACACTGTATAGATCTCTGTAGCCCCCACTGAGCTAAGCTATGGTAGGGCAGCATTATAAGAGTCTTATTAATAATTTAAAGCAAGATAAGACTAGTAGTTTATTTTATTATGAATAGAATTGGTGTCCAAGGTATTTTTGTTAGAAAAGATAGGAGAGGTGTTAGGGAAGGGTTACAGTTGGTTTTTGGCTGCCCAATTTGGTACATGATGTTTTTGAGCCTTTGGTTTCAAGCTCTGTATTTTAAAGTATGAAAATCCATTTGCTAATAATTATATGTATTTGAACTATCTTATTTTTGTTATCATGTCAAGACTAACTTAGTTTAAAATGCATTGTAGATTAATTATACAGGTCTTATTTAATAATGTCATGTATGCTTGGATCAATGTCATCTGATCACGAAGTGCTATATTTTTATTTTTTTTTTGCAATGTGTGGAAATCGAATGTAATGTATCTTGAGTGAAGGTGAGGAATTTAGATGTTTAGTTAAAAAATGGGTTGCTGTATCTTGGATTTTTTTTTTAATAAATAATACATTAATAAATTTAAAGGTTGGATATAATGGAATAATTCAATATGTGTGATGAATTGGGTGGGTTCCAAGAAGTGTCATCCCCAGACATGATTGTGTTATCTCCTGACATTGATTCAGGGATTGAAACCATGAATTTAGCTAGTAGAGAAGATGGTAGTGTAGAAAATGTCCCAATTGAGGAAATGATGTCAGAAAAGTTCAGAGAGTATAACCAACAGTTGTCATAAATGTTCAGAGATATTAAATCAGGTATGTCAGAAAGGTCAAAGAAGATAGATGAGGGTACCTGACAAATATCAAATATTGTAAAATAAATGAGGTAAGAAAGATTAGGAAAGTATACCTGACAAACATCAGAAATAAAAACAGAAGTAAAATCAGAAATGTCAGAAATGATGCAAGAGAGGTTAGAAGAAAATGATTAGCAAGTGTCAGAAATGAAGTTAGAAGTGCAAGAGAATATTAAAAGTCAAGTATCTGAATTAGAAATCATTAAAACAAATGTTGAAGATCAGCTGCAGCAGATTAGAACAGACTAATGATGACTCAGTATTGCAACTTAAGGAAGAAAGTCATAAGATTGTCAAATCAGTTAATATGAATGTTAGTTTAGTCAGTGAAGAATCAAAAGCATATGAGAAAATTAGAGAAATAGTTAATCAAGAAACAGAATTAGACAGAAATAAGGTTATAGATATGATTGAGGATTTCAAGAAAAACCTTGATAAAGGTGGAAAAATTAGTGAATCAGTGAAAACAGAAATATATTTTAGTCATGAAATATCCAGAGATTTTGAAAAATAAATTGCTAAAGGTTACTGATGTTACAAGCAATAAATGCAAAAATAGAAATGAAAGCATAGTTCTGGAATGTGTTTTCAATTACTTAGATCATAACATGTAGATGAATGTTTACAAAAAGGTAGTATATGGAGGTATTACACATGTAATAATTAGTGTAGAACATATAATAAAGAGTGTTATTTATGCTAGATAATTTGGTAATGTGAAAGTAAAGTGTAAAATTAAGATTACAAAGAAATTTGTTATACATTAAAGATCAGCCTTTTCAAGCTATTGTGCATGTGCTTTCTATGAGTGTTAATAATAAAAGAAATTTGTTGTAAATTTTCTTATGAAAAATATTAATCCAGAAAGAGACTTAGGAAATGCTAACATCAAAATTAAAAAGTAAAAGGAGAGTTGATCAATGTAAGTCATCATAAGAAGATTAGAAATAAAACAAAAGATATTGAAAAGGCTAGAATTAAACCCAAGAAAGTGAAAATGAAGTCTCTTAGAGAGAAATTTAGCAGAACAAGAGAGATAAAGTATACAAAGGCAAGATTTAGAGGCACCCATAATGCTCACAGCTTGATACCATATCCAACAAAAATATAGTAGTTTGTTAAAAGTTTTGAGAGCATTAATGTTTATGTGCATAATTTTCCATGTTTGAAATTAATCCTATTGTATAATATTTAAAATACTAATATAGTTTTATTGTTGCTAATTGTGTATTTCATTTTTTTTCTTTATAAGGAAGGAAGAGTTGTAACCTTTTGGAAAGAAGCCAATTGTGATTAAATAGCACTGTAGCAGTAACAGCTGACTGCATCTAACTAAAAAAATGAAATAACTGAAATTTTTTTTATTAATGACCTAAAACTATGTTTCAAAGCACTTGCAGATATAATTTGAAAGTTTTGAGATATTGAATATTTTTCTTTAGTAAGTATTTAATAATAGAAAAGGGAGTGGCTTGTCTAGGAAATTGCCAGTGTAGTTTAAGTGACCCAGGTTTGTTTTATTTGTGTGCAGAACAGTGATTGGTATTTGGTTTGGTAATTTTCAGGTTTATTTGCTTTAATACTTTAGTCCATAGTATAAATAGAGCAATATGTTTGACTCATCATCATAAAAACTTTCATTTTAGCAGACTGGTTTAGTTCCAGTAGTACAGCATTTATGTACATGCTTGTATGCTTGTGTCATATTTCAACTTTATTTTCCTTTCATGTACTTTATTAAACTACCAAATGTCATGTTTCACAGCAAATATTTAATACTTTTACAAAGAAGTTGGCAATTCTGATTACAACAATTCTCTCTCAGTAAAAGATTTTTATTAGTACAATTTTGTCCTACAAATTGGTTCTTCCATAGTTCAAGCTTAAAAATAAAAAAACTTCTATTAATTTTCTGGATGAAAACAGCTCAGAAATTCTTCTTGGAAAAATAAAAATTGAAATTCAGATATAAACAGCTTTAGAAACAAGGTACATCTTCTCTATACTTTTAAATGACTAATTTAAATTTAAAATCATCATTATGTATGCATATGTGTGTTTACATTTCAAGTTTGATTTGCCTAACTTTAATTTCTAAGATTAAAGAAATAATTGAAATGCATGTTTATATGTCAAATCTATTTTGCTTAAATTTTATCTCTAATATTAAATAAGCACTTAAAATGTGTGTCTATATTAAAACTCTAACATTAAAGAAATAACTGGAATGTGTGAATTACACTATTATTTTAGAAAATTTATGCTGAACTTTTTCATAAAACACTTTAAAGACTCTTTGTTGATAATTTTTACTAGCTATAAATGAATAAAGTTTAAACAAACTGAACGAGTGGGAGAGCATTGAAACAAGATATTGATATTTGCATTTTATTATTGTTTCTAATTTACATTTGACTTTTTTTATTATTAAAGCATATTATCAATACACTAACATAGATTTAAATGGACTCTATGAACTAAGTAGTTATTGTCTAAGGAAATGACTGTTGAAAATTTAGAGCAAGTACCTTATCAAGTGAAATGAATTAAATAATAAATTATTGTTCAACTTATGCAGTATATTAAATATTTATTTACCATGAAGAAAAGGTCCATATGTGATATTGCGAGCAGTTTCATTAGATATCACTAAGATATTTGAAATGCTCTCTAATTGGATCCAATTAATATCATTTGTCTCACTGCAGGAAATTGTTATGTGTTTACCCATATCTATTGTTATATAGATGATCATCATCATTTTTATACATAAACAAGATATTTATATATAGACTGTAAATGAACTTTTATGTTCCAGCTAAAAAAAAAAAACTTTAATGAGTATTATTTTTAAATTTGTTAGCATTTGGTAGATAGGTAGACTAATTATTTCTCTTATATTTTTCATTATTTTTTAATTATTATTTCTCTCTTCAAGAATGTCTTGGAAAAGTATAATATGGTGAAATATTATACTGGGTAATTAGTTATTATTTTAATATTGTTTTTATTGTATACTTGTATTTCTATATGCGATGTTGTCAATAGAAATATCTGTTTGCTATTAGGGAGCTAACAGCTCATTTTTGAGAAGGGTAATTGCATAATATTTATTGTTTTATCCTTGCATTTTTAAGAAGTTATGAGGTTCATTTCTCAATAATTATTTTGCTTCAAATTTAAAGATTTGTAGTTTGTCACAAGTAAAACTTTTATTCCAATTATTGGTTAATGTCAATTATACTAAAGAGTTAATTTAACTTTGCTTTGCTAGATGGATGAGGTTTATTTATTAGTAACCATTATATTATAAACTTAAACATTTACAATTTGTCAGAAATGAGAGATTCATTTTTTTTCTTTATAAATTATTAATTAAGGTCATTACAGTATTTATTTATAAAATGTGATTTGAAATTATTTTATGTGTTAATATACATATATCTATCTGTTATTTAATCCAGTTATATAATTGTTGAATTGAAAGTAAAATAACTTAATTTCAATCAGTTTCTTATGATGAAATGTGCCAAAATGAAATGGAAAGATTAGGGATATTAATGCTATAAATTTATTATTTGTGATAATAAAAGTGGGGATATTTTTCTTATGCCATTGAGGTGGTATCCTGTGGGATATTGGCTCAATGTAATCCATATTACTACTTGCATCTCACTTCATAGTCTCATGATTTAATAAATATTTATTTATTTAATTTATACACCAAACCATATTATTATTTATTATTAATTAGAGCTAGTTAAACAATTGACATTAATATAGAATATCTTTATTATCATTTATATGCATTTTAGCCAAGCATAACTATTTATCTGAGCTAGACCCATTTTATTATATAGTATATTTCCTGGAAGTGAGGGTACAATATATATATATATATATATATATATATATATATATATATATATATATATATATATATATATATATATATATATATATTATATATATATATATATATATATATATATATATAGTGACTCTTCCAGATTGACACCATGAAGGAATGTGGAAAGATCACATTGTGCCAATAGTACTCAGGGGTATCTAATAAAAAAAAATGAATTGTGATATAACTTAATGTATAATTTGGTTTCAAAGTTCTTAGGTTGTTAGTTGGGGTATACCAATCATTACAATTTTTATGTATATTTAATAATGGGAGAGGGGAATGGATTGTATCAGGAATTGGTATGAAAGCTGAACTAGTGAGAATAAGTATTGTTTGTTTGTAAAGCCATGATGAGTCCTTATTCATTAATTTTATAATCTATTGTTTATTCCCATTTTAAGATCTAACTTATATATGTGGGTGCATGCCCTTTCACATCATTCCATGCTTCACATCTTATTTATATTTTTAATTGTCACTCAGAATATCCATCTTGAAAAAACGTTATTTATTTTGCTATAGATATTGCTATTAGCTCAGTCATTAATAGACCTCTGGATTAATGGACAGAAAGACACACACACACACCATCAGTTAGTATGATTTTTGTATTTATTATTTATTGCATAAAATCTTACATTTAAAAATGTAAAAGTTATTTATTTCATTTATTATTAGTTATCACTTGTAATTTAATACTTTTTTTTTTCAATACTGTATTCCTTCCTAACATTTTTTTTTAACAAGTAATAAATTCTTGCATATTGTTGGCCTCATTATAAAAAATCAAAAAAAAAAAGCAGGCGTGGTTAAGTAGTGAATAGTGTGATATTGGAAGTAAGTAAATTAACAATACTAATAATAATTGGAAAAGTTATGCTGAATTATTTAGTGAAATATTTTATTGACTCTAATTTAATAAGTTTTCTATTTTTATTGTGTAAATAAGGCTGTAAAAGAGAAATTATTTATTCTAATACTTTACATTATTGGAATAGTTATGTATATTAAATTACCTTACCATTCATACCTATATATGAGTGATAGAATGCTTGACTTAATGCTATTTGATAATTAATTATCAGAAATGTGCATCAGCATGGATGATCAAATAACCCTGATCTAGGTCATTATTAAAATTTATTAAATGTTGGAAATCTTAGACAGAACAAAGCTGAAAATAGAGTGGATCATAAACATTTATTTGGATGATCTTGCTGAGCTGTGGAGAGTTTATAATAAAAAAAATGATTCAAATATGTGCAAAAGCTGTTCATGATGTCCATTAGGAAGCCCTAAAAACATTGGAGATTGTTACTGTTCTGCCAAATTCATATTTATTCTGCAAGAGAAACGTTTGTATGTTTTAATGTTTGTTTATTCATCATTATCATAGTGAGATATGTGCATGTTTCTACTTTTAAAGTTTCAAGTATGAACTAAAAAAAAAAGATAAAAAGGGAACTTTTATTTTAATGATAGAAAGTTTGATATGCATTTCTTTCATTGCTTATAATAGATAGGTAGATTTTTTAATATTTATTTTGACATTAATTTGATTTATTGTTATGTATTTGTGTACCCAATCTTCTCTAGGACATCACAGAGATTTTGGTATAAGTTATACCAAACTGGTAATGTTTTCTTTTATTGTATTATGTAAAAATGTTATATTCTCATGCTCATATTATTGGTTCAAATGGAATGCTTTATCATAATTCATTTCTTGGTAATGATCAATAGATATATGGAAATATTTAGGCCAGTATTGCTGAATAGTCAGACTTACTTGATAATATTTACCCTAATTTGAAATTCAATGTTCATAATTTTTCATAGATATTAGATTCATTTATAATTTAATTAATGCTAATATAACATTTTATTGTCTGATGTAATTTTGAAAATATTTCATACATGATCATATGTTTGTGTGTGTGTTTGCTATCATAAGTTATTTTATAAGGGTTAGATTCATGCTTATTTGTTATTCTATTGGTTTCGGCTGGCACTATGCATTAAAGAGTTAAAAATTTAAGAGTTTATCTGTCTATGGATTTGTCCTTAATGAAGTGTGTTAAATACCTTTTGAATGAAGAGGTGATTGAAAGGATAATCATGATAGAGTAATGTTCATTTTATTTATTTATCTATTGAGCCATGGTGGTGATATATTTCCTTGCTTGATAGTATATGATGTGATAAGTATATTCCTTAAAGTGAAGTGGAAGATGTTCTGTTTATTTATGATTAATTGGCTGGGTTCCTCACCATTCATGTCAGAAAGGTTGGTAGATACTATGTTGATGAATTAAGTTGATGTTTGGAGTTGTGTTAATCCTCATGCATCCATATGTAAATGTTTATTTGTTAGCATTTTGGTCCCCCTCTCCGTTCCATGTATTTATCTTTATGTAGTATATGTTAGTTATTTCAGATAAATGTTTTAGTGATTTGTGAAATATACTTGAAGTTGGATTAATAATTTAATGATTAGGTCATTGTGCCATCTGTATTGTGAAGTTTATTCATTCCACAAGTAAGCCGATAGAAAATATAATCAATAAATGCATTGTGATTGTAAATTTATAAATACGCACACATTCGGAGATATGATAAACTTAAAGATATGGAGGGAGATTGCTGGAATTTTAAGTTCTAAGTAGCTTGTCAAATCATATCACCATATTATCATTATTTCATTTGTTATTATTATTGGCAATTCATCCTTCCAGTATGAATGTAATATTGGATTACAAAATTTTACTTCATTTAATGCTAATTTTAATAAAATTATTACTTAATTTTATATAGCAAGTATAAATTTATATGCATACGGAAATAAATTCAATGGCATTAGTTGATTATTTGATACCGCTTTCTTAGTTCATTGAGAGCACAGAATGAGAAGAAATGATATAAACATTGGTGTGTAAATATATAATTATTTTGTATTGCTAATAATTTAATAAATAGAGTTATAAATATTATTGAAATATCAGATAAGAGAAAGAGCCTCCAAATATTAAGTGTATAGGATTTATGTAATTTAAATGTTATTTAGTCAAGCTTGTAGTTAATGTGAAATTAATCTTAAATCATCATCAATGTGTTTGTAAAAGAATGTGTCTTGTAATAAATGTTTGTTGAAGTAAGATTTCCTCTGAATTATTTTGTCATATACATTCGATTGACTATTTCCACACACACATATATGTTCAACATAATATGATTGTAATACTTATCAGTTTAATACTGTATTAAATCTATCTAGATAACACTGAAATAATTGATTCAAACATTGTATAATGCTAAGATATACATTTTACCTTGTCAAAAATAGATAATAATGTGTGATAAAAATGCACAAGATCTTTATCATTGTCTATCCTTTATTTCATTGTAAGAATTGTCAGTTTCACAATAGTTCCTTATTACTTAATTATCATCTTATAATAGGATTGACTTATTGTTCATATAATAGAGCCCTGATATTATTTCATCATTTAAATAAACATTGGTATATCTGTGCAATCTAAATTAAATGTCTGTAGATTGATTATTGTTACAGTGATCCCCAAACATATTAGATGAGTGGTGTGATTTGTCTGGCATTGTACTTGGATGGTGAGAGAATTGATCATATCGTGATTCTTGATTTAATCCACAAATTGCTTTTTTTTTTTGATAACTTAAGTACAAACTTATAATAGAACTAAATAAACATTATATAATTATTGTTTATAAATGCTTCTCTCATCCCATTTGCATTCTAGATGACCAGGACAATCTATAGCCCCCAACTGAGCTAAGCTGTAGATTAATACTATAATAAAAATCTTATCCATAATTAGAGATGCAACCTAAATTATAAATTGTATTCTATCTTGTATATAATTGGCACCTGGGTATTTATATGTGTATGAAGTGATATAGGTGTAGATTGAAGAGGTTGCAATATATATATATATATATATATATATATATATATATATATATATATATATATATATATATATATATATATATATATATATATATATATTAGTTGTCCAATAGTCACTACATTAATTTTTCTGGTGTGATACTTAATTGTTGACAAAGAGTCACAAATGTTGCTAATAATTGTGAGCTTTATAAATTTCTCACCCCATGAAAGATTTAATGATAGTGTCAATTAATAACATCACTCTCTTTAGTCATGTTGCAATCTTTACTGTCTGTATATACATTTTAACCATAGATAAAGGTGGTTATTAATGTTTATTGTTAAAATAAAGTTGCCTTGACAACGAATTGAGATTGTTCCCTTATATTGATATTGTTTAAGTGTTGATTATTTTCATGTATATATATACGATTTTATAAATATTACAATTTAAGATAAGAGTCGTTGAACTTGTAAACAGTTACAAAAAAGAATAATTAATAAATATTATACATCGATAAATATAATCCCCTATCTCAATATAAGAAGGATAATGACACACTTATATGTATATATTGTAACCATCTATAAATAGTGAGAAATTACAAGTAAGACACTACTAATAGTTTTTAGCTTGAGTATAAATGGGTTTAAATCATTTTCAAGTCATCATCACAGAATATTTATGATGTAGTGAGTGTTAATATACTTTTCATGGAATTTATTTGAGTATTATTTTTTTTTATATGCTTGTAATCAAAACATTTATTGGGCATATAGGTGAGGGGTAAAAGAACAATTAGAATTAATATATTTAATGTAATTAAAATACTAAGAAATAGAATAACTGAAATTATTAAAAGCCGTGATATTAAAATGGAAAAAAAAAGAAATATATCTTTTGGTGATTGTTGGTAGATTTTCATTATTGGTTTACAATAACAGCACTTTCAGAATGGATGATTTTGTCATGAGCATGTGGATACAATGTTTTCATGAAACTATAAAGTTGTAATACCTCAGCACTGCATTTACCCATTTTAAAGTTCTTCAGATTCAAACCTCTAAAACTCAGAAATGAGCAAAGCTGAACCATTATATTTTTTTAATTTGGTTAGTTAGCATGAACGATGCTGAACCATGAATCATTAGCCTCAAAATCTTATAACTTTCCATGAGCAAGATTTTAGTCTTCCAATTTTCCCCCCATTTTTTATATTTGGGTTTTAAATTGCTTATATAGGTGCTGAAAAGAACATTGCACTCCTGGTATAGGCTTATTGATTAAATTTTTCTTTATCCCAGATTTCTAAGTCAGTATTTATATCATTTTAAACATTAAGAGCTAATAGAATCTCTATTAATAAATAAAAACAAAATGAACCAACACAAAAACAAACTAGTAAAGTGTGTATGTTTAACCAATTATATGGTAGTAAGAAAACTCTTATAATAGATAAAAAGGTAGGATATCAGCTTATAAGACTGGGAAAAGAGGAAAACTGCTGGACTTGATTAAATTTTATTCATCATTTAAGATAAAGGTGATTGATGTAAACATAGGTGATGAAAAGAATTTTGAATCAATATTATTTTTCTATACTGGAGAAAAATATACTTCCTGTAAGTAGATACAAATTAAAATTAAGATAATATTAAGAGTGATTAGGCAAATTAAAATTGGGAATAAATTGAATTTATATTGTTGTGATATAATGTGTCAACTGCCTCTTTCTAAGTATATTATTTCATAGATATAATAAACATCACCACACTTCCCCATTCTTTTTAAATACATATAATTTCACTTTGTCAAAAAAGCAAAAAAAAAACCAGTATTATAAGTTTATCCAAGATAAAAGAAAATGAATTGAAATTTTATTTTAAAAGAATACAGTTTGTGGTTATTAAAATTAAATTGTAAACAGAAAGTTATTAAGTTATGCAAATTAAATACATTTTTCTTTCAAAACAAATTCCAATTTTTAAAAGCAATATATATATATATATATTATTTTCTCTGGTTTTTCTGTTTTCGAAAAAAGTTACTGTTTGTAAAAGAAAATGCAATTAAGGATTGATTAATTAAAAGAGATGACATAATTTTGTAGGTAGAACAACTCGAGGTTAAGGCAAGCATATTTTTTGAGAAAATATTTTTTGAAAAAATAGTAATAATTATTTATAAAATGGCTATGACAATTAATTTAGGTGAGAAGAATGTGTGTATTTAGTAGAGAAAACGTAGAAAATATAGCAAGCTATATATTTGACAGTGGAAAGAAAAAAAATTAACCAAATACACCAATAATTCATGATCGTCAGCATGAATAACTAATTCCCTTTCAATGTGTGTTTATCACTGCCCTCATATATAAGTCCATAAAATAAGAAAGTTATAAAATCCAGCAGTAATAAGAAAGAGAAATGAATTGATACCCATCATCACTGAATATATTTTTCTTATCCAGAGATTACTATGATAGATGCAGACTTTCTCCAAAATTATACCTAGTGAATATCTTTAACCTGTAACCAAATAATGTAAAAGAAAAAAAGTTCCAATGATAAATATCTTAATGTGAGAAGCAATGAAAGGTAAAATTTACCATATGTTACCAGTATAAGAAATGAAAAATAATAAGAAATGTACTGAAAGAATAAACGTACTTTCAATAAAAAGTTTGAAATATTATTTGAAACTTAAAATGGATTAACAAAACAATAAACTATGAATGAACAAACTCTCTAGAATTGTTAGAAACCAAAATTATGTTCAAATATCAGTAATTGATGACTGAAACAGACATAACAACTTACATTAAGAAATACATTTAGTATAGGATCATATACAATTATGAACTAATTCTATTTGTATATTGGACTATTTGCATCATCTAATATGAGTATTGACTGTCTTTAGAAAAAAACTTTATTAAATATTCCAAATACATTCAACTGTTAGTAATAGTGTATCAAACAGGTTAGTAGAAGCACAATGTTTTCAGAGGTATTATTCTCCCCTCATCTTTGGGTGTAACTGGCCTAACCATGACAATACTAGCTTGTAAATTGGACCTAAACCCTTAGATTCTTGATTATAGAGTTTTAAGATAATGCTTTAACCATCTAATTCATCCTGCCAAAGGCAACTGTTAGTAGAAATTCATACACTTATTTATGAGGTTCCTCCTGATTTTTCTAATTTTTCTTAAGAGAAAACTTAATTAATAGTTTCCATCCATTACGTATAGTCACACTAAGTTGACTTAAGTGATTCTTTGACATTGTCATGTGAGCAGCTTCTTTAAATTTTCTTCTTTGTACCTTTTCTTCTCTATCTAATATTTTTGTATTTTCCCAATTGAACATATGTTCATTAGCAAATATATAGTCTGCTACCTTTGACATCTCTTTTTTGTCTCTTCTAATCATCAGTTTGTGTTCTTGAAAGTGCTTTTCAATGAGATGACTGGTCTCACCAATATATGTTCTTCCACATTCATATGAAATTTCATAGATACAGTTTTTTTTACTTTTCAACATTTCAAGCTTAGGCTTTTTAGATGTTACAATTCCTTGTAGTATAGTAAGACTCTATAAGACTGTTATGGTGTTATATTGATTGCAGATTTTCCTTAATCTGTCTGCTACTTTTGGTATGTATCAATACCCTATAGTACCAATAATTTTTTTTTATGGTTCTTTTTGTTGCCTATTTACGGTTTTCTTAATAACAACTGATGGATAAACATATTCCATAAGAGTTTGTTCTATATAATTCTTTTTTCAAAGTGCTCATTTCTGAACAAACTTTTTTTGCTCTGTTCCACAGTGATAATATAACTCCATGTTGTGTTTCTGATGTGATTGGATATACAGCCTAAGTATTTTTTTTGTATACATAGGTTTTTAGTAAAGTGCAGTTTTGATTTTACCATGAGAGAGTCTAGTCACAAGAATATCAAAGAATGCCATGTTTATTCTTGTTCTGATTCTATTGTGAATTTCATCCAAGATGATATGATGTGGATGATTAGAAGAGAGAAAACAGAGATGTCTAAGGTAGCAGACCATGTATGTGCCAATGAATATATGTTCAATTGGAAAAATACAAAAATACTGGATAGAGAAAAAAGGCACCAAGAAAAAAAATTAAAAAAGCTTCTCTTATGACAAGACCAACAATCCCATAAGTCATCCTAGTGTGACTATGCATAATATATGGAAACCACTAATCAAATTTGCTCTTAAGAAAAAAGTGGAGAAATCAAGAGGAACCTCATACATAGGTATATTAAATTCCTACTGGCTGTTGCCTTTGGAAGGATGGCTTAGTTGGTTAAAACATTACCTTAAAATTCTATATTCAAGAATCTAAGGGTCCAGGTTTAATTCCCAAGCAAGTACTGTCACTGGTCAAGCCAGAAACACATGATAAATATAAGAAAATAATACATCTTGAAAGATTGGGCATATACTAACCTATTTGATGTGCTATTACTAACAGATGAATTTATTTGGAATATTTAAATAAAGTTAGACTTTTCTAAAATCATTAAATACTCATATTAGATGATGAAAATAGTCCAATATATAAATTCAACTAAAACACCATCATCACAAACTTCAGAAAAACACTATGAACTAATATTTTATGATTACTAATATTTTATATTATGATATTTTAATAGTATATTATTTGGTTATATAGTATATTATACAATTGTTTATATAATTTCTAATGAATTAAGTGTAATAATGTACATATATTATGATATTTATCATTTATTTTTATACTCATTATTTAGACTTCCATCAATATATGTGGATGGGGTTGGGAAATAATATATTTAATTTTGTTACCATAATGAAAAATAGAAGATAATGAAAATTATAAAAGCCATGATATTACATGCTTTATCAAAGGTATTTTATTTGTATTTAGAAATTTTGGTAAAGTTTGTTACTTAATAGGTGTTGATAAATTTTATATCGATTAGTATTGTGAAAAAAAGTTTTGTTAAGTATGAAATTTAAATCTGTGTTTTAATTCTCATTTTTTGCATTTCCTCAATTCAATAAGGGATTAAAATTGAATATTCAAATTGTGCAATATTGTGTTTAAGTCTAATGTATTGACAAGCTACTGATAAAAGCATCAAAGCATAGCATGATCACCATTTCATATGCTCTTGTTAGATACATGATGCTGATTACTATCATCTAAGAATGAAGGCTTGAAATTATGTTTATGGTCATTTTATAAAAAGTTATGACCATGGTGGTAAAATGAAACTAGGTTAATTGTACCGATCCAAACAATGAAAAATGTAGAGTTATTTCATATTTTGTAAACAATATTCACAATTTATGCATAGTTATATAGCTGTAGTTATGGTAACCTTATATATACATATGTCATATGAATGATAAACAGTACATATTTCTGTAAATTGGCCAATTCATCAAAAGTAGATTCATATACAAGTAGATCCTTTTAGTATGCTTATCACAAATCTTTGGACTGGTGTTCATATTTAAAATCCCATAACAATATGTTCATGTTTTTTGGTGTTTTAACCATGATTCCCTCATTCCAACTCTACTATACTACAGCCATCTATTAGCACGAAAATTTAGAACACCTCCACTATGTATTGATTTTGGGATCACTTTATTTTTTAGATGAGTTTTATATAAATATAACTTAATTTCACACACAAATATATATATATGTTATGGATATTCATACAGAAAAGGTAGTCTATATAATTTAAATTTAGCTTTTACTAATGCTTATCATGATTTAACATATATATATCTCAAACATAACAATCTCACTTCTTTATTATTCAAAGTTTATATGTATACTTAATAAATATTTTAATATATTTAAATATTTAATATTCAAAAATATTTAAATTACTTCAAATAGATCATTTCTTTGAGAGGGGGATGATTATGTCTTTTTTGTTTATCGAGTATTGATTTTTTGCTATTGCCCAAGTCTCTTTCTCATTTTTTGTTTTCCCTATCAGTATATACTATTCCAGCGTAGACAAATCGAATTTATGGCCAAATGTTATTCATGCATTTACCTAGATCTGGAATCTTATTCACTGAGAGGGAAGACAGAAAATGAAAAATTAAAGAGGCTTGGGCAATAGCAAGAGATAGATACTTGATAAACAAAAGAGAGACAAGCAACCCCTCTCAACGAAATTAGCTCTTGTAAAGAATTTAAATATTTTTTGCATATTAATAAACACATTTTACATATATTAAAATATTCAACAAATATACATATAAGCTTGGAACAATAAAGAACTAAGACTACTATGATTATAATATGTTATATATCGAAATCATGCTAAGCTTTAATGAAAGCTAAATTTAAATTATATATTCTATCTTTTCTGCACCAAGATGCAGAACATTTATGTGAATATTACAATTAAAAAAAAAATAAAAAATCTTTAATATGTATATATAAACTTAATCTCATGTCTTTTTAAATATATTTAAAATCTTTTATTCAAGAATCCAGGCCTGAAATAAATAAATGAAGACATCTAAAAAAAGCAAGTGAATCCCAATCTATATATTTGATTAAGAAAAAACAGCCGTGTAATAGTGAAAAAAAATATTTATAAATTTTTTTTTAAATAAAAGGGTTTATTTAGTTTATAGAAATATTGTGCAGAACATATCAAGAAAGTTTAGTAAGTATTTTCTGTTATTTAAAAGTAAAATAAATATACAAAGTTTAGTATCATTGCTTAATATATAAATAGCTACAATATTAATAACAATGCCATTTGGTTTTCTACTGCGCATAGTCAGATGCATTTAATAACACTTATTTTCAGCTTATTATGGGGGCATCCTTTGTAAACTTTAGTAATCAATCGTAATTATCAGGTGATACAGTGCAATTATATATATATATATATATATAGTTCTAGACTAATTACTAATAAAAATTGTTTGAAAGTCTTTTTTTTTCTTTTACAAATTTTATTATGCCTATCAACATTTTATGATTAACACTAAAAATATATGAACGACAATGGGAATGATACACCTGTAAAGTATAATAACAAAAGAAATAACTTTAAATAATCAAATATTCTTAAATGGGAAATTAAATTTATTGTGATAATTCAGATCTTGTTTTTATTATTATAAAAATACTCAAAAGCATGTGAGTATTGATAAAATTTTCTCTAAAATCTATTTAACAAGGTCATCTATTTAACAAGGTCAAGCATTGGTGGTCGAGAGATCAGTGACAGCTGCTTTACAAGCAGTTGTCCCGGGTTAGCGGTTTCGCTTCCTGGCTGATGCTAAGACACATGAGAATAAATAGGAAAACCTCTGGAATTAAAATAATTTACATTATTCTATGTCTAACTAACTGAAACACAGGCTTATTATATACCTATGTCTATATATGTAATATAGGGTATATGACATATATAGACACAGGTATATAATAAGTTTGTATTTCAGCTATTACATTGTAGAGATGTATGCCCATCCTTGCATATGTATTAAATGGATTATGTCCTGTACATGTGGGGTTCAGATTGACCTTAGGTCAACATGGGTGTGACAAGAATCTTGGCCTCAGGGTGGCCTTCGAGCACTCCATTATCAAATTTTCAATTGGATGGACGGTTGAAGAGTTGGAGTGTGTAGTAGATTGGAGCCTGTCCATTAAAGTATAAAGATTGTCTAGCCTAATGTATATCTGAGCACTTATAGTATATATGTTTGGGAGATGATAATCTGGACCAACTGATGATTGCTGGTTTAGCATGAAATACATATATTGGTGATTATTTATCTTTTCACCATATTTGTGCTTGAGTGTATCAGTGTTATTAGATAGAGTGGAGAGTGATGGGTCATTTGAAAGTCTATGCTCATATAACCTATATTACATTCTTCTATGTCTTTAAAAGTATCAGTACATACTAACAGAATTGATCTTTTTTTTTGTTTTTTGTTTTTTTAATAATTTAATAGACATGATGTTTTTAATAGGCACCGGTATAAACAAATAAATAATTGTCCAACGCCTACGAATGACAAGACATCGCAGCACCTTAATCTAAATAAATTAAAATCAATTTTGAAAATTCTTATATGTGATTTTTTTGTTCTTTCATACAAAACATTTTGAAATTTTTAATCTAACTCTTCATTTTTGCAATTGCTTTTTTATTCTATGATGCACAACTTAGAGGTAATTCTAAAGCAATTAGCTCTTTTTATTGTTCATTGTTAACAATAGCATATATTTTAAAACTTTTGCTTAGGAGGTTTTAATTAGATATACTTAGATTGATTAAAAATGTTCTTAATGCGAAACAGTTATCAATTTCAGTTATCAGAAAATCGCTATTAGAAGTAAACTTATTTGTGCCGAATGACAATTAATTTCTTCTATTTGAAGTTTAAATAAGTGTTTATATTTTTATATAGCGGTTAGCAAAACCAATGATCATGCTTTTGCCTTGCCATTTGATTAGTTTGATAAAAATATTTATTCCTGTCATAAGAATTAAATTTCCGCGCATTTTAACAGTTACTATCGAATTTTATAATTCAATTGATCATAAATGACTAATGTTACCCATATAACAAATTTACAAAAACTTTATTTTTGATAAAAATTGTCTTTGAGGATTTTTAATTTGCTTTTAATCGTATTTAAATATATCTCCACGATACTTAAAATAATCGTAAATGGAATTAAAAGTCACAAGCCATCACCTGTTTTTTCTTTTTTTTTTAACGAGCACAAAGAATGTCTATGGGTATATTGTATATATTGCCTAGTCTTATACATACCGTCTTCCATTTTCAATCATCTGAGAGAAAAACAATCTAATTGTTACTAAAACTCAGAATGTAATTTAGTGAATGTAGGCTAAGTAATCTTATGATAAACTTTGTTTTCCAACATTTAACTTTAATTAAAGTAATAGCTTTTGTAGTTCTAGCTAAAAATTTCAATATTTGTTGAGTACAATTTACAGCTGAATAACTATTTTTCCTATAATGTCATAGAAAGTAAATAAACGTTTTTTTTTTTTTAATGTTGCATAATTACTTAATATAGTGTGGCCACCTAATGATTCATTTAAATATATTTCATATCTTAATAATATAGCGTTCAATTTCTAAATTAATTTAAAATTTTCAACCAATCAACATTTGGTAACAATAAATTGAAATTAGAAAGTAAAAAAAAAAAAAAAACCTTAATGGATTTTTAAAATGTTTTAATGCATGTGAATGTTTTTTTTTTTTTAAATTATTCTAAAATTGTGTTAATATTATTATAAAATAAACATGTTTACATTTTTCATATATAAAAAAAGAATATATTCTGAGTGACTAAAAAGAAAATATATTTTTAAATAAATACAATAATATTTTTAATTGAAAGGGATTTGAACCCGGACTTTCAAATCCTCTTTAATTACATTTATGCTAAGTATACAAACTAAACTTGTATTTCAATAGTAATATTTTTATTAATTTTATTTTCTTCATTGAAATACTTTTCATAATTTGCAAGCATTTCTCACAACACCTCTATCCAATCATGATGAAATTTATTATGGTTGTTGGAAAGTGTTCAGCAGTTAACAATATACTATATAGCGCGATTATATGAAATTGATCTTTAAAAGTCTAAGAGATGCATCTTTAAGTAATGGTTTGATTTCATATTAGATATATATTTCATGATTAACAAGCAGCATTAATCTTTCTCAGACCACAAATAAGATTTTTTAATCTTAGCAATTTTTCAGTGAAATACATAAGGAATATGGTAATCAACTCAACAAATTCCACTAATATTATATTTACCAGGTTTGTTCTGAAATCCTATTTTATATATTTTTATTGTATAGAGAAAAAATTACATTAACATTAATGAAGTATATAAAAATTTGAAGCAGTACTATTACTACTACTACTACTATTACTACTACTACCACTACCACCACCACTACCACCACCACCACAACCACTACCACTACTATTACTACTACTACTACTTCTACTACTACTACTACTACTCCTCCTACTCCTACCCCTACTCCTCCTACTCCCACTTCTACTTCTACTCCTACTCCTAATCCTCCTCCTCCTCCTCCTCCTACTACTACTACTACTACTACTAGTTTTAAAGTACTTTATTTGATATCATAAGTACAAGTGTGAAAATACAATTTTAAAACATGTTACAAGAGCTGATTTACAATTTATAATTGAAAATTATTAACAAAATTATTATTATGAATACATGAAATATTTTTACATTAATAATGTTGAAAAACTGAGGAAAAAAAATAATCAATAACAGTAACAATATTAAATACATATACGACAACAAAACTCTCACATACAGCAAATATGTGATTCATATTTTACAGTGGTGTTGGTAATTTAATCAAACTCCAAGTGGCTGATACTATATCAGTTGGAGCTAGTGCCTGATCTCTTGTTTTAATTTTTGCTAACTTATTGAGAAAAAGTGATTTAAGTTTACGAGATGTGGGATTGAATATAAAATGGCATCTCATAAACCAGATTGTATATAGTATAAAGATTGCTAGTCTTATTGTTGGAAACAACCCTCTTTGAATATTTTCTATCAATACTGTCAATTAGTTCTCGATATGTTTTGAGAGAAGTACACTGAGAAATAAAATGTTCTGTTGTTTCTTCTTCTTTATTACATAGTTGACAAATGGCATCTATGTTTGGAGATCTCCATCTTCCAGCCAGAAAAGCATTTGTAGGTAAAGCTCTAAGGTTGATTTTTATTAGAAAATATAAGTACATAGGCTCCAAGTACCAGAATTTAAATTTTTGGATTATAGATTTATTTGTGATATTAATTAAGCTAATGGGAATTTCAAAGGGATTGGAATTAGTTGTTATGTAATGTGCTTCCCAATACTTAATTTTAGTTGAGAAAAGGTTTGTAGCAGGTACTTTATGTTTGAATATTGTTTTTATTAGATTGTTAATGAATTTATTTTTAATAGGAGGTGGAGTGTCTGTAGATGATATTGGAAGAAACACTTGGAAATTTTCATGTCATATAAAGTTTCATTATTGCATTATGAGTTTTTTGGTAATAGAATGTTGAAATGCAGTGTAATGACAGGCCATTTAGTCTTGAATGTTTTTGCAGACTTTTGATGCTTATTACCACTGCCTTATTATTCCATATGAGTTTGGTGCAAAAAGAGTTAATTTTTTTCTTAAATGAGTTTATAAATTTAATGATAGGTGCATAATAATTTATTTTTGGAAAATTAATATGTTAATGAGTGATATTTTACTATGCAATGAAAGATATGCTTTTGAAACTGAGGTTGTCACCTTTTCAATTGCAGATATTAATTGTTCTTGTATTATCTTTCTCATTGCATTCATAGACAGATGAATTGGGAGACCAAGAAATTTGTGGGGAGAAAAACTGCAAACTGAATGAATTTGATTACCAGAAAGTATACTCCAAATAGATGTTTTTTCTTTGTTAAATTTTAAACTATAAGCTGCAGAGTAATTTTCTAAAATGGTATACATTAAAGGCAAATGTTTTTTGGATGGCAAAAAATTTTAAACTATAAGCTGAAGAGTAATTTTCTAAAATGGTATACATTAAAGGCAAATGTTTTTTGGATGGCAAAAAGATGACTATATCATCCATGTATGAAATATGATTGATGGATTGGTTTATGAGGGGTACATATATTCCTGGCAATTTAGATTCTATTTCTAGTAGGAGGGGGTTAATATATGTGATAAAAACAGTGAACTAAAGGGAGAGCCTTGTGGTATTGATTTGTGTGGAGTGAAGCCAGGGGACATTTTGCCATTAAGAGTAATGTGTATTTTTCTATTGATGAGCAGGTTTGTTAGAACATACATTATAGCTATTGGAATTTTATGTTGACTAAGCACCTGAAGCAGCTTGTCCACAGGCACTGAATCGAATGCAGCTTGTATGTCTAATTGAATTGCAATAGGTGCTGATTTTCTAGCTAGTCTTACATCCTCTATTAATATTTTACATAACATAAGTGCTTCAGAAGTAGAACATCCTTTTCTAGCAAACTGAAACTTAGACAACCCAGGAAGTATTAGGGGTTGAATTTTGTCTTTTAAAAGACTCTCTATTAGTTTGATGATCAGAGGAGACATTGAAATAGGGCGTAGATTATCTAGTGGAGAAGGAAGTGTATTTTTTTTTAGAAAAGGGAAGAGTGATACTGGATAAAGTTGGTCAATGTTATGTATTTGTTTTTATAGATAATTTATCATATTGTGTACTATTGGGATAGTAAAGTGGCTAAGATGTGATAATAAAAATTTTGGAATTGCATGTGTACCTGGGTGTGTATTGTTTGGAATAGAGTTCAACTTGAGAGCAATTTCATACTTTGTAATGTTATGCTCTTCTGTGGTAAAACCAAAGTGAAATGAAGAAAATTTTGGAAAAGGAAATTTTTGGAGTCTAGATTTAAAGTGGTAATATATTTGCGGAGTCATGTCTTCCCCAGCAATCATTTTTGAATCAAAAATAATAGATGAAGGAGTTAATTTTTTGGGAGTATAACCTAAAGCCCACCGAATATATCCTTTAGACCAGTTATGGGGATTAGCTAGAAAAATTTTTGCTTTTTTTATAGAGAGATAATCAGCCAGTATGAGTTGGGTTTGCTTGTATTCTTGTTTTAAAAACATTATTGATGTAACTGAAGAAGGGTCACATGAAGTATTTTTTAGTTTTAAGTGTATTGTATCTAATTTATTAACAAGATCAGTGGGAGAACTATTTTTGGAGGTATAATGTCGAATAGTAGAAGAGATTATGTTAATAAATGATAGCCAGGCCTCTACTGGGTTTAAAGATAGTATGTCTACCTTCTTAAAATAAATATAAATCTCAGAAAGAACTGATTCAGGTGTAGTGGATTTTAAAAGAAGACGAGTAGTTTTATTTAGAGGAAGAAATGTTTGATGTTGCATGTGTATTGCGAGTTCCACATTAAGTGCTAAATGATCAGAGAAAGTTACAGGACATAGAGAGGGATTTATTATAAAATGTAGATCTGGTGAATAGAATACAAGGTCTATTAGAGAGGAGTGTTTTTTAGTGTAGAATGAAATGGAGTTAGTTGGAAAAAAACATTCAGCACTCATGAGATTTTTATTAATCAAACGAAGGTATTTTAATGTAAAATTCTTATAAGACAAGTTAAAATCACCCATGATTATAGTTGGGTAAGAATTTGTAGCTAATATTAAATTTATTTTATTCATTAATTGGTGAATTAACACTGGCTGATTATATAAATAGAATGTTATTAAATTTACTGTAAAAGAAGAATGATATAGAATAATTATACTCATATGCTGATCTAAGTATAAAATTTTAAAAGTTTGAAAAGGATAACAATGATGGATGAGAATCCCTACCCCAGCAGCAGCAATATCAGATGTTGAAAATTTATTGTATCCAAATTTACTAAGGTAGAGTTCAGGATAAAATGCTGAATGTACTGAGCATTTTGTCTCTGTAAATAAAAGGATATGGGGTGAGAATTGCCTTATCCAATTGCTAATTGCATATATTCGCTGGGTAGAGTTAATACCCCTTACAATGACTGCTGTAATAGAAAGACCCATATTATCAATTATATAAAATGGTGGGAGAATGATATTTTATAGTTTATTGTATAATGAATGGGACAACTAATATTAGTAAAAGTATAATAGGAATGTGTTAAATAAAAAAGAAAAATTATAATAATACACCACTGTGAAAACAATGAACTTACCCTTGCAAGTGAAGTTCTATTGAGTTTGTTGTGCATATTTTTGTTCATAAACATGATAATTATTTTCACATTTGGAATTAAATCCAAAAAATTGTCCTGGTTTGAAAGTCTATAAGTGTTATTTATGCAACTCATCTTGATAGTCTATTTTTAATGGTGCTTCAAAGTCTGTCTCTGTATTTTGAGACATGGTATTTGTTATGATATCCTTAGATTTAGTAGATCTTCTGTGTACATCCACTTCTGCTATCAGAAGAAGCTGCTCCTGTGTCAATTGATTTGTACTTTGTTTTTGTCTGGTCCAATGAAGTGTTGATTCATTAGCCGGATAATCTGTTTCACCTGTTTTATTTGTGAGTTTTGTTTTTTTTTAATGCTGGTGTGGTAGACTTTGTTTCATTTTTTCTTTGATTTTCTTTCACTATGTTTGTCAGGTTCATTAGTTTGTATAGGCTCTTGATGCAATGCAGATTTTTTCCTCTTGTGCATTAATTTCTTAGTCTTTACTTTAATAATTGGAACTCTTCATCAGAGCAAGGAAATGGTAAGGTATCACTCATGTACTCTGTTTCTGTTTCCTCCTGTGAGGTATAAGATTTATTTGGTATAGTATTCATGAAGCTATTTTGACTAGGATCATCAAAGCTGAGATTTTGCTTATTTGTGTTGTTATCTTCATTATTGGAAATAAATTCATCAAGGCTGAGATTTTGCATATCCGTGTTGTTGTCTTCATTGTTGGGAATAAGTTCATCAAGGCTGAGATTTTGGATATCTGTGTTGTTGTCTTCATTATTGGGAATAAGTTCATCTACTTTTGTTTTTCAGGGTTACTTTGCATATTGGGAATAGGTTCATCTACTTTTGTTTTTTCAGGGTTATTTTGCATGAGTCTGATTTCATTAATAGCTATTGGATATCTACTGCCCTGATGTGTTTTTGTTTTTTTAAAACCACACTTTTTACAAAAATGGTTAGGGCATTCTTTGACAAGATGATCTCTGGCTTTACAAAAAAAACACTGAGGTGAAATACCTCTGAAAGTAACTATCAAAGGTGAAGAATCTGTTGCATGTAATGTTGGTAAATCTGTTGGTTGCATATTTTTCTTCAATGACATAGTGAAATGAGCAGTATTGGTTAGAACTGGCTGTGTGGCTCTTTTTTCCCATACATATTTAAAGTTGGCCACAGTTCCAACATTTTTTAGTAAATCTTGTAGATCATCAGCTTTAAAGTCTACATGACAGTTCTTAATTTGTCCATTCAAATTTGTAGGTCTATCAATGTCTATGTAACAAATAAATTTTCCATTAAGAAAGTGAATATGTTTTTCAAATATTTGTTTCTGAGCCACATTATGATATTCTATTGTTTTATGTCTGCTATTAGGATGGTCTAGCACTTTGTATATCATTGACCAAAGTTTTTTTTTCTGATAGATAAGAATAAAATTCATCAGTAGGAAAATTCATGACTGAAGAATTAGAATCTGTTATAGCTATAGTAGAGATTTTAATACTTTTAAATTTTTGAAATGATTTAAAAACTGTTAAAGGAATTGTTTGTATAAATTTTTCACATGCCGAAACATAATCTGTATTACTAGTTGATAATAAATTTGTATTTTCTTGTTCCATTTGTAGTTCATTGTCAAAATTAAAAATTTCTGTTAAATTTTCTTCTGTAATTATATTGTTATCTTGTTCAGATTTTTGCTTTAAAATACTAGCATAAGTTTGTTTAATATTCTTATTTAATTCAATAGAATCAGATGCCTCAGGCAAATTGGTATTTTTAAACTTATTTCTTGTTTTAGATAAATCAGATAAGGCTTCAGCCATATTGGATCCAGTTTTTACTTTTGAAAAAGAACTATTTTGATGTTCTGTAAGTAATAAAAGGAGCCAAGACATTATGTTCTATGGATATGAGGCTGTGTTGTACCTGATGCTTCACACTGTTTTCCATGTGAATTAGCAAATTTATTTTATACTATTGAGTCATTATTCTAGTTATTCATTCATATCTTGTACATTCCATCACTATCTTAATTTCATTAGTAATGCATCATGGAGTTTACTATTCTGAAAGTAGAATAATGAATAAACTTACAATGATGAATTATTTTAAAATAAATGGCAAGATAGGTTTTTAATTAAATAGAAATGTAATTGATCTTGAATGTTTAATGCCGATGATGAAAGTGATAAAGGAATGATAACTATTCCTAATATATTTTCAAATGTCTTTTGATATTTTTCAATTTTTCATAAATCAATTGTCATTTTGAAATAATGCATATTTTACGAAGAAACATCAGAATGAGGAATGTGTAGTGTATTATGAACGCTTATATATTTTATTTAATTTTTATATTTTATGTTTTTTTTAACATGAAACATATAATAAAATATAGAGTGGTACCAAACAAATTATTGTAGTACATGAACAAACATTGTTTTTGTTACTTTATACTTTATTAACCTGGAATGAACCTAAAAATATATTTTGATTGATAAAAATATTACACAAAATATCTTATTTTATATTTATTGGAAGTAAAGAAATAATATTTTCTTATTCATTTAACTAGTGCTAAACTTAATGTAATTTTGTAAGGTAAATGATAGAATTTGACTATATATATATATATATATATATATATATAGTCAAATTCTATCATTTATATATATATATATATATATATGCATAAATAAAAGTTCATAAACCGGAGTGAAGCTTACACATTGATGATTTTTCTATTGGTAATATGTAATCTAATCTTTTTTTTTGTTTAACTTTGTATATATTTGGTTTTAACTTTAGTATTATATTTGTTAGATTTTTATAATAAACTGTAAATTTATTGTATAAAGTTGGTTTGTTAATAAGAATAAATTTGTTAAAGTTGTTTTTATATAAACTTTTGTCAGTGTCATTAATCTATTTACTTCTACAAGATTTGAAACACAGAACTCAAAATTGAACATTGATAACATATTTTGCACATCCTAAATAAATATGGTTTATTTAAATCATAATTATTATTCAGAATATGATACTGAAATCTCACATTATTATAATATTATTTTATAGTCATAATCTAATAGTCAAATTGCTGCCATAAGTTTAATTATATTTCCTATTGCTACTTAATTCAAATTATACCATACTTTTAATATGTCACAGGATAAATAAAAAAAATCCAATGATGATGATTATTATTATTATTATTATTATTATTATTATTATTATTATTATTATTATTATTATTAAATAGTAAATATAATACAAAATATTAATTATGTTGAGTGTAGAAATATTATATTTTATTGTTATTATTATTATTTATTGTTAAAGATGTAGTTGAAGATGACGTAAAATCCCTCATCATACATGATTGCAAGATATTCTAAATTAAGTTAATGACTTATTTAAAAAACCTGAGATGATTATATTTTATAACAGAGATTATAATTATGTAGTATAATATCTTAAATTATTTGTAACCTTTTTAAAGTCGTAAGGATACTATAGATTTACATTATTATTTGGACAAAAAGAAGGATAGTGTTATTATTCCATTGCTATTATATCTTTAGTGAGATGTTCTCAATGTAGTCCAATAACTATACCTTTCACCAAATTTCTCATGATTTTTATAAGTATATTATTTATTTAATCGAACCATATATTATTAATTAATAAATTTTGAGCTAGTCTAATGATAGAAATTATCTTAAAATATTGTTAATACTTATTTCTTACTATATTAAGATCAGAGTTAAGCCTGAGCATTAATGTGTTTTACTTGATCGATTGGTGAAGGTACAACCTGTGTGTGTGTGTATATATATATATCAATTCTGGAAAGTCCATCTATCTTAAGAATATTGTACATGCCAGATTCATTTATGTAATGTCGTTAGTGTTTATAAAAAAGATTTTTTTTTTTTTAATTTTTGCATTCTCCCATTATTATTTCTGACAGAGATACATATTTCTTTTAATCGATAAGGTAAAAAAATCTGAAAATAAACTTTACACGTATAATAAAATATTAAATAGTATCTTTTGTTTATGATCTTTTTTAAAGCTGTCGATAGTTATTCATTAGTTATCCCAGGACCCGTTTTTTTTATTTATTGCAAATTGTAAAATATTTAATATGTTTAAAAAGCTAATATTTAATTTTTTAAATGCCACTGAATATATTGTAAAATCTGGTGATATATCAAGCTAAAGTTGAAAGAGAAAGCAAAATAAGCTCTTTCTCTTCTTTGTTATTTTATCGTTAGCTTGTAAAAACAAAAAAAATAAAGCATATATATATATAGGGGATTTGAACACAGACTTAAAAGCTGTCTTCAGCTATAAAATCACAATCAAACTCCAGGTATTTGTGGTATTTATGTATTTCAAATTTTATATATATTGTAATGAAAAATAATTACACTGTCAGCCATGAGATTTTCCAAGTCTTGTTAGCTGTTTTCAGAGTTGTGACAATTCCGAAATAAAGCTCTTCAAAAGTTTTTTTTTTTTTTTTTAAAGTATTAATTGTAATAATAGTAGATACATTCAAATATTAGAATAAACTATTACATGTCTTATTTTATAATAATAATAATATATATTCTTAAAAATATTTACATTTAAAAGAAAGTAATAATTTATAATACATAGGGTATATGAGCACAAACTTTCACATGACCCATCATTCTCCACACCATCTCATAACACTGATACACTCAAACACATATATGTTGAAAAGATAAATAATCACCATTATATGTATTTCATGCTAAATCAGCAATCATCAGTTGGTCCAGATTACCATCTCTACACATATATGCTATAAGTGCTCAGCTATATATTAAGATAGCCAAAGCTCATACTTTAATGGACAGGCTTCAATCTATTCCACACTCCAACTCTTCAACCATCCATCCAATTGAAAATCTGATGATGGAATGCTCAAAGGCCACCCTGGGGTCAAGATTCTTGTCACAACCATGTTGACCTAAAGTCAATCTGGCCTCACATGTACAGGACATAAACCATCCCTTGTATATGTATTTAATGATTATGTGTCATATATTTTCAGATGCTTAATATCAGTTGGAACCAGAATCCATTAAATTATATTAAAATAAATATTAAACGTATATAAAATGTTTATAGAAAAATGTATGGTGATATGGAAGTTATTTAATACATTTATAAAAAATATTTAATACATTTAAAACTTATTCAATAATTATCGCTCACACTAAAATTATGGCATTTATAGTTGTGCTGTACTCTATTTTGTTATATGATTCCAAAAAAATATAAGAAAGAAATGCTACATTTTTTTAAAATTGTTTACATTTATTATATCGAACAAAATCCTACATTTGAAGAATGTTTCTAAACATTTTAAGTACCTGTGGAAAAGGTTAAAGCAAAATGTTTAGATAAAAGTCGCATTATTTTCTATTTAATTTTCAGTCAAGTGTAAATTTCACATAGTAATTTGAATGTTATCTCTAAATTTCGACTGAATTGTTTCTCAAGCATGTAGTAATACAAGATATTTGATAAACATTTTGTTAGTAATGATTTCTTATATATATATATAAAATGCGTTGACCAGGAAGTGAACCCGGGCCAACTACTTGAAAGTCAGTTATGCTAACCGCTAGGCCACCAACACTTACGAAATCAATATTGCAAACATTGTAATTTCTATATCAACTATAATTTATTTTCTTGTAGAATAAATATAACAGATGTAAATAAACTGATTCTTAACTGCCAATGGTATTTATTGCATCTTTATACGTGTGTGAAAAAAAAATCTTTTAGGAAAGACTGTTTAATTAATTATATTAAATGTTCCCATCAAAACATCACATGATCATTATTTCATATGCTGTTAATAAGAGTGCCAAACTCTCCATTTAGTAGTGCCACCAAGTGCAAGTTTCCATAATCAATGGATTCAGAAAGGTTTGCATATAAAATTCTATCTAGTACCTACCTATTCATCAAATACCCCCAGACTGGCTTATAGTTTATGGCTTTTATCAGTGAGGAGCTTTGAATTTGAGAGCACTACATCTAGATCCTAAGATCTAGATGCTGTACTGTCAAATTCAAAACTCCTCACTGATGAAAGCCACAAGCTAGTAACCAGACTGGAGATATTGGATAACTAGGCTCTATATAGAAATAAATGCTCAAACATTTCTGCATCCATTAATTATGAAGGGTTGTAGTTGATGGTACTACTGTATGGAGAGTTTTGAACTCTTATATTGAGTTTTCATGTTTTGTTTGTTTTTTGTTTTTTTATACAATACTTACTAACATATTTTTTTTGAATGCAAATAAAATAACAGGATACAAATAATTTACACAATTAAACTGAAAACATTTATTTATTTTGTCTGTCATCCTAAGAAAAGAAATATTATATTTTCAACTTTATTGATTAACAAATCTATATGATCTAAAACAGGGGTTGGTATTTTTTTTCTGACAGTGACCACTTGGATATTTATAATATCTTTCACAGGTCATACAAAATTATTCAATGTAACATTTAACTAATTTATCCCTAATTTTTAGGGCCAAGCAATCTTTTTAGCAGGCAGACAAATTGAAACTTGCTCTTTTAAATGAGAGCCATATTTTTTTGTGAATTAAAAGTAAAGCAACATCATTATTATTAATGGCTGTTTCACAATTGATGACAATTTTTCTATTTGCCCTTCTAACTATTCTTTATGACATATTTACATTCTTGAATTTCATTTTATATTTTGGACAGATTAATTCAACAGCAGCTAGGATGTAGTCAATTATAAACTCCCCTTCAGAAAATAATTTCAAAGTTTCTGCTTTTTTTAAGTAATGTATTTGGCATTCACAAAATTTTCTAACAAGTTTGGAATATTTTTATACATGTCATCCAATTGATGAAGCTACTTTTCAAGTTTCTTTATATTAATATTACTTTTATTTTCATCAGTTTTATTGTAATCAGATGTTTTGATAAATAGTGCCTCTTAATATTGTTTGTTTATTAACTGAAATACTTTCAAGATATGTCCAACACATTGATTTGTTATTTCTTTCTGCTAAAGTGCATTGATCCATTTCCATGAAAAAATGCAATTTTCTATGTCATATTTTTTTTTTGTTACCTGTTTGTAAAAGTCACTATACAGATGGAATATTTCAACAAATTATCTATCACTATGGATAATTTGCTGAAATATTCCATCTCTGATAGAATGAACTAGAACTATTACAAAGGTTGGATATAGATGAGATAAAAAATATTTTATTTCACTTAATTTTTAAATCAGTATTTGTATTATGCATGTGATTAAATGGAAGTTTTATGCAGAGCCATTTTATATACATATTAAAAAAGGTCTGGTGGCAGTATTGGCAGCTTTTGAATACTAGAGGTTCCTTATCTCTGATTTAAAATAATAACAATGGAATACTGACCTAATCCAATTTTTTGATTAAATTACTATATACAGTAATAATCATATAATTAATTATCAGAACACATGAGCCATTTGAAAATCCGGCAAACTGAATTTTTTTTTTTTTTAATTTTTTGAGATGAGAAATAATCCAATGAGACTTAGCTCTTGATTTTATCACTTCACACAATGGTAAACTGCACAGGGAAAATTGTTATATAATACAAGTAATTAATCTAATATAAAATTATTTAATAATAAATCTATGTAAATGAGATATTTATTTTATATAGTGCGATGTTTTTATAAACTGTAATAGTAATAATCGGCCATTAAGCTAATACACATGCACTTTGTGGATTTTTAACTATAAATGAATACTCTCACTTCCAAACACAAGATAAAGTCCTTATGAAAAGATAAAATGAATCCATCTATCCTTTCCACCCAAATGTTTAGGTATGGACAAATCTTAAATATTTGGTAATGAAAAAGTGATTGCTTAACATCTCCATGCCTTCATTCTCAAATGATTAAGATTTTCCCATACATAAACATTTAGGTAAACCAGATAGATGAATTCATTCTATCTCTTGTGTTTGGAAGTGAGAGTATTGATTTATACTTAAAAATCTACAAAGTGCATGTGTATCAGCTAAATGGCTGATTATTACTCTTACAATAATAAATCTATCTAAATTGTATACTAGTATAAGTAAGTTAAAACAGTTAAATTCAAAAATTGATCCCATGTACATATACAATTTTTGGTTATCTTAATCCCATCATCTTGTTAACATTTTCTTACTGGAGAGGAATGGCCTCTATCCATGTGTAACAATTTGTGGGAAAATGAACACTTTTTGTTCTGAAGGTATATATTTTCTCATATCACGTAATCTATTTGTACAGAAATATATAAATATAACTTCGAAAATTTAGTTAAGTTGTATATCAGATAATGTAATAAACAAAATATATGCATAAACAAATTAGATATAGGAATTATATTATAAAATTAGCAATATACACTTAGTACACTAGGCTTACTTGCTAATTTTACAAGCTAAAACTTATCTTTATGCATAGTCTGATATATATATATATGCATATATATATATATATATGTGTGTGTGTAAATTAAATAATTTACTGTGATCCATTATGAAAGAGCACCCTTACATCAATAAATATTAATAAAATCAGACGTGTAATAATAATATTCCAAATAATCTTTGCAAAATCATGTGTAAACAAGAAAATGTTTCAAAACATTAATCTTTACAGATCATCTATATGGATGTAAAAAAATCAAAGAAAACTCTCAGACAAATCAAACTCTCAAGGCAATATAAATTTTTAAATATTAACGATTTTATTATAATTTAATAACATTATGCTCATAACACAATAAATTTATAAAACTTGAAAATATTTACAATCTAAGACAATGTAAATAATATTTAAAAATTAAAATATGTACACAATAAAATATAATAACTAAACGAACATAAGATAACCTTCATTCTAACTATCTAATATGAAAAACAAAATCATACAGTATATTCTAACAGTAATTTATTTTTATCAACAGGACAACAACATTGTATTGTCACTATGGTGATAAGATAATGACGATAAATAACATGATTCATTGAAATTAATACTATACTTCATAGTATTTTAATATATATATATATAATTATGCAATACTTATTGTTATAGGTTTAAATTAAAGCACACATTTATCTGAACTTAGCATATAATATTTAAACAAGGCAAAACTCTCTTTACAGTAGTGCCACTCTGTGCCAACCAGAGTAATCAATGGATAGGCACTAGATAGAAATTTTATGCATAAGCCTTCTGTCATCCATTGATTACTCTGGTTGGGGGGTGGCACTACTGTAAGGAGAGTTTTGCCTTGTTTATTAACAATTATATGCTAGTATAAATGATGATGATCATGTGATGTTTTGTCATATAATATTTACAATAATTAAGTACTTCTTTTGCATACCATTAAAGCATTATCTTAAGCTTATGGTATTCTTTAATATTTCAATGCAAAAAATTTTTAAATAAAGAAAAGTATGGTTATTTCCCCCCATCATAAAATCAATTACTTATAAAAATATTTAAAATATAATCTCATAACTTTTCTCTATTTTTATAAGTTCATACTTATTATATCAAATTTAAACTATTAAGCATCACATGATCACATTTCCTATACTAGCATATGTATGGAGAGTTTTGCTCTGTTTATCAAAAATTTAAATTATATTAATAAATTATATTGCTTGATATATTTTATTTATTTTCATACTTTGCATCCATCATAATATTCAAATATAACACTTTCATCACTTTCTGTTACAATCCAACCAAAATATGCATTCATAATTGAGTTTAGTGATTTCTAATATTTTAAAACCATTTAAAGGAATATCAAATCATTCCTCTTCTATTTTTATTGAAACAAATGATAAACTTCAACATCATTTGTAAAATAATTTTTTTATATCTCATCTTACCTTCACAAAAATTTACAACTTAACTATCATTCACAATGTAGTACCAGTGGCAATTGATAATGATTATAGTGAGAGATATGAATATAATAATAATAACTCAAATGAACATGAAAAAGCATCATCATGGATACAGTGCTTAAGGTCCATTTTAATCAGGCACCTTATATTCATGTTATTGCTTCTATCTCAGCTCTTTTTGATTGCAAAAAGAACACAACTATTCATGAAAAAAGTACTATACAGTCCTTTGTTACCTATATGTTAAAATTCTTAAATTATGACAATATAACTTATATATAATATAATTTTAAAATATCCCTAGCATTTAGAATTTCTTTTAATAATTACTCTCCCCAACCACTATTCTCTATCTTTCACATGGTGAATAATTCTGCTAACGTCACACAGGAACACAAGCCATGCTACAAAAATTACCTCCAAACCACTTTTCTAAAAAAAAAAAAACAACAACAAAGATCTAATATTCACTTCAAGATGGTTCAAAGCATTTCAGGCACAAATGATTTTGACAAAATATTTATTAGCATCATTACATCTATATTTCTATGTCACTGTATCTCATCAGATACCATCCATAATAATAATATATTAACAACTCCATCATGTTGTAAAATATATGCATATTCAAGCATTTATAATAAAAAAATTAAAATAGCTTTAGATATTTTATAAGGCATTCTCTTACATTTACATTTACATTATAAATTAAATAATACACTAATAATCATATAAAAAACTTATCTAACTTTTAAATATTGAAGCAATATGGCAAATAAAATATTAATTAAAAAAATATCCTTTAAAACCATGATCTAAATGCAATACAAACAATATGTTACCCATAATTCTAATAATTATTCAAATTATAAACAATGATCCACTTCTTTTCTTGATCATCCAAAATCAAATAAGCTATAAACATTTATTTACGTGTCAGAAAAATTAATTTTTGAAACCTATTTTTCTTTATTTATTGAGAACTAGACTAACATAATATTAAATGAAGAACATTAAATGAAGAACATATTTATAATAACCATGTTAATTAAACATTATTTAAAATATTATCACTAAATTAATAAAAAATCAAACATACTAAAGTCTATATTTGTTTCTCTTCTCATGATTTTTTCCTCCATTGCTAAGATACTAGGCAAAATTTTGAATGAAAATTGTTCATTCCTCCCATCAACATTCAATAAATGCATAAATGGCAAAATTAAAACCTGATAAATCTTGGTAAATTATTATTCATCCATATTATACAGTCCTATTTCTGAATATATATCCAGATAACCAATATTTCCATGTGAAAATGTTTCTGAATCCCTCTTTATATTTAACACTATATACTTTACATACATATATACTTCATATTAATTCCAACTTTTAATAGTAAAATATATTGTGATATTAATATTTCCATCAGTAAGCATTTGTAAAATATTTAATAATACAAGATTTGTTCATTTGTTAAATTTCTTTCAACAGAAATACATATTTGCATTCATTAAAGATAGGCACTTTTAAATAATTCAAGACTTCTTTTCTTTTTTAAAATGTGCACACTTCATTTTGTCATTTTATGTAAAAATTACAGCTTTTCCATCCATTGACTAATAATATGATATAATGCTAATCTTCAAAAAGAAACACATTATAATTCATTTTATTTTAAATAAAGAACATCATTTGAAACATACAGTTCATTCATCAGTTTTTATAATAAGTAAATCTTTTTCTAATATATAAATTCAGAAGTCATTTTCTTTCAATTTTTACAACATATCTCTTGCAGATATATAATTCATTCAAATTGCTCTTTTAAGATAAAATAAAAATAAAGTATTTTCTTCACTTTCTTATAATGATACATTATACTTGCACTTTCAAAAAATAGTATCTCATCCAGGTTTTAATTCAGGTGCATAATATTAATTTATCCTTCATTTCCTTCTTTTGAAACTCATAAAATAATTTGAATAACTCTTAACAAATATCCTTTTCATATTTGTTAACTCAAACTTTCTTGAAAGATTATATTTATCAGAGTTAGATAAAGTTACTAGAGATAAATGTTCATTCATTGTAAATATATTAAATGCATAAAATTCAAAGTCCTTATGCATATCTAAATCTTATCCAGTCCTATGATTCATTTTCCCATGGCATTTGATACACATTTTACTAACACTTTAATGATTACTATTGGCTTGGATAAAATTATTGCAGTTCCTAATTAAGTTTCTCAGTAAAATTTTGTTGAAAGGAAATAACTTGTTGTTATTACAACATTATTTAAAACAGTTACTTAAATAATACTTTAAAAAAGTTTAATATAGAAAATAATAGTTTTTATAAAAAATTATAACTTTTAACAAATAGATGAAAAGAAAAAAACATTAATAATAAATTTCACACTCACTAATACTATCACAACACTATCTAGAGTGATCAAATAGATCTTTATACTGATTTGATATAGTAATCTCAATGGTTCATACTAATTTAATAAAAATTAAATCTCATCTAAAAAAACTATAATTCATCATTTATAATTATTATATCAGAATTATTTATCCTTTCTAAAATATTAAATACCTTTTTTGAAACAATTTAAAATATATTTTCATAACTCAGAACATTAATTTTCAAGAAAAAAATATTATTTTAACAATACAATAACTTAATCATTTCTTGTGAAATATTATTTACAAATATAAATTTGCAACATTTTAAATGTGTCCAATTTTATTAACAAGACTGGAAATCGATATTTCTGTGTACAAACACAAAAACTCACATACTAACACAAACAGTTTAAAGACATTTGACATTTTCAGAACATTCTAGACTAATATTTAATTATTTCTTATTTAAATAATAACTTAAATAATTATTCAAAACATATTAAATACATTATACAATAATTATTACTGACATTTAACGATAGTTTTATTCTTATATCAATTATATATAATAAATATTACTTTATTTTACCTTCTAAATAACACATAATATTGCATTTATTATTTAAATTACATTAAAATAACTTCAAAATATTTAAAATATCTTTGTAAATCTCCTATTTAGTGAGTTTAAATCTCTACTACTTATAGAAACACTATAACATAGTACAAACTAATATAAATATATTCTTTTAAAAAAATTTGGCTATAGTTTAAATTTTCCTTAAAATGACCCTACTAAATATAAGGACACTATATATATATATATTGAGCCGGATTGATTTCCGATTCAATGGTTTTATTACTAAAATTAATAAAGGAAAAACAACTTCATTTTCATTAAATGTCTAATGCTAAAATTTGTATTATTATTTAAAACACATACACATTTATATTTAAAGTAGATCATTTAATGTTTATAAAATTGATTTTAAAATAGTTTACTTTCATCA
>JAQFVV010000305.1:0-335000 GCA_028023455.1 Epiperipatus broadwayi
TCTCCCAGTCAGACTGGGCTGCTTCTGAGATGGAGAATCAGTCTGTGCAATATGAAGATACATGGGACTAAGTGCAGTAACGAAGTAGTCTGGGCAGAAATAGATGAATAATGGAATGGCAGATATCAGCCAATGATAATGGCAGGGTCAATCAGGGACAAATCACCTCATACAAATTATATGAAGTTAAATTTCTACGGAGTTAATTTTAGGGGCCTGAACTCAGTTGAAAGGGCACTTGCTATTCAAAATTGGATAGTCAAATGCCAGCCAAATGTTATATGCATGGCAGAAACCAAATTACATCTAAATTCATGTTGTAAAATTGATCAGATTCTCCAAAATCTGGGCTTCTTCAAATACTCAATTTCAATGGTACCAGCAGGAGGCGTAGCTATTTTAATCAATTACAAGAAAGATCCTCCTACTAGCTTCAAAATTCTGCATCTAGATTCAAATTGCCTAATTGCCAACCTAAAATATAACCACTTTCAAATCAACCTAATCTACCTCTACATTAAAAATAACCACAATCTAATCATGAAAGTAATCACCACCATCAACTCAGTCATGGCCTCAAATCCATTCCCAGTCATCCTAATGGGTGATTTCAATGTGACATAGTTCTTTAAATAAAAAATATATTCACCTCTTTAATCATATACTGATGAGTGGAGAAGGATTTTTCCCTATAGATGCCTTCTCCTTCTACACTAAAAATGCAAGATCCTTGATTGACCTTGTCTACTATTCCCCGAGTATTCACTTCAAAATCAATGCAAAACTTTAACCAGTGATTTTTTCTGACCACTTGGCCCTAGAGTTATCTCTTGAAACAAACATTGGACATCTGATAGTTGAAGAAAATAACAACACTATTCGAATGTTGCTAAAACAGACCACACCTGAACAGCTCTTTTCCGAGGCCTACATCTACTTTAAAAAGATTGATATCCTAAGACTACTGGTGGAGGAGGCATGGTTCTCCTTCATTGGCATCATCCAATCCATAATAAATGAGGTTTCCCTTAACAAGAAAGGCCCTAACCGCTTATTAGCCGATGTTGATGCTATTGACCAAAGACTAAAAGAACTTCCACTTGATAATCAATTTGTACCTCTTGCCCTTGCCCTGAAATGCCAATACCGGGATAAGCAGAGATCTCTGGCTGAATATGTGTCAATCAAGCGAGCCAAGGGATTCCTGCTAGATCAACAATGCTGGTCCAAGGGTTACTTCTGGTGGGCACTGGAAACAGGTAGCAGGAAACTCGTTCCACTGTCATTAACGATAGATAACAACATTCTTGTGGGCCTGGAAATGATCTGTGCAATTAGAGAGCACTTTAGGGCAACACTTTAATTTGATCAGACTGAGAATGTCAATGGACTATTCGGCCTAGCTAAGAACCTGACTCATGATATCACTGAGGAAAAGATCCGCATCAAGCTAAAAAGCCTCCCAGAGAGAGTGCACCCAGGAATACACAGCATACCAAAATTCATTCCCCTACATCTAGAGAAATATTCAGTGCCAATAATTAAAGCCATGATAAACCACTTAGCAGAGGGAAGTCTAGAGATTAACAACTTGTATCCAATATCTCTCGTACCTTTCCTAAATAAAAAAGATGGAAAAAATGACTTGAATAATCTGAGGCCTATCTCAATGATTCCCCTTTTAATTAAAATCATAGAACAATTAATTAAGGATCAAATCCAAGTGAAAATTTATAAATACATTTCTACCAATCAATATGCAAAAAATGGGAATCATCAATTAATGCCATTGGCCAAATGAAACTCCTTATCGATGTTATTAGAGCCCGGAAGATGTCGAAACCGATCGCTGTCCAACTCAACATCTCAGCAGCATTCAACTCAGTCAGGCCAGACATTCTGATTGATGTTCTCCAGGAATATGGGGTGCCTTGTGTTTATGTGAGGATGATTGCAAATCTATTAGCCAACAGAATTATCCACATCACAATGAATGGAAAAATTGAACCAGGATTCGAACCCTCCATCTCTATTTCTCAAGGATCTCCACTTAACGCGCTATATTTTATAGCCTATATCAACCCGCTATTGGTGGAGATTGAGAGGTCACTGCCTGGAGTATATGTACCTGCCATGGGAAGGGTGATTAAACATCTCAGTTATATGGACGATATAATCATCTGCCTGCCTTCCAAGAAATATATCACTAAACTAGAGCAAATACTAGCGTGGTACTCAGACAAAGAAATCAGCCTCCTGGAGCTTGCTAACTGGCAGGAAAATTGCTTCAAATTTTACAGCTTACCCACAGAAATTCCTAGGCTTTAATTTTTCAAAATCCAATAGTGCTATGAGGAGAGAAATCGAAGAATCCCTATTAACAGAAATTTGCCATACAACTACCTCCCTTTCTAAGATATATGTTTCACTTCATGGTAAGGTAAGACTTTTAAACTCATTGATATTTCCAAAAATTAACTATTTCCTATCTGTTATCTGCCCCTCCAAAAAATTTATCAAAAAAATAAACTCGCTATGCATAAAACTATTCTGGGGCCGAAAAGTTGCTGCCATTAGCCTCCGAAAACTTCAAATGCCTAGAAGGTTCAATGGCCTTTCATTACATTGTATCAAAACCATGATATTCCAGAAAGACTATAACCTACTATTCTGGCTTCAAAACAAATATTCAAGTATATCATATCAAGAAACTGTCACACCAACTGATAGACCACCGCCCATTAATAAAAGTTGGTGGAATTTGTTATTTGATAATATTCGGAAAGTTATTGATCTGAATGAAAACCCAATTATATCAAAAATTAAATACTGGAATGCATATAAAATAATACATGGGGAAAATAACATAAACAAAGGGTCTCTCGGGATCACCAATCAGCAACTGATTTCAAGATCAAAATTTTGGTTCATTGAGGTAAAATTTCAAGATTTCTTAATTAAAATCAACCTGGACTCCCTCCTTACAAACTCATTTCTGGCATACAGGAGAAATTTCAAGAAGATCAGTCCTGTGTGCCAGGTATGTGAGAGAGAGGAGGAATCAATTGATCATATTTTTCTTAAATGTCCCATTATGTCCAATTATAGATTGATATCTCATAAATGGTACAGCAATACAAGTGCACACTACAAATCGATTAAAGATTATATAGTTCAGGGTCTATTTACAGACATAAGACTGGCAATTTTCATGAATTATGCCCTGTGGTGTGTCAGATGTAAAGTCACAATTGAAGGAACGAGAGACCCACATGGGACTAAATTTAAGAATATCATGGAGAAAATCATGAAAAAGGACCAACTAATTGCTCCAAGCTATATCACAAGAGCAACATGGCAGAAGGCATCTACCTTACTTCAAATAGATATGTAATTGATATCATTTTTGTATTTGTAACATTCAATATAGCTATAGAATAAAAATTTTCTTAAAAAAAACAAACAAACATTCAAATGTTATTTAAATTGTCCATATATATTCAGCTATCAGTAATAGATCACAGATTAGTATATAACATAACTTTTTAGCGGTATTATTCTTCCGATGTTTTGTGGCCTGACACGGAACACTACTATTACACCAATTGAACCAGAGACCTTTAGAAGTTATGGATAGTAAATTTAAGATAAAGTTGGGCCAACTAATCTCTGCCTGAATATCTTAATTGGTTAGTATACAACTTTAAATTCAGTATTTATGAATCTAATGGTGCTAGTACTGTCTGGTCAAGCTAGCAATACTTAGAAAAGAGAAATGTACTGCCCAAAACATTGTGCTTTACATAGTAACTTAGGTAACAGTTGAATGTATTTGGAATGTTTTAATAAATATGATTTTTTTTTAAAAAAGACATTTAACAATTAATACTACATAATGGGAATAATGAAACTTATAATTGCAAATATACATAATATTATTTTCAAAATAATTGTTATAAAATATATTAATAATGTATAAGTATGTTGAATATTTTACTAATAAGGACTTTTAAAAAATAGTATCAAAACATTAAAAATATATAATACTTTATTTTTATTTTGCAACTATACAACTGCGATGAATGATTAACTTTTTACCTATATCTCATATTAAAATAGCAAGTACTTTTATATTATTTCAGTATAAAGTTTTTTTTATCTAATAATTTATCTCAAGATGGATTGATCACGAAAAAATGTATCCAGCAGCATATTATATTTGTAAAAAAAAATCTACAATTTGTAGAAAAGAACTCATTTACATTTTTTAACTTATGCAATAGTACTCTATCAAGTTGACTCTTTATACATTTTTATTGTTAAACATAGCACTTAATTTTTGATGCAATGTGCAAGCCACGTTTACTAAGATTTATTTATTCTAACCATTCTTAAAATATATAGATATATTTTAAAATGATGAAAATGATTTTTTTAGGCTTAAATATTTGAAACTTTTCTATTCTTCTTTTTTCATCAATACACTCAAATTTAATTTTAAAAATTTATTTCTGATTTGTGTATTAAAAATTTATGCTCTCTGATTCGTACTATCATTATTAGTATACCAAGTTCAATTAATCAATTTGCCATCTCACCGGCTTTTTTTTTATCCTTCATCTTTTTTCAAACAGTAATAGCGATCTGAATTTTATAATGCTATGTTTTTTTTTTTGTCTTTTATAGGGAAGTATTACATGAGTATCGATAAAGAAACCTTTGCCAAAAGCTTTTTCTCATCTTAGTAGATTTTAAATTCCCTTTCTGAAATTAAGCAGTTCATTTTCAGTCATTTTGTAATTGACTATAATTACATAGTAGATGGTTAACAGAGACGTAAATTCATATTATTAAATTCAGTTGCATCAAAGGTTTCTTCTGATTATTGTTCCACATTCAAACGATTCTAAATTTATTTCATAATAATTTTTGCACCACAATCCTACTTGATAACTTATTCTTATTTTTACACCATAATACTCATTAAAGTCTACTCAATCGCAAAAATTTTAATTTGATTTTGTTATTACTTGATGGTTATGTGGTAGACAAATGAAAATCCATTTTAATCATTAGAAGTATATTCCTATTTTAAATATATAAAATAATAGTTGATCTTACTGTTTAAGAAAATTTATTATTTTGAATTTAGACAACTTATAAATCTACTCTCTTAATAAAAATAATGGTGGTAGAATATTGCTGCAATTATAATGCTCTAAAAATAATTATCATTAAACTCTTTTTTTAAAATTGTTGCCTAAAACATATTTCTACTAAGGTTTTTTATAAAATGGTTTGCCTCTCAATTCCCTCTTTTTATGTATAAAATTTATTCCCAATAGAAAACCAGCATAGAACTCAGTCCCGAATTGTATGAGAGTGGTGTAATGAAGGTTATTGAGCTTTAAACATGGGTATGGAGATTTAGGTGTATAACACTCTAGCTCACGTGAGACACAAATGTTATTTACAAAGTGCATGCATAGTGAGATAAGATGTTTTGAGTTTCTGTGCTGGAGGCTGATTATGATATTGGTGGAAATGTACAAGAAATGTATTTAAAAAAACCTAAAAAGCTTTTAAAAACTTATTAATATGCATATAACTTTTTTTTATTAGGTAACTAAAAAAATCTACTCTTATTTTAACTAGTGATTAAAGCAACCCCAACCTTCACCTAAAAAAGCATGTTTCTAAAATTCTGTTTAATAACTAACTATTCTCTATTTTTTTATATAAAAATTTTTTGTAAATATATTTTTAAAAATACTACAAATCAAACTTTTCAAAATTGTTAATCTATTAGAATTGTTACTTAATTTAAATAATTTTAATCGTTAAATTTAACAACAAAAAAAAACTATCGAATATTTTATTAGTAATTAGGATGCAATTAAAAGTTTTAAATAAATTGTATTAAAACTATATCCAGAAATCTGAAAAGTAGTAAATTAATGTTTTTTAAATCGTTTATTTTATGTCAGCAGCCCGGCTATGATTAACTTTAAAATTCTGATTATATCAAAGCAAACAACAGCTCTCATTATTTCGGATACTTCTTTCCAGATGCCAATATTAACAAAATTATTACTTGAATAGCATCACTGAAAGAATTACCCTGCTCAGCTTGTAGGCGGAGTTGGATCATTTGACTTGGGATCTGGAAGTCTCAAGATCGATTCTGGTGCTCTACAGTTCTGCCGCTCGAACTTTTTATGTCATCCCGAGCAATAAAGGCATTAGAAGTTTTTTTGAAATGAAAGACGTGAAGAAATGCCTAAAGAATCGTAATAATAAAACTGACAAGAAAGTGTTCAAAATTACTATCTACTTACCTAACCATATATCTATTCATTTAGCCACACATTCCCAGTAAAAATCCATCTATCCAGCCAACTTTTCCTCTATTTAATTTTAAAGTATTAACAGACTTCGATGAAGACTCAGAGTACATTAAAATGATAAAAATGTAATTGGAATCTTACTAATGATGCTATGTAGTCAATATAATGGTGTGGAAAGTTACCATTTGCAATAGAAATTAATCTATTGTATAAAGAAAGATTATGAAAATAATTTAAAAAAATTGTTTTGTTGGATGAATTAAATATCATGCTGACTATAAAATGTTACAAGAAAAATTAATGATAACATGACAAATGTGATTGGGAATTGACTAAGAAATATGTAGAAATGAATAAAAATCTTAGAAGGCTAGCACAGAAATAAAAAAAAAAAAGATGGCATCATTATTAATAACATAAGGAAGTATCGGATGAATTCTATATAATAAATAAAAAAACAAGTGTAAATATCTCTTGAAATTTCAAGTATTCTAAATGTAGATACCAGAAATGCAAATAAATTCATGAAGAATGGAAAAGCTTCATGAAATAATGGAATTATTTTAAACATAAAAAAGGTAAATTAAATGATTGTGATAGCTATGTACTACAAGTTTAAAAAATATAATATACATAATAATTGGATGAGTAGGCACTAGATAGGGATTGTATGCACAAACCTTCTGGCATCCACTGATTACTCTGTTTGGCACAGGGTGGCACTACTGTATGGAGAGTTTTGCCTTTGTTTACAACAATTATGTGCTAGTATAGAGATGGTGATCATGTGATGTTTAGTGGTTTAATACATAATAATTGGTGAAATGTATTATTAAATTCACATTTAAGGGAAGTGAAAAAGTAAAATTTAGAAATTATAGACTTATCTGTCATCTATCAGTTTTATACAGTTTTATTCGAGATCTTTACTGAGATCGTTAGGATAACATACAGAAAAGTTGCATTCATACCAATAAGAAAACATGCTATATTTAAAGAAAATAGTTGAATTAAGACAATTTTCAGATAGGATTAATGAATAGGAGTTATTATTCTGTCTTGGACTGGTAGACTACAACTATAAATTGCAAACAATTTTATTAAAGTTTAGAACCTCAAAACATTGACCCAAAATATTGTCAGATATAAAATATATTTATCTATCAGGAACATCAGTAATTATATTAGACAGTGACTCTAAGAAGATTAACATTAATAAGGGTATCTACTACTGATTACAAAACATTTTACAGAAATTTTACAGATTGAATTTAGTGAAATAAAATAAGAAGCTATGTGAATAAGAGCAAATAATGATTATTTGTATCTATATTTTGCTGATGTTATTGTTGTGTTTGCTAGTAGTTTTTTTTTTTTTTAAGTGTTTGCTAGTAGTTTTTCACAATTTTAAGAAATTTTACAAGAACTATCAGTTGAAACTAAAAAAGTAGAATAAAATTAAACACAAAAAATTTTAATCTTTTATGAAAAGAGTGAAATAAAACAAGATAAAAATCAGTTCGAAAAAGTTAAAATTGTGTACCTTGGTCAAAGTATTAATGCTATGGAAATAAAATCGATCAAATTAATCATAGAATCGCAAAAATAATCTTTCTAAGAGTTTGTTTTAAAAGATTTTAAATGAATAAGTTCCATTTATAAATCTGACACTTAACTGAAAAGCAATGCAAATACGTTAAACTTGCAAATTATAGAGAGAGAAATGTTGAAAATCACAAGAACAGATGGAATGTCAAATATGTGATAAGAGAATAGGTATCATTAATATCCCAGCAAACATTAGAAAACTGAAATGAAGTTTGAATTAATATATATCAAATGTATGGTAAAAGATTGTAAAAAATTTAAGAAACAAATCATAAGTAAAGTGCCTGGATATTAGGAAAAAAATTGCTGAAGTGATATGGAAAAGAAAAGTAATGGCTTATAAAAACTGGATTAAATTTGAGAGATCTTAATTACAGTTACAAATGGCGATATTGTTTACTATTATATTTCAATAATTTTTGAAAAAATTTTCAATAGACGAAAAATCTGATTAAAAATTATTAACTTCTGGTTTTATATAATTTATTGTATATTAATAAAATGTCCAGTATTTATTTTGGGGATATTTTTATTTTATTTTATTAGTTTCAAATTATAAAATATAATTTATATTTGTATATAATAAACATTGAAACTCCTCTTACAACTTCTCATAAATTTTCTTTTACATATTTTCCTTCTATTTACGAATTACTTCAAGAGTTTGCACACTTGTACAAATTTCTGATAATTTTTAAATGACATTTAAAATTCTTCAGTTTTTACTAGGTGTTTTATTATATATACAAATTGAAGCTGGATATATGTTTGCCTACATATATTTGCTTCATTTTAAAATTTATTTTAAACATTTAAACTAGGGCTATTTGTTACATTTGTGTATGTGGTGGAAGCACATAAACTACATTTAAGCATGTAAATTTAAATTTAGCCTTATAGTTGTTTGTTGTTTGCTTTGCTGAGTATAATATGCATATTTAAAATCCCACAGGTGTAAAGATAATCACACTTCTTTAAAAGTCGAAAACATTATCTGAGAGTAATTATATTTAATTTTAAAGTACAAAAACAATTAGTTAAAATTTTATTAGTGAATTGCTAAAATATGCTTTAAAATATCTATATCTGTTCTAACTAAAAGTGAGTTATTCTTTTGTTTTACTTTAAACTAAAAGTTTTAAACATGTTGGTAAACACTTTCTGTCTGATAAAAGTTTGTAATTAAGTAAAGATTTTATGAATCTACTCAAGAGTTACTGAAACGTTACACAAACAACAGGTATCCACAAACTTATTAATAGACTTTATTAGTAAAAAGGAAATTTAGTACAATTGTCGATAGACCAAATTAAATCACTATTACAAAACAAATTATATGTTAATCTGGAAATCTTTTATTTGCAAATCGTATAAATCTTAGTAAAATATGTCTTCCAGATCTTGGCACCAAGTCGTCAAAACCTAGTGTTGAGAATCACAGTCAGAAAAACCCCAGAAGAGAAATAACATGAATGGAGGGGTAGAGAGCAATTGATCTCCTCCAATCAGCCATCAGGGAAATGTGAGCTAGCATTCTAGTATGAAGTCTACAAAATTCGTTTTAACAAAGTTATTTATTGTCACATGTGTCAAAATACCTGACTTAGCATGCAAAAGAAATAACAAACATGATGTATCATCTTTATAAATGTTATCTAGAAACATATCTGTTATAATCACTCTTGCTGATTATGAGTTAAATGAATATGATTCTATATTTTACAAATTCAGAAGCTTTGTCAGCACAACAAAGTCCTGAAAATGAACTGAAAAGAACAATGCTTTACAAATAAGAAATGCTCTGCAAAGTTTGATTAGAAAATATATTTTAAAAAGTGATTCGTAAACCAAAAAAACCTCACCTCTAGAGAAGCTATGTGAAAAACTTATCACATAGCTGCGTTCAGACTCCAGACCTCTGCGCATAAAAGAAATCAACTTTGAACTCTTTTACCATAGAATCATCATGGATGGATATCAATAATGAATATATTTTATTCCCATTAATTTAGTCTTAATTTTTGTATCAGTTTATTTATCTATCTAACTGTAAATGTGCTTATAATTTACGTTTAATGCTAAATATATATTTGTATTTAATTTCCATATTTATGAATGTATATGTTATGTGCATATTATTGAATAGTAAGTTGAAGTACATGCAAATAAATACTTTTTATAATAAAAACTGGAAATCATTTTAACCTATCTAAAGTTTATTTAAAATGTATAAATTGTTTAATTGAAGCCATTCCTTGCCTCTATTTAACGGTTTCTTTTCTTTGAAGTAGTTTTATATCTTTCTATTACTCATGTCTAATGTTAAGTTAAAAGTAAAAATCAGATCGGTTAAACATTCATGAAACTCGAGTAGTCTAAAACTGACTCATGTAAACTTAGAAAATTAGTAAAGAATTTATTAAACATTTTATATTAGCCCTTAGAGATTTAAGCCCTGAAATACGATTAATCAGCAGAAACTAATATCATATTCAAATTTAGTAAATTATTCGTTTTTTAAATGGCACTTATACAATATCAGAATAAGTTAAGTGCATGTGTTTGTATCAATACTCTTTGGATGGATTTAAATGCCATCTAGATGAATAATACATATTAATTATTGTGATTTTTTGTCAGAGTTGGGGGGGGGGGTTTGATTCAGCAGACTGTGTGTTAAACTCACGTTTATTGCAATCATTTATCCAACATAAGAAAATATAATTTCATCTTGAGATATGCAAATCTCTACATTACAGCCCACTCACTTAATAATTAATTAGAGATTTCTTTATATATATATATATCACTAGGTTGCACTTATGTTTTACATATTAATTATTTGAGCAGTCGAATATTTTGCTCTGTCTCTATAAGTTACCCAAGGTGTTTACTTGTAAGACCACACAAGGGCTGGCATGCCTTCTCTTATATTTAGTGTTTATTTACGCGGTAATACCTTTCTTACAGCCTAGCATCTCAATAAGTTATTATATATTTTAATAATATATTTGAGGTCCCTCTTTTGCCTATTATACTAGATCCATAATGTTTTGACTATCAAAATACCATAATTTGTAAATCTTTTCATTATCAGCATACACATGTAGTAGCTGCAGTTTAATTATAAATTACGCTGAATTCTGACCTGGCTGTATTATGAATTAAATTAGTTATTTATTAAAATATCTTTAGATAGAACCACAATATTCATACAGGGATCATTAAAATGTGTGACCACATTAAGATGTTCCTGTTTCACACACATTGGGCACCACAGAACGTTAGAATATGTGTACAATTATATAATAAGTGATATTTGGTAAACTGAAATAATAATATAGTCTGCTTCTCAATTCCTAGTTAGGATAAATTTATAAAACTGATAAAAATTTGTATGAAAGAGTCAGCCATAACTCATGCTGGAAAGTTTATATCCACATTTATCTTATCTTTTCATTTCATTTACCCCATGAAATGTATAATAATTTAAACAACAATATGCAATGTACTCCTACTTTTTATATTGGCAAATGGAATGTGTTTATCATTTTATTATTTGTATATATATATATATAAAATTAAGAGCGTGCTAATAGCTCTAAACAAGCTTTTTTTTTTTTTTTATGATAAATGCTACTACAAGAGAAGGCATTCAAATCATTTTTATTTTAAATGTCCCCATCCCCCAGACCGGTTTCGACCTATGGGTCTCTTCAGTGAGGAGTTGGGACATTAGATCTAAAAAACCAACTCAAGCAAAGCATTTATCTAAAAGATAATTGTTAGAAGAAGATCTGAAACTTTTAGACATCTACATGTCGAAACCGGTCTGGGGATGGGGACCATTTAAAATAAAAATGATTTGAATGCCTTCTCTTGTAGTAGCATTTATCATAAAAAAAAAAAAAAAGCTTGTTTAGAGCTATTAGCACGCTCTTAATTTTACATATTTGTAAGTGCAAGCTATATATAAGTCATGTGACATCTGACTTGTTACTATTTATCATTTTATTATTTGTATATATATATATTATTATTACATGAATAAATCTAAAGTACCCATTATATCTCATTTGTGTGATTTACCACAATCAATGTACTTAAAGTTATAAAGTCACAGGTATCTATTTCCTCAATCTAGCAGGTTATGAAAGAAAAAATAGACACGTTAACACTAGGTGTCATAGCCTTGTGAAGCTTATTCTGGTGTTGCAAGTAATGATGTTGGACTTCTATTGTTTGTGGTAGTGTTTATATATGTTACACATAGATGTGTGTGTTGGTGGTCAGTGCCTGCCTCTTAGGGTAAATTTTGCTGACAATGCATATTTGATTGTTACAATATATATTATTTTCCTCTTTATTTTTTATGACACAATTAGACTGTTTGATAAAAGCACTAAAGAAAAATTAATCTTAGCTTTAAGAAAAAAATGTTCAGCATCTTATCACACAGCATCATTACTTTCAACTATTATCCATCCATTGCAAGATGAAGGTTCCAAATTTAATCTAGTTTTTCCGAACACTAGCTTTTCTTCTCCACATCAACTCAACATATTTCCTTATTTTATCCATCCACTTCACATGTGATCTCTTTCTAGGTTTTTTACAATATTTTGGAATCCAGTTTAAGATTTCAACTTTCCGTCTACTATGATCTCTTCTAGCAATATGTCCAGTCGAGCTCCATTTCAGTTTCCCAAATTTTAAGAATGTCAATAATACCTGTTTGTTTTCGTACTCTTGTATTTCGTTTTTTATCACGTCTTGACGAATGTATTTTAAGGACTAACAGTTATGATTTATTAAAAAAAGTACAAAAATATATAACAATATTAATAAAAATTCCAACAAAGGTCATAATAAGCAAATCAATAAAAATTTATTAATTGACAAAATCAAATAGAAAAATAATAATTTCATAATTATTTATTTTTATAAAAATTAAAAAAATGGATTATCAAATTATAATAATTTCACAATTATTTATTTTTATAAAAATTAAAAAAAATGGATTATCAAATTAAAAAAAGAATAAACCTCTTACCATCCCACATAAAAAAATAGCAATAAAAGTTTATCATTTTTTGGTAAATTTGTACGATTTAGAAATGGCTAAAATAAAAAGTGCAATCACTAAGTTTTAAGATGTTTATATAATGACAGCATTGATTTCCTCTTTATTTTTCATAACAAAAAAAAGGAATTGCTAAAGGATATCCACTAGGATATTTTTGAACGGCAATAAATTTAAATTATCAATTAATGTTGAACTTATTTATGGGACACACACAAATTAATCATACTTGTCATGTCTTTTTATTTTTCACAAACGAAAGTGTTTTATTCCTGCAGTGTCCAGCCCCTATATTATATTTACACACCTAACTGTGACTGGTAGGCGATAATTAGGATTAATGATTCTTATGTGATTAGAAATAAACAGACTTAACTAAACACTTTTGATTTTTAAGACATAACTTATTAACACCAACATTATTTTTCAGACTTAATATAGCTATAAATATATGATTATATATACAACAAGTAGTCATACATGGCAATTACTTATACACCTGGGTTTCGTTTTATGCAGATTATTTTAATGCGATTTTGAAGTTATGCATTCATGTTTCTTTCATATTTCACTATATTTATTAGATATCAAGAAATTTAAATTATTAATAACTTATTTTCACTTGAAATACTTTTTTTTTTTCAAAACTATAATGTTATATTGGCAGCTGACGTGAATATGGCCTTGAAGTTGTATTTAGAATTTTAGCTTCTATATAAATAACCTATTTATACTAATGAGTAAATAATAATAATAATAATAATAATAATAATAGATTTATACTTACATATAAAAATATCACAATAAATATTTAAAAAAAATTAAACTTTTAAAACTATATTTTGTTATATATAACAGAAATAAATAATCTTTTAGATGTTTAAAAAAAAACACGAAAATTTTATAAACTGAAAATAATCTTTCTAATGATAATGTATAATTTTTTTGTTTGATTAATCTCATTTTTTTAATACAGAAACAGAAAACCATTAACACAACACAAGACTGAAAATGGCACTAGTTGTACTCACGAATAAAAACAAAGTGGCTAACAGGTTTCTCTGGGCATAATTGCTGAGAGATTCTTGACTTCATTTAAGGAGAAGCTACAATACATCACATCACATAGAGTCTGATTTCTTTCCAGTTTACAAACATCGCTGGCGGTAATGATTCAAATATGTATGAAAAATGTAAAATTAAATACTGTAGTTAATAAAAAAAAGTAAAAAAAGTATGTCTTGTATTAATTTTTTTCAAATATTTGAAATTTTTTATTAGTCATACTTTATTTGCTTATTTTTTTAATGCGAATTTTAAATTAATTTGTCTTTGTTGCCTTGCTTTTATGCGAATTCTGAAAATTACAGAACCTATCCCCCATTTTTCAAGGTAAATTAGTCTATTTTTGTTTGATTTTTTTTTAATGTGGGTTTTCTGTGGAACCTATCTACCGCATAAAGAGACCCAGGTGATATACAAATAGTGTATAATGTGTTATTATTTAGACTAGGTTTGTTTGGCGTAAATCCTAATCTTTTATTTCATATAGTCAGAAGCAGGATTTCTAGATTAGATCTCCTATAATAATTTATTGTTGCTTTTAACTAAGTTAAAATAACCTATATCATAACTGAGACTCTGATCTGCTATCTGTTTCAAGTTTTTACAACTATGATTCTACTGTTCTCTAGATTGAAATTGATCTTTCAATCTGCGGATATGAGAAGAAAAGTAACAAGACTAAGCATGATTGAGGAGTATTAAGTTTACCGTAATTAAAGACTGTTTAATTTATTAGTTTTTTCTAATCAGTTTTTCCCTAGATTTTGAGAAATCATATTTTTAATAATTAAAACTACATTTGGCATTTCCTCTTTTAACTTTGATAGTTACAAACAGGACTGTATAAATGAAACAACACTGGGAATGATTTGATCAACTATTAAATCAATATATATATATTAATTATTTATAACTGTTTATTTATATATTTTTTTTACAATCGTTGGAATTTTTAGTCTTTAAAATCCAATATTTCTCAATATTTACTTATACGTTGCATATTAGTTTTTAGCAATTATTTACACTATTTTTAACAAAAATCAATTTCCATTGCAGTTTTGAATATGTCATTTATAGTTGAATTATAAAATATCTATATCTAAGCTACAATCTCACGTCCAAATATATAAATTATGTATAAGTTCTTAAATTATCTAATTATATAGACCTAACTATATAGTATGTAGTAATAATGAAATAATGAGCTGTCATATCTAATCGAATTGTAGTTGTTTATAGATTCTCTTAAATTTAAATACAATTATCTTAAAATATACTGAATCTTAGATGTAATAAAAGGGGATTTAAACACAGACTTTTAAACTCTCTTCAGCCACCCACTCCATCTTAAATAATCTATACAAACGACCTCATAATGTGAAAAAGATAAATGATCTCCAATATCATATTTCGTGTTGAACCAGCATTCATCAATTGGTCCAGATCAATATCTCTCTCTCTCTCTCTCTCTCTCTCTCTCTCTCTCTCTCTCTCTCTCTCTCTCACACACACACACACACACACACACACACACATATATATATATATATAATCAGTGCTCAGTTTATATTAAGATAGAAAATGTTGACTTTAATGGACAAGTTTACTCTTCTCGATCCTCCAACTTTTTAGCCATCCCTCTTTTGTGTGTTTAAATGGACATATTAAAGTCCTACATATGAGGGATCATATTGACTTAAAGTCAACATGGGTATGACAACAATATTGGCATTAACAAGGGCTTCAAACATTCCATCATCAGATTTTTTAATAATATGGATAGCTGAAAAGTTGAAGTGTGGAGAAGAATAAAGGCTGTCCATTAAAGTTTGAAGATTTGCTATCTTAATATAAACTGAGTACAGATTATATATATTGTGAGAATACGTTAAACCGACTACACAAAAATCACCACTCACGCGTCTATCATAAAGACTGAAACTACCATTACAATCAAATGCATATTATTAATTACAAGTTAATATGTTTGTGTAAAATCGTCAGTTAAAATTATATTATTGACAATACTCATTTATATGTATACCAAATCCATAAATGCAAGCAAGCAAAAATTTCTAAAATCAAAAGAAAGAAATCATTAGTGTTAAATTTTGTGTGTGCGTATGTGTGAGTTTATTAATCTAGAATAAAATTATAAAATGGTCAAAATGATGTTAAAAATGAAGGCAAAGCACGAATTTGAAACTCACGATGTAAAAATAAAAACATTAGACAAGATAGAACACTTTCATTTGTTTTAAGAAAAAAAGAAGGCCAATAAATTACGTCGGCAAGAAAAGATACTTGATAAATTCTTAAAATTAATTTATTTGTCGTATTAACTATCCCTAATATTGAAGTGCATAAGGCACAACGATTGCAATTTGAGGAAGTTGATTAAAGGACTCACCTTAATTCTATGAAGCTTATATTTTAACCCAAGCTATAAGATAAAAAAGAACAAATCATGCATGGCTAAGAAGTGATAAAACATCGTGGAGATAGAGCTGCTCATCATACAACCAAGAATATCTGATATGATTATCATTTCAAATTAACATCATGACAACCATGATAATAAAAAGGCCTACATTGTGCTACAATCAAGTAAAGAAATGACCTCAGCACAAGAAAGATAGTTTATAAAAGATTCTGGATCACCAATATGAATATCCGGATGGCGACACTATCATCCAATTTATGCAAAGAAACTTTCTTAAAAGCAAAGATACTCGCCACGTTTCACAATGTGAATTACAAGACTTTAAACTATGGCTATATTATGCTGGATTAACATCCCAAATTATATTTTTATATATTTTTATTCTTATTTTGCCTATTCAATTGGTTTCTTTCTTTTGAAACAGAGGATCAATCCATCCCACTGTCAATTATTCTAGAGGAAGGGGACCATCATTACTATTTTTTTTTCATTGAATAATAAAATTTAGGGGCAGACTCCTGAACTTGCTAACCACCTGGTACATTAATGACTTGAAATGTGAGACTTTACTCTTATTCAATATTAAGCACTCATACTTTGACAATTACATTATTTTTTAGATTCAATGTTTGTGTTCAATTTTCTTAATTATTAAATATTTGTTATTCGGAATATACGACTAACCTTTGAATGATAGGACTGTCTTATCATAGATCTATATAATGCCAGAATTGGATGCGGCTTGGGATCTATAAGCAACTCTCAACAGATCCCAAAATATAGACAGGCAAAGTAGAAATTAATGACCAAATGATTTCATGAAATTTTAGTCATCAAAGGGTTGAGTGTTAAAATACAGTTTCAAAATTGTTTTCGATGTAAATTCAAGTTTTTAAATTGGAATGGGGAATGACTATTCTTCGTAGAGATTAAAGGTGTGAGTTTATAAATAGTTAATGAATACAAATGAAAAATGATCATCCCTATACAATCATCAAACTTTAAATATGTACACCACTTTGTTATAAAGAATTATCAATAGCAGTCATCATCAAAATCAATTTGTTGAATATTAAATATTAAATCATTTAGTTGTTTGTTGTTTGATTTTTTTATTTTCCAATTAATCACACTGTATGCATATCCAATACAATCATCAGATACAGAATAATGATACCTTGAAATAGAGTACATGTACATTCTCCCTATATTTGAACTCTGTGATATAATGATGATCAAGAGCAGTGAAGTAAGGGAAGTTGTGCAAGTATAAATCTCATCGCACTCAATCATTAATCATCATGGGACCACTTCCTAAAGCTTAGATAAATCATCAAATAACTGGCTTGTTTTATCATGTGTAATGCCCTACCTGGAAGACCAAGTGGGCGACTATAGTTAAATAAACCTCACAATGACAATAGTTCGTCCCATTTCAATATATATATATATATATATATATATATAGGAAATAATGATCTGGAGCAAATGATGAGTGCTGATTCCCCACAAAATATGTATATTGAAGATCATTTATCTTTTTCATATGTGTGTGGTCATGAGTACCTGTTATTTAAAATGAACTGATGAAGGGAGTTTGAAAGTCTGTATTTTAATTACATTTAAGATTCAGTATATTTCAATATTTTTTTTCCATATGTCATAGCATCGGCTGGGAGGTGAACCACAACAAATGTCTACAACCAACCGTTTGCTTGCAAGGCTACTGCGCTGACCTCTCGGCTAAGATTTCTTCTGAATTTTGCCCATCCTTTTTCTGTGTATTGAAATGGACATATTAAAGTCCTACATATGAGGGATCAGACCAACTTAATTCAACATAGGTGTGGTAACAATATTGGCATTAACAAGGGCATTCCATCATCAGATTTTCAATAATATGGATGGCTGAAAAGTTGGAGGGTGAAGAGGAGTTAAGCCTATCCATTAAAGTTTGAAAATTTGCTATCTTAATACAAACTGAGCACTGACTATATATATATATATACATATATAGGTGTGTGTGATATTGTGTAAGATTTTTTTAATAACTATTAGACCTTTATCAAATTTTTAAACTTATATTTTGACCTTTCTAATATCTCTTCAAAATTTTTAAGTTTTTATTTATTTGTTCATGATTAGGTTCCATTATTTAAATTTCAATTAAATTTTCTAATTGCTTCTTCCTGCACATTTTCCATTACACATTCTATTTCTTTACAAATATTCTCTGATAATTCTTTTAATTCAACTAAGTTTAATTTAATTTTATCTCAGCTATTTTCTTGGAACTCTTCAATTTTATATTGTACCATTATCTGAGACTCTTCTAATTTTAATATTATACTTACTTACAAATTTTTAGACGTCACTAGACAATCTATATTTGATATTTTATCTTTTTGAAATATCTTCAATTCAACTGACTGGCTGTTTTTGAAAAAGAATTGAATCTTTATAAAGTAAAACTGATAAGCATATAAAATCTCTGGAAAAGTGTAACAAATCTTTAGAATATATAGTTTTAAAAATCAAGAACTATGAAAACGATTTGGTAGAACCCTAAAGTCGAATAAGAACATCCCAAGTTGGTAATTCAATTAGTTTAAAAGAATTTAAAACAGTCACTCAGTTGAATTGAAAATATTTCAAAAAGATAAAATATCAAATATGACTTGGGATCTTCTTATTCCACTTTAGGGTTCTATCAAATCGTTTTCATAGTTCTTGCTTTTTAAAACTATATATTCTAAAGATTTGTCACACTTTTCTAGAGATTTTATATGCTTATCAGTTTTACTTTCTAAAGATTCAATTCTTTTTCAAAAACTTTGTTTTTCAATTTTAGTTTTGAAATGTTCTATATGTGAAACTATTAAATCTGATAGTTTGTACTCTTGTACTGTTTCTAAATTTATTGACTGTTTTGAGATTTTCCTAAACTATTAATAGAAATATCTTTACCATCTACATAATTAATTCCAATTAAGTCAGATTGACATTAAACTTATCTATAATTTAATTTTTGACTTTTTAGTTTCATTTTTAAAATCTTTTATAATATTTGTTTCAAAATTATTTTGTCTTTTGTCTAACATTACTAAGCTATTACCTGGAAATTATTTACTTTCAACTCCTATAATATTATAAATAATTTGAGACACTTGAAGTTTATTCTTAGGTATAGATTTAATCTCAGATCTTGTTTTAGCAATTAATTCATCCCATCTTTTATTATGTTTATCAAATCTTTCATTAATATATGCTATAAGTTCTTGGTAATGCTTATCAGGATTTTCTAATTTTGTATCTATCTAATCCTTTAAGATTTTTATCAGATTCTGTCCTCTTTTCTTTAAATTTATCTTTTACTTCCTCAGAATTGGCATTTTGCACCTCAAAATTTTTATTAGTTTTTTCAAAAATTTTATCAACATATTTGAGAAATATTCTAAATAGTTCTGACCTACTCATGCCTGACATTATTTCTCGATCAAAAGCTTCCTCAATCATATTTTAAATAAATATACACAAACAAAGCTTTGCTACTTAGCTATCCCTAATACTGTGATAAAACATTTATATGAGCAAGTAATAGTTTGTTGTTGATATTTATTTCTGGACACTTTACCAATTAATAGTTCTGGAAATGTAGGATTTCCAGAATTCTAATACTTCCCTTTATAGGATTATCAATTACATCATTAAGATGACCATTGATATCACATAAATAAAGTATTTATTTTTTTTAAAAAAAATTGTAGATAAAGTTCAAATGCATGTAATACATCAATCTCAGGTATCATGTTTTCTATTCTGGTCCCACAATTGGGCACAAAAACTGTAACAGTAGAAAGGGGACATAGGCAAAATATGGTTATAAACTTGGTTAGAAAAACTATTTCATATAGATGGGAATAATCAAAGAGCTCAATGTGACAAATCAATAGTTTATATTACTTCAGAGACAGAAACTCTATTGAATTGTATTAAATTTGGAATTAGTAAAATACAAAATTATATATGCAAATAAAAATATTTTATATATGTAATGGACCTAAATCCCTCATTCAACCATCACAATCATAAATTTTGTTGATTAATGTTACTAGGTCTTATAAATATTCCAAGGCATTAGTAGGTCAGTTCTAAATCATATTAATTGTATAAAATGCATATAATTATATTGAGCTACTTGCAAATTAAGTTTTATTTGTCTAGTTTTATTTGCATGGTACAAGAAGTAAAACAGATCAAATTTACGATTATTAATTTAATAAATAATAATAGTATTTATTTACACTTATAAATACACTATAACTAACTCAACATATCTATCAGAATAAACATGAAACATGGTGAACGTGTGCCTGTTTATACTATGAATGATTCCTGATAATAAACCTATTTCAATTTAGAGACAAGTGTACATTTGGCCTAATTTTGCTAATAATGATTTAACCAAGAAATCTCAATCTGTATTAAAGTATCAGATCTAAATAAGCTATTCTGGTAAACTTCTTTGACTGATTGTTTACATTTTAACAAATTTAATTAGTTTCCTTTAATTGAACATGTGTGCAATTATCCATCTCATATGATCATACATACATGACACAATTTTTCACTACACATACATAACAAAATTAAGTAGATATTATTTTATAATAGTAATGTAACACTTGTAATAAAATTTATATACAGTCTCATGTCCAATAACGAATGGGAAACAATAATACAAAAGTAACTTTAAGAGTGATTCCTAACATGCTGTAGTAAGATTTCCATGAATGTGGTTAGGCACTTCAGTTTCTTTAGAGAATTACTATGCAACTCATAATTATTTAATCCAATATCCATTAATATGTGCAGGGCTAGAATGCAGGTTTCAACATGTTCTGTAGGATTCATTAAATAATATTTTTATAATTATCTTTAGTGTTAAATATTGTTATAATCGTTAGTGTTAGCCATCAATTTATTCATAAACCTGACAGGACATATATTAGTAATCCCCATATAACATGGGTCCTCAGTATGATATATGAAATAAGCAATGTCCAATAGATGGCTGAATGATATATCAGTTAAAACCTAGTCTATTAAGACAACATTTTCTTTTTTTTTAATAATTTCTCTTATAGAATATTGATATTTGAGTTAGTTTCTCTAACTACACTGGTATTTATCTTGTTCATGATGGTTAATATTTTATTCCTGGTATATATGCATATATGTTTACATTGAACTTCAACTTGAACAGTCACTTTAAACATCTCTGGTGAAAGTAAAAGCAAGTTTTGTTCAGTTATTATATAATTTTAATCCATATTTGTGATGTTTAGAATCGACATCAACTCCATTTTTCTTAATACTTTATGTTATATTGTTACATTGTGCCTGCATAAAATATTGATGAAATGTAACTTCTTTTAGTATGGGTAGAGAAACTTATAGTCATATACAATCCATGAAAAAATAAAACATAAAGCATAGAGTAATAAAAGAATTTCTCTCAATGACACGACCACTATACCCATTCTCTTTTCTTTTTATATTATTTATTTAAAAAAAATGATGACCTCTTTCTGGTTGCTATTCAGCTCATTTGAGTGGTTTTGCTATTGATTTCTTTAAACAATTGTTTCAATAAGAGGTTTGTAAAATTTCAAATATACTTTAACAGAATGGGCTTTTACCTGGCATAATAATAGGTTAACTAGATAATTACAATGAATAAAAAAGTATATATTGGATCTTTGTACCAATATATACCATGTACATGTTAATTTCATTCCTTGGAGAGAAGAGTTTGAGAATCAACTAAATATTAAATATATCTCTCAACTCACCTCGTCCATGATGTCTTACATTTCTATTATTCCCAAGTTTCAAACTCATGGAGAATCTGCATAATCATCTAGTTCAAGATATATTAATATCACTTTAAATACGGGTAGGCGTAGACATGTGTAGATGTTTAATGGTGGGTTTGAATATATGAACTTATATGTAAATAGGCAAAAATAGTTATAAATATGTGAGAAGTTATGACCAATTGAAAAGTGAATTTAGAAAATTACACCAAGAGTTTTAATTTAACATTTGAATATATTTAACAACTATATTTATAATGATCAATATTTTTAACAAAGAAAATTGATAACAACATTATAACCTTTAATTTGACATTTATGGTTACGCTTGGCTTATAATTAATTCTTACTTATTCCAAACACTTATACCCCACAAAGAATCACCATTTGATGTCTCTATTAACATAAATGAAATTTATATTATGATTATGATTATCTGAATAATCATTGCTTTGTATATTTTTATTTGGAAATTATAATTCGTTTTATTTTAATTAACTTCATAAATTCGTTTTATTTTAATTAACTTGATTTATACATTGTATAGGTTTAAACCTGCATTTATATATGTAATATAAGCAGGATTCGAACTCAGACTTACACACGACTCACTACTCTCATTGCTTATTAGATTCCTATCTGTGATAGTGATGATGTGGGATCTTTCTTTTATATACTGTAGTCGTGATATAGGCAAGTGAGACTTATTTATGACAGAAATAGTTAGTCAGGTATACTGTAAACATTTAACACAATTATTAGCATAAACAAAGAAAGAAAAAAAAAATATAGTGTAGTTGTACAAATGTTTGGACTAAATATGTATTATGTAAAATCTTACCCTTCTTCTTTAATGATGATCGGATTAGTACATAAGCAAGCATTCATTATAAACTATATTTTCATTTACTTATATTGGAGGCAAAAATATTTTTCTATTATATTGTGTACTAACATTTATATTCCCCTTCTTGTATCCATATTACAGTAAAGATAAGAACAAAAACATTTATATCAAATATATAATTAAATAAAATTAATGTCATCAACCTAAATTTAGTTTTGAAGTTTATAAAGAAAAATGACTTAGTGAATCACTCTGGTAATCCTCATTAATCCCTTTCAGGTATAGGTGGTAACTTATGAGTGTTCTAGATCATACATTAAGTAACTTATCCTTTATATTCTTGTAATTTATGCTTTGAAGTGGAGAATTATTTGATCCATTCATTAAGAATCGACTTGATGTTTTGTAGTACAGATGTAAGATCTAGGTCAATTCCATTCCAGTTCTGACAATTATAGCTTTATGAGTGATGACTTTCTTTTTCCAATTTCTCTTTTGGACATAGCAATGCATATTTTTGTGTCATTATTTAAATTTTTCTTTAACGAATTATTTTGAGGAAATTAATAGCGATATTTCATGTATTACGAGATATTCTCAGATCTGGATACTTTGATCTATAACTTACAATTACAGACCCTTTGGATATCAAATGATCTGAATTTACTTCCTAAGATTTTGAATTTCAAATTCGTCACTTGGCTAACTTTAATTCTATATGCTAGTTCTTGCTTTCTCAGATCTTCAGATATTGGTTTTTAACATTATCGCACCCAAAAGTGACTTAAATTTTTATAGGTTATTCAGAAAATGAGAAATTTTATCTCTCTTTGGAGAAGAAGCTCATTGTTGAAAGATAGCAAATTCATGATTATGGTTTAAGTCCATTGATGATGTTGTTATTAATAAATATTATTATATGTAACATGTTAATAACAATAAAATTTTTATTTGATACTTCTTTACTTTAATATAAATTTTTATTTCTTAATTGCATTCATTTTATCTGATTATATTTACAACACATTGTTATAGTGTGGTGGAGTTATATCACACTTAACAAGATAAAACTAAAGGTTAGTTGTTGTATATGTGTTTTATAATTTAATTGAGATATGTATTTATAATATAATTAAGTTGGGGTTTAAATGTGTGTGAAATTGCTTTCATTTTTATGAATCTAGTGATTAATAAATAACATGAATATTATGGGTCTTAAATTCAGATTAGGCCACAAGGTGTGTAATTGGTATTGGAAGGATATAAAGGGTGCATGTAACATATTCCCCCTGTAAAAGATGTTAAAATGGATTATATCTTTAATTCCTTATCTTTCTATCATTTAAGGGTTAGGTTAAGGTATGTCTATGATTTTTTGAGCAATTAATGGTTTATCAAAATATTCATGTTTCTTAATAATAGTCTCAAGCATGTCAACAGATCATACCAAATCTTGATTAGATATAATGGTTTCTTGTTTTGCTATCCAAAATCAGTATGTTTAGTATCTCTCTAAATAGCTATAAATTCATATTTGGTTTATAAAGAATTCTTTGTTCTTCCTATAACTTAAGTAAAATAGTTTTTTTAACTGGTAAGTGTTACTAATTTCTTTTTTAATTCAAGAGATGCATACTGACCAATGTATAATCTTTGGCATGTTTCAATTGTTGTTAGAAATCTGTCTCTTTTCACGTCAATTTCTTGTACATTTTTCTTACTTAATTTATTTTAGACGAAAGTATTGTTATTTATTATTTGGGTTTAAATTAATACTTTGTAGATTTATATTTTATGTTAAATTGGTTAAAAATTTATTAATTTTCCACATGGTATGGTTTCATAATTTGAGCATTACGTGTTCTTTTGATATTATTGCCTTTATCTATCCAATATGCATTTAGACCAGTGCATTTGATGATAGTAAGTGGTCCTTCATACATATTGCAGAATTTGTGAAAAATAAATTCTTTAGGATTGCTTGTATGAAGGTTTTTGATTTTAAAATGAGAGCTAGCTTTTTTAAAAAAAATTTGTTCTGCCTTTCACTCATTTGTAGCATTTTGTTATATGGCTCCATTCAAGCCTTTTCTAGGTTGATGGGTGATTCTGTGAATATAGTTATGGGTTTATAGAATAAGTTGGGGCATGTCATCCCAATTGTAGTCTAATGGGTAGGAATCCAGTGGATTCATTCAGACTCCAATTAATATAATTGACTAAGTGTTGTGTGTTCTTTACCCCATTTTTATGCTTATCTCCTAAGTAGGTTCTAAATAAACATCCAAATTCATGCATTACATGTTCACATGAGTTTGATTGTAGATTTTTAATAGAAGTAAGCACATGTTTTATCTATTGTTCCTGTGCCCATTTAATCCATTCTTGAGATAGGAAAGGTGCATCATGAATGGTTAAACTCATCCCTGGTTTTCATATTTCTTTAAAATGGAGAGTATCTAATACTTTAATAGTAAATTTAGTATTAGCTTGTGATATAGGGTAAGCACCCACAAATTTTGTGAAGAGATCATAAGCTACTAACAAATATTATTGTTTATTAAATAGTGACAATAGACGGTAAAAGTTCACTGCTAAGATCTCATTTGCTCTTTTGGGGATGATGCAATTAACTGAACTCGTAAAATTTTTATACTGGCTTGGACTTTAAGTATAGTTGACAGTTTTGAATTTCTTTCACAAGGTCTTGATACATGCTGGGATAGTAAAACCAATTTTTCATTAATTGTTCAGTTTTATGAGTTTCATAGTGCCCATATAAATAATGTACACATCTTATGAGTGGGTTTTTTAAATCTTTTTGGTATTACTACTCTCCACTCACTTTTGTCATTATTTGATTTATATTTTACGAGCTGATTGTGTATTATATAATTTTTCAGATCATTGGCTTTGTACAGAATTTCCTCTTTATTTAATGTTTTAATAATTTGAATAAGATATTGATCTAAGGTTTGAAACTGTTTTATATTTAACAATTTGTTCTCTTCATTTTCATTAATTGCCACATCAATATTTAAAATGTAGGCATTATCTTCTGCTAAATGTTGCTGTTCTTTTCAATATGGATTTCAACTTAATACATCATCTACAATGTTTTTGTATCCCTTACAGTATCTGACTGTATAATTGAATCCTTGTAACAGAAAACTCTACCTAACAAAGTGACTGTTACTTAAATAGCTGTGTTCAAGAATTCAAGGCTTTTATGATCAGTAACAGCTATCACCTCTGATCCAAAAAGCATTTTTTGAAATTTCTGAAAAGCCTCACTAGTTCTACAGCTTCTTTTTCAGGGATTGTATAATTTATTTCTGGATCCTTTAAGGGAAGCTAATAAAATAGAGGACTCCAACTTGACCATCCTCCTGGATTTGGGCTACAGTTATCAATAATCCATAACCACTACTATCTGTTTGTATGAGAAAGGGTTTATTAAAATTCAGGAAAAGCTAGTCTCAAAAATCTTGTTTTATTTGTAGAAAATGCCTCATCTTGCTCTTCTGTTCAGTTCCATCTTTCATCTTTCTTCAGATTAGCCTTAATAACAGCTCCATGTGATATGCAAATTTGAGATAAAAATGATTGGAAAAAATTCATAACCCTAAAAATGATCTGATCTGTTTTTTATTTTTCAGTGTAGAAAAATTCTGTATTGCACTGATCTTACCTAGATAGTGTCTGACACCATTACAACCAATTATATGACCTAAGAAGACTACTTTGTTGTGTACTAATGTACTTTCTTGGAATTGATTTTTATATCTTTGTCATAATACTTTTTAAAGAATATTTTCAAGTGTTGAAGGTGTTCTTCAATAGTCTGAGTTGCAATGATAACATCATCTAAATAGATTGTTGCTATCTTGTTAATCTCAGGAGAAAGGGTTTTATCAAGGTATCTTATCAAACCAACATCACTATTAATCAATCCAAATGACATCCTATTAAATTGATAGGTGAATCCCTCATATCAAAATGCAGTGTATTGGCAATCATCTGAATGAAGTTTGATTTGCCAATAACTGAAGATTTAAATCAAAATTGAAAAATAGTTTCTTATTGCCAAATTTCATGAATAATTCATATATGGGTAGTGGTATATTCCTATCTGGAATGATAATTTTGTTTAGTCATCTAACATCTAAACAAAATCTCATTGACCCATATTTCTTCTTCACTATTACAATAGGATTGCAATATGGTGAGGGGCATTTGGAAATTACTCCCCAATTGATCATTTTCTGGATCTTTTTGTTAATTTCATTTCAATATTGATATGGGATTGGATATGATTTTGATTAAAATGGTTGGTTTTTAAACAATTTAATTCTTTGCTGGAATCCCTCTATCACTCCTGGTACTTCTTATAGTATGATATTATATTGACTAATTACAGATCACAATCTTTCTATACCATTATTTTAAATTAAATTTGATTCTGCAATTTTTTTTTCAACAGTGCTTCAGGTATGATTGATAATATATAATCAATTTCATTTAGGTCTTAATTTGGCAGTAATATTATTTCTACAATCTCATCACTTACCCTAACTAATTTATTTTCAAAATCGATCATAAACTTGTTCATATGTAGGAAGTCTGCACCTTGGATGACTTCATGAATGAGGTCATTTAGTATTAAAAGATATGATAGATACATTTTTGTTCATGGTCAGTTTGACCCAGATTTGTTTTTGAGTTAATTTTGTCTTTTTATTGTTAGCTAAGGTAACCTGCACATATTTGAGAGGCAATGTTTTAACATTTGGATTTTTATCCATAACCTTTTGTAGAATTTGTCAGAAATAACATTTATGTGACTACCAGAGTCTAACAAGGCTTTGACTCTTAAAACCATGGGGCAACTTTGTAAAGCATGATTAGACACTTCATCTTCCCATGAACAGAGAGGTTACGTTAGTCATTTCATTTCTTTTATTACTGTTTTGATTTTGTTCTTCATTTTCCATATGGGTCCTTGAGAAAAGGAATCACTTCTCAAGTTCTTTCTTAGTTTACTTTATTTGTTATTTTGGATATGTCTTTATTATACCCACCTTTTATTTGATTTTGTCTGCTAGTGAATGCTATATTACTGGGGCTTGATACCTGATGTAGATCATTTTGTGTTTTATTCTCTATGATACCACCTTTTTTATTGTTTTACCTGGCTAATGGTTATTTTTATTATTATTCTTTCTCTTTTGTAATTAATAGCATTTATGGGTTTTTCTTCTTTTCTTTTTTCTAAATATTTATACATTATATTCTGATTATTGGTATCACTGTTTAATAAATCAGCAAACTGTTCTATATATTGTATATTGGTTCATAATAAGAATTGCTCTATCTTGAAAAACCAGTTATATTTTACTATTTGGATTATTTGATTTTGGCTAAAATGGTATGTATCTAAGGGTTTTAATTTAGTCACTTGCCTTCTAAAAAACTTAGTAAATGTTTCATCAAGATAACTCCTATGTTTTTCCTGCAAGATTTGGTATAACAATGTTTCTTGGCATCGTTATTTCAAAAGTTTTTATCAGCAATATTTGGTGATCATTAAATATCTTAAGCACTTGGAATAACAATTCCCACCAAGATAGAGCATCTCCTTGCAGATGGATGTATGGCACTATTAACTTCTCACCTTCTGAAAGATTGTTGTTGACTAAAAAATACAAATTCAAACTTTTTAAATGTTCAATTGGAACTTGATTGATCAGACCTTTAAACACTTTTCATTTCACGAATTGATTTATTGTATTGGTTTGGAAAGTATGGTTATGTGTGAATCTTTTTTGAGATTGATTAGTGATTGGGTGTTATGAGTATTTACATATTCCTCCATGGTGTAAATGATATCTTCATCATTATTTTGTGTTATATGTATTCACTCTCATTTCTCATTTTATATTGATCTCCAATCTTATTTTTCTTTTTTTCAATACTATTAATAGATTCCAAAATAAAGTTTAATTTTTTTGTTGTTGTTTCTACTTCATCTGCTGAAGATTTAACACTGAGAAATTTGACTAGTTTTTTCTTTCATTTTCTCTAATTTTTTTTCATACTCATTTTTAAAATTTTTTATTGTTTTATCTACTGAAGTATTCCTGTTTTCTAATTGATTCAATATACTCATATGATTTTCCAATCAAATTTCGATGCTGTTTTTATTTTGTTTTATATCTGTGTCCATTAAGTTTTGTTTAATGCTAAGACATTGGCAAACATTTTCTATTGACTGAATTTTTTTTATGATTATTTAGTTTAGTTTCTTGGTCTTTTTTATAACTCTTAATTTCTATATGGATACTCTTCATCTTTTTAGGGTATTTGTTTTTTAATTCTTCTTGATCTTGATGAATTTTATATTCAATATTGTCATTTTTTTTTATTTTTATATATCTCATTTCCATTTTATTGTCTAATTTTCTTTGATAACCTTTTCAAATTGTTGTATCCTATTATTAATGTCAGTCTGTATTTGGGATACTTCAGCTTTTACATCAATTTTTAAATTATCTAATTGTTTAAATAAATTACTTGTTATGTTATCCATCATTTGTTGTTGATCTGTTATCATATCAGGCTTCAGATTATCTATACTGGTAGATATTTGTTGTGATATGAGAACATTTGTTGCATCATCATACTCATTTGTTTGAATAAAACATCAATTATGTTTCTTTTGTCTTCCCTTGGTTCCTTTGGAGGTTTATTGGTTTTTGGGGATTGGGCATTTTGTACAGTGCCCCCCCCCCCGATACACCTATGTCCTGTTCTTCTATACTCTCTAAAATAGTATCCTCTATTTTTTCTATACATTTCATTTTGTATTACAACTTCGTTTTCTTTTTCAATATTTGTTTCTGATCTTATCATCTTGATTTTACTTCTAATAATCATGCATTTTTCTCATACTTTATTTTAATATATTATACTACTTACTATTTAAACTGAATTTTAAACTGTGGTAAAGATTTCCTATTATAATGTGCATCATCTTCACTATCACTTTTACAGTTCTTGTCAAAACACAATTTTATGTTCACAGGAATTGCTATTTTATTTGATTTTTATATATAGAATCTCTCCATTTCAAAATAATTTGTTGACTATCATCTATTTTATTTGTGTTTGTAAATTTACATATTCAAGTTTAATTTGTCATATCAAAATTTTTTATAAATAAATATATTTGTTTTACTATTGAAATTACGGAATTGTATATTAATATAAAATCAGATTAATCCACAAGTGTGATACTAATATATGATTCTTGAGCCACGCCATTGGTAGGGCATATGCCATGGAATGTGCGGTTATCTAGGACATGACAATGAATAAAAGAGTATATCTTGGATCTTTGTACCTATATATACCACATACACATTAATTTTATTCCTAGGAGAGGATAGGTTGAGAATCAACTAAATGTTAAATATTTATCTGAACTCATCTCGTCTGTGCTGTCTTATATTTCCGTTATTCCCAAGTTTTAAACTCATGGAAAATCTGCATAGTTGTTTAGTTCAAGATATATTAATATCACTTGAAATATGGGTAGGTGTAATTATGTGTAGGTGTTTAATGGTAGGTTTGAATATATAAAGTTATATGTAAATAGGAAAAATAGTTATAAATATGTGAGAAGGTATGACTAATTGAAAAGTGAATTTAGAAAATTACACCAAGAGTTTAAATTCAACATTTGAATATATTTAACAATTATATTTACAATGATCAATATTTTTAACAAAGAAAATTTATAACAAAATTATAAACTTTTAATTCGACATTTATAGTTACTCTTTGCTTGTAATTGATTCTAACTATTATTCCAAACCCTTACCCCCCACAATTAATAGCCATTTGGTATCCCTATGTTTATGGTTATATCAATCATCTTTGTTTTGTATATTTTTATTTGGAAATCATAATTCGTTTTACCTTAATTAACTTCATATATTAGCTTCCTATCTATCATAGTGGGGATATGAAGTCCCCCATAATGTACTCGTGACATAGGCAAGGAATACCATTTATGACAGAAATAATTGGTCAAGTATACCGAAAACAATTAACACCATTATTACTGCAGTTGTACAAATGTTTGGACTAAATATGTATTAGATAAAATCTTACTTTTCCCCTTTAATGATAATCGGATTTGTAAACAAGCAAATGTGTCAATTATATTTTATTTTACTTATACTAAAGGCAACAATATTTCTCCATTATGTTAGATACTAACAATTATATTCCCCTTTTTGTATCCATATTAAAGTAAAGATAAGAACAAAAACATTTATATTAAATATACAATTAAATAAAATTAATGGCGTCTTAAATTTAGTTTTGAAGTTCAGAAGGAAAAATGTCTTTGTGAATCATTCTGGTAAACCTTATTAATCCATTTCAGGTATAGGTGGTAAATTGTGAATGTTCTAGAACCTACATTAAGTCACTTATCTTTTGTATCCTTGTAATTTCTGTTTTGAAGTGAAGAGTTATTGGATTCATTCATTAAGAATCAAATTGATGCTTCATAGCACAGATGTAAAGAGCTAGATCAATTTCATCCCATTTCTGATAGTTATGGCTCCATGAGTGACTACTTTGTTTCTCAGATGTCACTTTTACACTTAGCAATGCATATTTGTCTGTATTATTATTTATTTATAGATTTCTTTAGTGAATTATTTTTAGTGAATTAATAGCGATATTTTTTGTATTATACGATATCCTCAGATCTAGATACTTTGATCTATAACTTATAATTACAAACATTTTAGAAATTCAAATGATCTGAATTTACTTTTGAAGATTTCAAATTCGAATTCTTCACTTGGCTAACTTTAATTCTATATGCTTGTTCTTGCTTTCTCGGATCTTCAGATATTAGTTTTTTTAATATTATTTCACTCAAAACTGTCTGATGTTTCTATTTGAATTGTAAATTCGAATTCTCTATTTAAATTTTTGTAGATTATTCAGCAGATGAAAATTTTTCTCTTTCTTTGGAGAAAAAGCTCCTTGGTGAAAGGCAGTAAGCTCATGATTATCATTTAAGTCCATTATTGACGTCATTATTAATGAATATTATTATATGTAATGTGTTAATAACAATAAATTTTTTATTTGATACTTCTTTAACTTAATACAAATTTTCATTTCTTGATTGCATTATCCCATCATATGTATCACTCATTGTTGTAGTGTGTTGGAATTATATCAAACATTACCAAGATAATAATTACTAAAGGTTAGTTGTCCTGTCTATGTCTTATAATTTAATTGAGATATGAATTTATAGTATAATTAAGTTGAGGTTTAAATGTATGTAGCAATTAATGATTTGTCTATTATAGCGCTTTAATTTTTATTAATCTAGTGATTAATAAATAGCGTTAATATCATGGATCTTGGATGCGGGTTAGGCTCCAGTGTGTGTAATTGGTTTTGGAGATTTAAGGGGTACACGTAACAAAACATACGTACTTATACACAAATTGATATATGTAAAATATAACACATATCAATTATCTGTTGACATGCAAATAAGTGATATTACATTAATAAATAATATCCTTAAAATTGATGTATTCTCATTTTTATCTGTGAACTGAAATATAAAATTCAAAAATGATGTTTTGTTTAGCTTTTAATTAACAGATTTCTTGTCAACCTTTTAGATATAAAAACAATTTGCGATCTATTTCCTTTATCTTTTAAAATAGTGCAATATTAATTTCCTTGAAAGTTAAAACTATTTAAAATTCCAAAAGAGAAAAACATATATGTTTGCTTTTAACAAAATGGCGATATATGTATATGTATTCTTAAACTTAATTAAGTTCTGATAAACAAATAATGAATGATGGTTTTTTTTTAAAAAAAAAATCAAAGTAATAGTTGTAATTCATCTTGTTTTATTAATGGTGGTCGAGAGGTCAGCGCAACTGCCTTGCACTTGCAGGCGGTTGCCCGGGTTGCGGGGTCGCTTCCCGGCCGATGCTATGACACTTTAAAAAAAAAAAACAATGAGTTAATGGCTCCTTTCATTTTATTTATAATACAAAGCAACACTCAGTAAGAATTAGTATTTAAAAAAAAAGATCACTAATCGCAAAGATTTAAAACATTTCAGTTTTAAAAAAATCATTTACGGAAAAATATTAAACTAAATCTTACTAAAGGTAATGTATATCTAAATGAAGTGAGGGAATATCAATTGGCAATTTTAATAATCAATAATCCCAAATAAGATCAAAGGCTATCCACACACAAAAAAATAATACTATTTATATATATGATCATGAGTTGTAGGAATATTTCCAGAAGGCATAGTATATATATTGTAAGTGAGATCTAGAGAGATGAGGTTTTTCAGATAACTAGTACAATATTCGGAATTTACTAAAATAGTTGTTGATTAAAATATTCAACCATATATATATATATATATAACGCTTAGTTATTATAAAACAGTTAACTGCCATAGAATTAATATAATAGCATAATTTATTCAGTAAGTATACAACAGAAGAATAAACTTGCCTTAGTCATATCACAATATAAATAGATGGGGCCTTTTCACATTGTCAAAGGACAATTGTGCGAAAATTATCTGGGTGCTGGTGGTAAATTAGTAAAGATTAACCTTATTTTTGAGAATAACTCTTAATCATATTTAGATAACATGGTAATACATTTTATACCAATTTCTCACTAAATTATCGTAGATTTTGATATTCTTAATGAGAAGTCATAATATTCATCCGTAAATTTTTCTTATATACTTGCTGCATTAATATGTTTTAATATATGTAGATATATATGGATTTATTATCTTGAGCAGTATCTAATTTTCCTTTTACAATATATATATATATATTATAATAATAAGGTAAATAATAGTACTATAAGAATAAAACAGAATTACTATCGATTACTTAGATTACTTATTAGCATAATTAAAACTACTTCTGCTTGTTTATACATTGTTATTATTTAATGTTTTTAACGGGTAACTTATTTTATATATTGCAGATTTTATAGTTAAATATTGAAAATTCAATTTTTAGCTGAAGTTAAATCAGACAAAAATAATATTATTAAATGGCATGACATCATTTCCAATTGCCAGTAGAAATTCTTTGCTTTCTTAACTATATCATAGCTGATGTTAATCTAAACAAATATAGGAAATTTTGATTATATTTATAATATTTCATGTATATAAATACATAAAAGCAATCAACACTTAAACAATATCATTAACAATTAGCAATCTCAATATATTGCCAGGATAACCTTCTTTAGTGAATAAAGATAAAAATCCACATTTATCTAAAGTCTAAGATACTTATATAGACGCTAAATACTACAACTTGACCACAGATAGTAAAATTATTATTTAAAAAAAGTTTAAATAAACCTCAAACAGGTATATATATATGTGTGAGCCTATATTCGTAAAAATTAATGTTAGTGTTATAGAATGAAATAACAAGGAAGACAGATAGGTGCATATCTTGTTCCCTGCTTAGTTATTTTGTCTTATAATATTATTGTTAATTTTATATATAGAATCATGTTTTCAATCTGTTATGTAAATAAAATAGTTTAAATAAATTTTAAAACCATTTTTACAATTGCATTATTTATTATTCCATAAAAACATTATAAGAAAGCTTTTTCCATTTTTATCTTTCAGTTTGACCCATGATTTGTTAGTAAAATTATATATTTTTGTTTAGTTTAAGCATGGCCAACGCACCAGCAACCATTGCAGTGAGGGTCTTCAGGAGGGCAGCCTTTTTTTGTGCATGCTAAACCACATGTTCTGAAACAAACATATACATATTAAATACTGAAATGGAAAGATTTTATGATTACTTTATCTTTAGAATACTATAGCTAAATTAAAATTAATCATACAATTTGCGCAATCTTATGCAACATATATTTATCGTCTAGCAGAAGAGCGGCTTCTAAAACCTCTACTTGAATTAAAACAAATCTTTAATTATTTTGAACAAGCTTTCAAATGTTTTGTAATATGAAAAATTCTTAAATAGGAATTAGTTATCCTAGAAACTACTGAGTTTTTGTTTAAATGATTCAAATTCAGCTTGTTATTTAGGTTTGTAGCACATATAGTATCAATTGCAACTTTACATTTTTAACATTTATTGATTCCATTAATAGTTTCATCATTAACTAAAAATTTTTCTTTCTAATTTAGATTTAATGACATGTTTCACTTTTCCATTTGAAATGATGAAAATTTAGAAGATGTAGTAATCATAGGAAGTATTTTTTGTTTTATTGATATATAGTTCGTTATAAAACTCTTTCACAAATGTCATGTTGTCATCTCTTTTTTAATAAAAGTTCCTTTTTTTTTTATTAAGAAAAATCATATTACTCAAGTTAGATACATTAAATTTCCAATTAAATACATTAGTTCTTTATTGCAAGACAATAACTTGGAAGCTGGACTATGTGATGTGTCCTTGTCATCCATTGGTACAGGTGAGGCTATAAGGCCACTCTGGGGCAGAGAGGTTTTCATAATCTTCAGTTTATATGGTTTCCTGTATCCATTTGTTTTCTTTAGGCTTTCTTTTAGTTTGCACAGATTTCACTTATAATTTTTTTTCTATTTATTTTGAATTACTTTTAATTTCCAATTGATAACTTAAACAGAAGTCTCTGAGGTGTAAACCCCATCATCATTCAAGGCATCTAACTTGACATTACAAATTATCAACTTGGAATGCAGTTTCTGAGATGAATGCTCATCATCAATTAAAAGTCATGAACTTCAGGTGGCAGTAAGAGTCTTTCTGAGGCAAGAATCTGATCATTACTCTTCAGTCTACTCTGGTTGTTTCTTGGAATGAGTCTCTATCTATGTTAGATTACAACCTAGACAATAGTTGCCAGGAAGTAGCCTCATTGTCATTTAGGAGTATCTATTCCCAAGTTTCTGCATATAGCCACTCTGGAGCAAAGAAGTGGTCCTTATTTTTAGTTTGCGTAAATTTCCCCTGTATATATCTCAAGGGTTTAGGGTGCTTTGCTTGAATAAAAAATGGCATCTAGTGAGCCACAGGGTGAATAGAAGAATAGAATAAAAGTGGCCATTCTAATTGAAGCAAATTTCCCTCTTTTTATCGCATTGTCTAGTGTGAGCATGTCTCTGCATTCTGCGCACACACATAAAACCAACTTGGCTCTGAGGTCCTTTAAATGGGGACAGGCATAGAAGTCATGAGTCAGGGTTTCTTCATGTACATTACATAGACTGCACACCAAGTCAATTTGAAGAAATTCCCACCATGTAACTAAGAAGCGGCTTGTAGGTTAGGTAGTAAGCACAGGTTGTAATTAACAAAAAGTCCACAAACTTGAGCTCAAAGACCCAATATTTTGATTTTTTATTAATTGTTATGTTTAGCTGAGTAGGGGTTTTTCTTGTCTAGGATGTATATATTTATAAACATCCCAGTACTTGTTCTTGGTCTCAAGCACTTGGTCCGTAATCTGAAAGAGCATATTTAGGTGGTCTTGCAAATCATTGACACATTTGCTTGACATCGGTAGTGGAGTATCTGTAGGCTCCACAAAGTTCCATGTTTCTTCCTATTACAGAAATAAATTATCTTATAATATCAAGATGCTATTTTATACTTTTGACTTTTATTCTCTTCCACGGTTTTCCTTGCTAATTCATAATTATATATGTTAATAACTTTTTTTTCATACCATTTTACAAAACTAGTTATTTAATTTTTTAATGAAAGTATATATATATATATATATATTCATAAATTGTCTTTTTTCAATAGAAATTTTACTAATCAATTGCATCTTGTTTGCATCGATATTTTTGTTGCAATTGAGTGAGTGTAGATTTTAAATATATTCTTGAACAGCGCATGACTGAAGGATTATTCCCTTCATTATTATTATTAATAGAGTATCGTTTATATTCCTAGGGACTTTGTTCAAATATGTACCATCTTCTAAATCAATTAATATTTTAAAATGATTTGCAAGTTCTAATTTAATTTCTTTGGAATGTTTCTAAAGATTAAAAGCATCAACTGTGACCATTTTTTAAAAATAATTTTTGTATTTCTAGCTTAGCATTATAAATATCTTGAATATCAATAGTCGATGATCACTTTTTGCATTGAATTTATTAAGAATATTACAATCTTGATGTACATATTTCTTGTTAATCAAAATGTAATCAGATTCAACTGTACCTTCTTTCAGAATTTTTTATATCCATTTTTGTTTAGCAAAGTTTTATTTTCTTTTTCTGCAACTCAATAAGTCTGTATACTCTTTCATTTCTACCGCCATAACCAAATTTATTCAGGCACTTTTATATTTTGATTGTTTACCAATTTTAGCATTAATGTCTTCTATGAAAATTATAAAATATAGTTTAGTCTGATCAAAAGATTTTTGCACATTTATTTAAAAATCTCCTACTTCATCATAACCACGAGTTGTTGGAATACACATCGGAATTATCTGCATTTGTATTTTCTAGTAAATTTCATAATTAGACTTGCTATTCTATCTTATACATCATCAATCTCCACAACATTGTTTTTTTATTTTATCATACTCTACTTGCACTTTTAATATTTGGATTTTTCTAGTATAGTATAGCCCATTTTTTTAAATCAATTGTCTCTTCACCTTTTCTTCTAAATTCGAAGTCCAATAAAATTTGAAAGGTTTTACTTGAAAGTAAACTATAATTGTAAGTACATAAATAAAATATCGTCATTGAATTTCAGCCATTTCTCTTCAAATTTTTTTATATTTTACAAGATGCATTTATCTATTTATTGTAGATTTAAATATATGTATAGCACAAGAAAAATCAGTTTTCTTCAGGATATGAATAAATATGATTTTATATGATAACTAAGAATCAAAATTAGGATGAATCCAAAAATTAATCCACTTATTCTTAAAGCTTTTGATATTTATAAGCTTACCTTTGTCAATATTATTAAAAGTCAGAATGAAATTAATATATCAGCCAACAAAAACATTTCACTTTGAATTTTTATCAGTGTTGGCAAATATAAGCTTATAAACATCAAAAGCTCCAAAAATACATGAATTCATTTTTGGATTCATTCTATTCTTTTTTAATCTTAATTACACATGCATTAAGTTATGCAAATTTAAATAAATAAATGTTGTATATATATATAATTTACTATTTTATAGGGATGTTATGAATGAAAATATTTTAATATGTGGAGTTTTCTGTTTATCATTTATGACAGCCATATCTTAATAAAACAACTGCCAATCAAGGTTAATTGCCCAAGGCTGAGAGAGATAGAGAGAGAGTACAGTGTTAGTATTATTTGCACGGTAAAGAAGTTCTCTTTTGAATACACTCTAGTTCTTATAAATAGACAAAGCATTACACTAACCGCATATAAATGTAAAAAATTAAACTAGCACTAACTTTTTTGTATTTTTTGCTTGATAATAGATTTGTTTTATCTTTAAGTCAAATGTTATAATTTAATATTTTAATAAATGTTATTGACAAACAATTTTAACATGTGTTTTTTATTTATAATTTATCATTGGCTATATTTTAATAAGACAGCACCCAATCAAGATTATCTTCCTAAGGTTGAGAAAAAAACAATAAACTGTCAGTGCTCTTTACATGTATATATCCAATGCATCTACTTCATCACACACATCTTAAAGAATGATGTAAACCATATAAAAAATAAGTGATCAAAGGTGTATATATTTGTGGTTAAACCAGACTCTTCATTTGGTCCTAGGTTACAATTTAATAATATTACATTATTTAATTTAAATCTAAATATGTCGTTTTTTTTTGCTTTCTCACATTAAATAATATCTTCTTAGACAAATTCTTAAAAGATTATTATTAATCATTTACTAAACTAAAGATTAATATATATTTTAGAACGTAAATTTATATAATTACTTTTAGCTAGAAGTTAAACAATTTAAAAAGTCATCCTCACTTTAATGTTCTTCAATGTGAAGCTATTGGAAAATATTTTCAGTCTGAAGTTTTGTCTGGTTGCTTTATTATTGGAGCTCTAACACTCCAAGATTTTTTTACTTATTATTTAATAGGTGTGGAGTAAAAAAATAAGCTCTCAATTTATTAAATAGCATTGATAAGGGTATTATGTCAAAGACAATTCTTTATCTTTTTTCTTTTATTTCCAAGAACTTTATTAGATCTATAATGGAATTACATAGTGAAAGGAACAAGTCCTAATTATTAATAGTTCTGTTGAGATGAGTGTAGCATTTGAATCCCTAGAGTTGAGGGATGCTCTATCAGCTGAACAGTTCTCATGAAAGTAATTCATCCATTGATACTAAGTTCCATATAGTGTTAAAGATGAATGGTGATGCCAGTCTTTGGTCTCTATCCTTGATAGTCCAGAGCTTCACAACAAGCAGTTGATGCTTATGTACAGTATAATCATAAATCAGTTTGCATCTAATGGTCCAATAAGTGAACAGTAAGTATGTTATGATCCTTATGCTTGGAAACACTCTGCTGACAATGCTGGAGAGGAATGTGGTAAGGAGTGGTTTTGGGGTTATATATATGGAATTAATTAAGTTTCTATAATATTGGAGAGTGGTACACTGGTTCAGAATGTGGAGCAAGGTGTCATCATTCCTATGGCATAGTGAGCAGATTGAGTCTAATCCTGAGAAATCCCTCCAAGTTAATGAGGAAGTGGCATGTTGGCAGAGTGTTGAGATTTAGTTTAATATAAAAATCAAAGAATTTAGGCTCTAAATGCCAATGTTTGAATTTTTTGATGATTGAATGATTGTGAAGGTATAGCAGGGAGGGACCAAAGGGAGCCTCATCCTTGGCAAGTTGATATGGCTCCTAATACTTAATTTTTTGAGCATTTGCTTTAGTAGGATAGGGTGAAGTTATCATCATCCCTTCTTGGGAGGAGGGGTATCAGTTGGAACAACTGCTCTGAAGAATAATGTTTTGGGAAACCTTAGAGTTAAATTGAGGATTGTGTTGTGGGTCCTTTGGAACTGTAGTGTCATTATAGAGTGGAGAAAAAGCCCATTAAACCTTGTATTCTTCTGGAGATTCTCCAGGTTTATAGCCATGTCTTGCCTTTCCACTTATGTCTCAAGAATAGGGAGTTTATTTTTCTTATGAATGCTTGTGAGAATGTTACCACCAGCATAAAATAAGGTATTCTTGGAAATACTAGGATATTGAGGAGTGAGGTTTTTGCATATAATGACATGTATATCTTTGACAGTGTTTCTGTGATTTTTTGGGTATACAGCAGCAGTAAATCCTGTATGGTTTTCCTCATTGCTAGGGGTGAGTTGAAGATTGGAAATCCAAAACTTTTTGGGGAATTGGCTGTGAATGGGGAGGGGATGGTGTTTCCAGATGATATTCTCCATGCCAATAATTTGTCCATGTTAAAGGCAAGTCCAGACTCAGAAGAAAAGGAGCAGATAATCTTGATAAGTTTGGGGGATTAGCTTCTGTGGTGGGAGAAAAACAGCCAGTTTCCATGAAGGTGATGTAAGGGATTGATTGACTTAGGGTGGGGATAAATATCCCAGGAAGTTCTTGTTCTAGTATTTTCATAGTGGGTTAAGGTAAATTATAAACAGCTGGGCAGTCAGTGGAGATCTGTGTGGAATAGAATTTGTAGGGGTGAAAAAGGGCAAGATCCTTCCATTTAGGGTTATGGAAATGTCCCTATTATTTGAGGAGATTCACAATAATATTGATCATCCTGATTTAATGTCATATTCACCAAGTAGGTTGATTAGATTATAGGTTCTGAGTCAAAAGCACTTGCTATGTCCAGCTGGACTACAACTGTTTTAGATTTTTTGTGGTTCTTGCATAATGAACTATCATTTTGAATAATGCAATTGCATCTGTAGTGAAATATCTCTTTTTAGAAAACTGGAATTGAGATATAAATGGAAATACCTTGTCCTGAATCTTGTCATTGATGCTTGATTCTATGATTATGATCATTAATGGTGTCATAGAGATGGGTCTAACATTCTCAAGACAGGAAGGGTGTTTTTCTTGAGGAAATGCACCATCCCTATGGGGTACAGTTCATCAATGTCAAGAGGTTTGGAAGAAAGAAGGTTGATCATTTTGTGTATGATGGGTATAGAGAATTTTTCAAGTTGAAGCAGAATGAACGTTGGGATTGCATGGAGACCTGGGAGTATTTTCTCCAGCATCAATAATAATTTTATTTCAATGTCTTTTTCAGTGATGCTGTGGATTATCTCCATCAGTCTCTTAAATAGATGGTGATTAGATTCATGTGGGTACTTTTGGCTTTGAGGAAGTGGTATATTTGAATAGTTATGTTATCACCACTGTAGAGGTTAGTGTCAATTATTATGGAAGAGGAAGTGTTTAATTTTGTTTTATGGCTCAGAGTCCATCTTATGTATGCTTTGGACCAATTACGTGGCTAATTAAGGAAGATTCTTGATTTTTTTTAATTAAGAGGTAGTCTGCTATAATTTGTTGGTTTAGTTTGTATTCTTGTTTTAGGCTTAAAATTGTTTCTATTGAAGACAGGAGTGGAAGGATCTGTTTTAAGGTGTTGTTGATTGATTCCATATTATGAAGCAAGAAAGTGGGGCCTTTATTTTTGCGTGTATAGAAGGAAATAATGGTATTTAAGATATTGATAAAGGCAATCCATGCCTCTGCTGGAGATAGAATGAGGATGTTTATTTTCCTAAAATGTATATAACATTCAGATAGTATTGCCTCTGGGGCTGAGGTTTGGAGTAGGATTATTGTGGTAGGCTTGAGGTGTTGATGAGGCTGCAGACATGGATCTATTTATAGGTTTATTTCTAAAGCTAGGTGGTTTGAAAAGGGAATGGGATGAAGGGATGAGTCTATATTAAAAGTAGATCAGGGGTAGTATGCTAGATCTACTAGGGTTGTATATTGTTTTATGTAGTAAGAGAAAGCATTACATGGGAAGAAGCCCTTTGGACACATTAGTCAATGGTAATTAGGTGAATATATTTAGCATTAAAGTGATTCTATGATATGTTATAGTCACCAAACATACTGTAGGGTAAGGTTTAGATTCAAGTGATGTTGTTTTGGTGAATAAGTGAGTGAATTATCACTGTGCCTCTCTTGAAGTATACAAAAATGATGTTTAGTCTAAGGAATTTGTGGGTTAAAGTTGTGATTAGGAGATTTCTGTTGATGAGATTTATTTTGTATGATTCAATTGAGAAATTATTAGGAATTAGGGCTGCTATTCCCTGCAGAAGGGTTGGCTGAGACTTAATGGTAGAAAGAACTTAGTTTGCCTAGTTTAATTACTATTTCTGGATTTGATAGTGAGTGTAATTTAGTTTCTGCAAAGTATATTATGTGGTGTTTGTATTTGTTCATCAGTTTGAGATTGTGTCTATCCTTTTGGTTGAGTTTAATCTATACATTCGAACCTGCTAATTTAAGTTTCATGAAAGGTGGTTTGAGACACCATAGAGGTCCTGTATCATTTTATGTGGGGAGTGTGGAAGTGTTTAGTGATTAGGGAATGAGGTGGTTTCCATTCATTTCTTCTGGGATGGCTTGTTGTGAATTCTAACATCTTTGTTTTCAGCTTTGTGAAATGGACTACTATTATGGGATTTATCAGTAGATTCTATCACTTGTAATTCATGTTACCTGGATGGGCGATGTTCTGAGTACAGGTTTTTGGAGGAATATCCACTTTGTGAGCTTTTGGTGGTGTGTCAAGTTCTTAGTTTTTATCCACAGATGATTCTGCTTTAATTTTCTTCCCCTCCTTGCTTTTTCTAGAGGATTCATGATCAGAAGAGCTCTTACTAGGATCATGTGGCCTTTGCTTCTGATCATTGTCTCATGTTTGTCCACTGTCAATGCTAGATCTGATTTTTCTTTTCTTCAGATCTTTTTATAACAGTTTTACAATAAACTATTTTATAGATTAAAATGTGAAGTTAAGGGTATTTTTGCAAATAAAGCTTTAAAGTTTCCATAAATGTGGCAACAGTTACATGAAAAAATAATAATAATAAAAAGTCTAAAGTAATGTTCAATGGATTTTCTCTAAAAAAAAATACAGATTGGTAATAATGAATTAGAAAATGTCAATGACTATAAATATCTTGGACATACAGATGTTTCCATAAAGAATGAAATTAATAATGAAACTAAACTGAGAATGCCTTATTTTAATAAAAATAATTTAATATTAATAATTTTTAACCAGTTGTTTGAGGTTGATTGTGTGTTTGTGAAACTCAAACAGACATAAAGATAAAAAGTATTGCAGATCATTTATTTTGGGGAATTATTGCATAAGACACATATGGGTTTGAGATTAAACTTGAATCTGTCATTAAGAAACCTTTTGCTCACACTTGTGCCTTTGTAATAGATTGCCAAAACTTTTAACTATGATTGAGTAAAATGGAAGCAAACTAAGTGGGTGAAAAAATTTAATGTCTATAATTAAAATCATTGAAGGTATTAAAAGATTGAAATGAAGGTAGGTTAGACTTATGCTATAAGATATGATAATAGATGCAAAAGTGAACTTTTAAAACTAAATTTCACCAGATTTTAAAAGACCTAGAAAGGAAAAACTGAGCAATGGATGGATGAAATAAGAAGTTTGTTGGTGTGATATAGAAAAGAAAGGCTGTGAAGCAGAGAAACATCATTTAATTTACAGAGATCTACATCCTGCATTGAATCGACAACGATTAAAAGTGGCAATTCTTTTAAGCCGTAAATTGATACTCATCTTTATATATATATAATTTTAACAGTAAAAATAATAAAATAACTTAATATAATCAGTAGCGCTTTCAATTTTGTAATAAACCTTGTCAACTGTATGTAAATCAATATAAAAGTTTCAAGTTTAATTAAAATATATATTATATTATTTTTACCATTAAAATTATTTTGAATTTACCTATACAGTAGTATATTTACACTAGGTATTTATTGCGATTATATATATATATGCAGATCAATAGCAATTATTACATAAATATTTGTGCATGTTTTTTTAAATAAAAGTTATATATATAATATATAACGAGCGTGCTAATAGCTCTAAACAAGCTTTTTCAACAAATGCCACAAAAGAAAGCATTTAAAATCTCGATTTAGAATTACCACACACACCCAAACTGGTATCATGGTAATGGCTCTCATCAGTGAGGCACTACGACATTCAGATACTAGATCTAAAATACAAACTCAAGTCCAGCACTTATCGAATACTTAATTACTAAAGAGAAAATCCGAAAATTTCAGATATCTATATGTCTTCAAATCCAACTACCTAACTTAAATGGCTATATGGGACTGAAATAAATTCAGATACACCATATTAATAGGTAAACCATTATTAAGATATTTATTTAAAACAGAAACATGTTCAAAAGCAAACAAACTAAAAATATTTATGAGGATTCGTTCAACATTAACTACAAATATAATAAAACTTTAAAAACTAAAAAGATTAAAACATTACTTATACTTACTCCCTTGGCTCACATGTACAAAGATCACAGTGAGGATTATAACGTGGACAACCTTTGCAGTTTTTTATAATGCATTTTCTACAATAAAATGAAGATTTTTGTTTCAAAATTATCTTTATTTTTATATATTATAGTTGTACGTATAAAGTTTTTCAATTATAAATTTTTGTCATTTATTTATTTATAGAAAGATAGGTATGTAGATGAATAGAAAAGGAAAAATAGGTAGGTGGAAGAATGGATGGATAATGAATAAATTAGTGAATGGATAGGTGGATAGATATATAGATAAATATGAAGTTAGTCTGGCAAATAAAAAGATTAGAGGGATGAAAAGATAGATAAGTGGATGAATAAGTGACTGGATGGTTCAGTAGTAGGTAATTGATAACAAGTAGATAGATAGATTAGATAAACAGACATGTAGATAGGTAGAAAACTGACATATAGGCAAATAGATAGTGAAATGATAAATATACAATAATCGACTTTAATGATATATTAAATATGATGAAAGTTGAATGATGATAAAATTAGAAAAAAATGATTCAATCCAAATATATATAATAATATTAATCAATATAATGGTGGTGATAATCATTTATACCATAAATATAGATCCTTTCAAAGGTATTTTATTTATTTTTCAGTTTCAATAAAATAAAATAAAATACGAAACTCTTTAGTTGCCACCTTCTAAATAGAAAGTTTATTTTAAGAAAAACTTATTATACCTGGTCATCATTATTTACAAATTATTACCATCATTCATGCCCATCTTCCAATGGATTGCATGATTTCTCAGCTCGTAAATATTATTAGCATATTAGATGTTGAAACACAATGTTTGAATAGAGTTACAAAAGCAAACACAAACTAAAATGGATTAATAAGAAAGTAACATTTATATTAATATGGAATATATAAAATTGTTGTGCAATATACAAAGTATTAAATATAAAAGATATTTTTAATTTAAGTTTAAGTTTAATATGTATAATGAGAAGATCTCAACACATGAAATATTTAAACAGTTCCAAAGCATGGTTTTCTCTAGATGTCGTTCTTAAACTAGCATTTTCTGAGAAATTAGTGAAGAAAATCTTAAATTCTTTTTTAGCACTTGCATATTAGAAAAAAAATCTAGCAGTATTGGTGATGTTAGATGGAATATAGTGTCATTAGGCCTTGGATAGTTACTGCAATACTGTCCATTTCTGTCTTCATGGCATTATTAAGCAATCACTAGTTGGTTTTGGGAAATTTCAGTGTCGTTTCTGGATCTGGTTGCCTTTTCCAGGTGTTTTGGATGGTGTGGTTTTTGATTATCTAGTCACACATGGTATATAGTTTTCTGCTAGATAAAATGATACACAGTTGCTATTATAAGTGAAATATTGAGAAACACTGTAAATTTTAGTCAGCCAAATATCTTTATAGTGGAAAACAGTTTTAACTAGTGGATTCTCAACATTGGACCACTGTGGCACTGCTCCTTGAGTTTCATCTTCAGATAAAGTAGGGTATATCAGACTACCTATACTGGGTTGAAATGGAATTCCCTAGTTGCTTGTGTTAGACCTATTTATACCTATTTCATGTTGTTCAACAACAAGCTTTCCAAACAACAGGATACATCATCAGCTATTGACAAAACTTGACCTCTATTTCCTTCACAACAACATGTTATTTGGAGAACATTTTCTTCATTCCTTTGACAACATGTTGTGTAAACAAATTTATAGATATTAGATCATAGTTTGATACATAACCAAATAAATAAAAGAAATAGTTTTTTTTCTTCTCTCTTTCTTCATTTACCCTAGTTAATAATTTAGGGAGAAAGAAAAATTGTTGCTGACATTTAAATTTTAAATGATAACTTTTAAAATATAACCAATTCCAATATTTTAATAAAATTGTAAATTTTCCATGAAATTAACCATAAAAATGTGGTAAATTTTAAAATTCCATTCAATAAAAGGTAAATAAAATGTTCCAATTCAAAACTTCTTACAGTGCATCAAAACATGTCTTCTTTCTTCATTTACAGTACAATTTACCCTTAGGTTTCTCACATATAACAATATAAATATTTAATAATATGACCAAATGCGTGAACATATTTTTCTTTTTATTTTTAGGCAGTTTACTAAAGTGTCTTGTATATATGTGCACATATACATATGATAATTTAAATATTTATTTCTCAAATTTAATGATGAATATTTAATAAACCTTTTTTAAATAAGCCAACACCAAATTGAGTACTGGCTCAGCGACAGCATCTTTTTAAGCCAACAGAAGATCACTATAGGTGACAATTGTGAGGAAAATGTGGTAGATGGATGTTCATTTTATGAGATTTAACTATCACATTAAGACTGCTATGAAAGCTATTTCTGGGCAGAGAAGGTAATGGGAAACCATTTTGCCTTATAATATTCTCGTTTTATTGGGTCTACAGAAAATTTTATATTTGGTGTTGAGATCATAGTTAAAGATGGCTTACTTGATGATACTTGGGTGAAAGTTTTATTTTCCTCTTAATCTTAGTAAGATACCCTTTTCTCTGCATTGACCTTTTCAAGTTTCATTCTGAATGCTATGTGAATTTTTATATAGTTTAACTGTATATTACTATGTTACTATGTTTAATAAATTTATTTTAAAACAAAGATGGCTTTAGTATCTTACCTGGTAGGAGTAGACATGAAGCTACTTGGGTCATAAACCTGAAAAATCCTCATTAAGTTCATTCATTGAGAGAAGACACATTGAGAATTGGCACATAGAATTATAGATAATTGAAAAGATCTGGTAAATTGAAAAAAATGAAAAGAAAGTTGGGAATATATAATATTTTAATGTTATAAAATTAAGTGAAGTGCAAGGGATATGCAGAAGTAAGTAGTGGAGATGTTAAGTTATTTTATCTGGGTAGTTAGACTAATATATGGAGTTGGCATTGCTGTGGGAAAAGAAATTTGGAATAGTATGACAAAGCTTGATTGTATAGTAATGGGCCAAGCATTTGTTTAAAAGATAAGGGGAAACAGTTAACTGTGCTCAGATTTTTGGTCTTTGGCAGGATGCTCATGATGACAATATGAAATGCCTAACTTCCAACCACATCCACCTCCAATATGCTAGATCATGTTTTCCTACTAAATTCAGATATGATTTGGATTAGTTCATCTACCTCTTTCCCCTTTCTAGACACATAATGCACCAGTATATAAACTTAGGGAGTTATCACATTTGATTATCTTCAGGGATGGACTCAGTTAGAGAAATTAGATATTATATTTCTATGTAGATGGCAACCTAATCATACAGCTATAATAATTCATCCTATTTGATTACATAAGGATTTATATGGGTGTATATGTGGGTGTATGTAAATGATGTTTTAAGTTGAATGAGTGTGTATTGATTATCATATATAAGAAAGACCAAATTTGATATGAAACAAATTAACAAGGTTTATTTTACCTCAAAATGTTTAACAATGATGAATAATTTGTATAGCATTCAATACTAAGGATGATTTTTTTACCACTTATGTGATTAAATACTATCAAGTTTCCTGCCACCCTTCCCTGCAGTAGAAATTCATTCACTTGATAAATGCTACTTACATTAAATGCAGAAGTAAATGAAGAAATGGTTTTACTAACCAAAAATATATATATAACTAAATTGCTAATTAATATTATACATATTGTATTACTAAATTCCAATGATTGTCTATTTCATGTGTAGATCCTGGGATTCTTCTTTTGAGGCCCTTCCTCCTTTTTTCTCCTATTCAATAGTGTAAGTCCTTAATGTTATAGTATAGACCATTCACATGAAGAGAGTTAGTCAATCATACTGATAAACAAACAAGGATTAACATAACAACGAACAAACAATGAAAATTTTCTTCTCTCAATGTGTTGAGATAAAAAAAAGGCTTACTTCGATCTCCCATTTAGGTCAATATGTTGGGGCTGGTAACATTACTCTAAATTATATATATATATATTTTTTTATCTAACTAAGGTTAACTTTCCCCCTCCCTTTTATGATTAAACCACTTTTTCTATGCTAATTCACAAAGGTTTCTCAAACATAAAACAAAATAAAGATTACAATAACCATTTACATTTATGTCATAGCATGTAGGAAATGGGTGATTTTCAACTTGATGATATCAACATTTAGGTGAGTTCATTATTTCCAGGGTGAAGTCTGTGTAAAGAGTTCATGTTTTTTAACTTCAGTGGTGGTAAGGTCAGACTATTCTCATGCAGTCTTCCTCAAAATAAAAATATTGATGAAGCACTGCAGGCTCTTGACATTTCCCTCTGTATGGTCACTCTCATTGCTTATGAGTTTGTCCACAATGTTAAGTATTAGAATGGCATTGGCTTCTTCATGACATATCTATCTTCTAGCTTCTACACATTGCACTGTAACATTGATGCATAGTAGAATATTATAGGCTAGTTTGAGGTAGATATTAATGCTTTACTTCTCCATCACTTTTGATTTCTTCTCCTCACAGGCAAGTATTATTGGCATTTTTTTCAACTCACTAACTTCCATTATTTTAGTAATAATGTAAAACTATTGATTATTATTTCATTTGCTACCATGTAGTTATAGTTGTTTTATTATCAATGATTTGGACTTCTCTTGGTCTTTCTAATGTCATTAATTTAGTTTTCTAAAATTGGTTTAAATAGGTATGTTATTCTGTAGCTTGCATTCAACAGTTTCAAATGACAAAGTTGACATTTATTAGTGAAGGCTAATTTTAAAAAAATTTGAAAAAAGAAAAGAAAGATCTTCCAATGATGGAGTTTTTTTATTATCTTATCGTACAAACCAAATCAAGATTTGTTATTTTTGGTTGTGAATACATACAGCTTATATCTTGCCATGCTGACCTATTATTATGCATACACTATAGATTTATCAGGCTAAAATAATCATTTAAATAATTTTTTATTTTGTTTCAATGTTTGGTTATCTAGCACTAGCAATAGCTTGACATGAGGTCATCACTCTCTACAAGTTTTCCTCTCTGTTGTCATCAAAGTCAATCAATGATGCATAAAACAATCACTTTTGGTTTACGTATTTTTTTAATATATATATATGTAAGTGATCTGCAAATTTATACTGAATCATAATTATTGTTATCCTTTCTCTTTTAATTGCAATAATTTGCCTTTATTTTTTTTATATTAATTTTTTTTTTTTAAAATATCAAACTGTGTTTGTCACCTATGAAACCATTCATCATTAAGATATTTTTACTGATATGATTTAAATTTCTTATAACTTGAACTAGTAATTAGTTAGACTGGGACAAGTGGGTTCCTGGTGATTTAAGCAACTGTTACAACTTCCTTACTGTTATAGATTCAAAATATTAATCTTGAATTAAAATTTTAACACTTATGACTTTCTAGTATTGCATATATTGAGTGATATGGTCCATAACATAATATTGATTTTTAGTCCATTCCTTTGTACTATTATGACTGTTTTTGATTTGTTACATACTATCTTATTCCAAAACAGTATCGCCACTAGTATGATGTGAATCTAGGGATCTTTGATGGTCTCATGGTTGAGCTCCAGCTGGTTATGTGTCTCCATCATAAATGACACAGAAGTTTGTTTGGTAATCTCTATACCACTCTCTCTGTAATCTTATTGGATTTCTGAAAGTCTACATAAACGTACAAGTGATCCATCCTTTCTTTGGATGAATCCACTCTCTAGTCTCAGTGAGTTTTGAGGTTCCTCCATAATTCCATTTTTTTTCACTGGGGTGTATCCTCACCAAAGCTTAATTACCCTTTTTGTATACATCACTCAGTATATTTTTAATAGGATATTGCTTTTTCTTTTTTCCTACTATTTTTAGGGAATTGTATTTCAGTTTCTATCTCCTTTCACAAAATTTTGGTTGGATGATCAGAAGGGTCTTTTAATGTGGGCAAATATGGCTTCAAGGTTCATGCATTATAAGTATCACAAATCTCTCCTCCCTGATCCAGCCAATATGCATTTGGACCTGTGTATATTATGATGGGCCCTTCATACCTATTATTGAATTTTTGGAATGTTTTCTCTTATGAATTACTCACATGGAACATTTTTACTAAGATTATGTCCCCTACTTTAAATAAATGTGCTGGTTTTTTACATTTTTATTTCTCTGGTGACCATGGAGTGTAAACTAGTTATTGTTTTTGTCTATCACTCTCAGCATTTATATCTGGTTGTGTAGCCATAGGCTATAGGCTAATATTTATTGAACAAGATGGGTATGTTTGACTAAGGTGTAACCTGATGGGTGCAAATCCTGGTAATTTATTTACACTCCAGTTGATGAAATTGACTACCTGTTGCATTTGCTTTATTGACTCTTTATGCTGACTTTCCAGATAGATCCTGAACAAAAGTCCAAGCTCTCATATTACACATTTGCCTATTACATATTTGCAAGAGTTTGATTGAAAATTCTGAATGGAGGTAAGCACATGTTTTATTTGTGATTTTTCCACCTATCTCTTCCATTCCTTGGATGTGAAAGAGATGCCATGATCAGTTACAATGGTCATGGGATTCCCTATCTCTCTGATATAGAGGGTATCTAATATTCTGATTGTATGTTTAGTATTAGCTTGGGGTATTGGGTAAGCTGAAACATATTTAGAGAAGAGCTCATAGGTGAGATCATAGGTGCCTAACAAGTATAAGGACAATGGCCCATAGTAGTCAATCTCTAGGATCTTGTTCAATCTTTCTGGTATAATGGATTTAATAGAGCTAATATAACTTTCATTTACTGGCTTGGCTCTCAAACAAATCAGACAATACCAGAATGTTCTCAAGATGTATTTTTAAATTTTAGGCCAGTAAAACCAATTTTTAAAAGCATGTTCTGCTTTGTGAGCTCCATAGTGCCCATATGGACAATGCACATATTTTATGGATAGGATCTTTAGTGAGTTAGGTATTACTACCCTCCACTCATTTACATCTGGTTTGGTTTTGTATAGTAAGACCTGGTTAACTAATTTATAATTCTCAAGATCTTTTGGTGCATACAGAACTTCCTCTCCTTTCAATGTTTTGATTATGATGCTTAGATCTTCATCTTTTGACTGTTTTTTTTTGTATGACTTCCAAATCATTCTCTACATTCTCATTCACCATTAGGTTGATGTTCATGATGTAGGCTTTGTCTACCACTAAATCGTTTTATTCTGTCTGACTTTTCCAACTTAGCACATTAGCCACAATGTTTTCAGATATTTTACAGTACCTAACTGTATAATTTAATTCCTATAGCAACAAGCTCCATCTGACCAAGTGACTGCTAGTCAGGTAACTGTGGTTCAGGAATTTGAGGCTCTTGTGGTCTGTGATCACTATCACCTCTGATCCAAGAAGCATTTGTGAAAGGTCCTCACTATTGCTAGTGCTTCCTTATTGGGAATTGTATAGTTAATTTCTGGACCCTTTAGGAGCCAGCTAATGAAGTAGAGGACTCCAGGTCAGGAATAGAGTGTTGTTGGAGAAGAGAATCTAAGAATCAGAGAATCTGGATTAAATTTGAGAAGTCCATCTTGTAGGGAATCAGCAATCGTTAAAAATAATGGTAACAAAATACATATAATTTTAAATACATAAAATTATAAAGTAAAACAAACTAAGTATGTGTAAAACAATAAATATTTTAGCTCATATAATAATGTATAGGTTTATCATTTTAAAAGATATAATTTATTATAAAAGTTATAGTATATCAAAAGATTAAAATGAAAAAAAGAAGCATGAACTAATTCAAACAAAGTTGGTGACATTTAAATAAATAATGACCTTAAATTTCTCCTAAACAAACATGTTTATTATGCTTATACAAAGACAGAGTAAACATTAGTCATTTTAATATTTGAAACATCTAACACAGATATATACGAAAATAACTCCAGTACATAATGCTATACTGAAATAAACATCCAAATATCAAATCACTTCCAACGTTAAGAAATTTAGCTATGCTTTTTGTAAATAAATATATAAATGTGTGAGCGTTTGTATTTCAAAATAACCAGCCCAAAAAAGTACCTCTTTGAAATTGTATGCTATTAGATCTTAAATATTGAAACACGAGTTAATTCAAACAAAAAGTATGCAATGTTTGTTTAGGAGCAATTTAAGGTCGTTGCTTATTTAAATTTCAGCTCTTTGTTTGAATAAGTTTGTTTTATTATTTAATAGCATACAGTTTCAAAGACGTGCTTTTTTGAGCTGGCTATTTTGAAATACGGACTGTAATATATTTATATATATTTATTCACAGAGAGATTAGCTACATTTTTTAATGTTGTAAGTTATTATTAGATATTTGAATATTTATTTGAGTATAGTGTTAGGCACTAGAATTATTTTCTTATATATATACATATATAATATACATAATATACGTTATAAATTTGAACATGAAATATACTGTAATGAAATAAGAGTTTCATTCTTTTAAATTTCCCATTAGAATATCGATATATTAATATTGTGAAGTTATAAAAATTATTTAATAATGCAGAAAATTTAAAATATTAAAGCATTTAATTTATTACAATATATAAATATCATAATGCATACCACTAGCTGAAATAGAAAGAAAACATTCAAATCAGATTTCAGGATGTTAAGATATGTCTGTCTGAACTTCAAACAGCTATAAGTTTAGCTGTTTGAATTTTAGACTTTATATTTATTTACAGAGGGCATTGCTGAAATATCTTAACATTGTTAAATGGGATGGAGCAGAATATGGAAAAAATTAGACTAGGGAATGTAAAATTAAGTAACTAACAAGTTTTTCTTGGTATAATTGCTGAGAGATTCTTGACTTCGTTTAAGAAGAAGCTACAGTACGTCATATCACATCACATCATGTTAATTTAACTTGCATAGCTGTTTTGACGTGACTGATTTTAGATCTGCAAGATAAGTTAAAGACTTGTATATTTTTAATAACATCTAGATACAAATTTCTATTGCTGGAGAATATTTGTTTAGAGAGGGGATGAGAAAAGAGAGTTGGAGTGCAGAGAGATAAATTTAAATGGATTTGAAAAGATCAAGAAAAATATTGCTAACATTTGGAGAGTGATCCAATAAGCTGCTGACATTTTAAATATTAAAAAATATATACTTTTTGTGTTTACTGCAATGAAGCCTTAAAACTAAGGGATATGTAAGTTTAGTTGGATTTTAGGAGGTTTGCTATTAAAAACTTTTTCAATTTTAGTAAGAGATTGATTCATTTGAGAAAGAGAGTAATTTTGAGTGTGAGTTTAGAGGAGCATGTATTTATCTGTTGTCATTTAAATTTTTTTTTCTTTTATATAAAGAGCTTTGAAGAGTGGCAGAAAAATCATATTTTTAAATATATATAATAGGGAATTGGAAAAATAAGGAAATATGGATTGCATTTATATCCCACAATGTATGTATGATGGTTAGAAACAAACTAGGTCTGCTTTAGTGTTGTGTACAGTATGTGATACGATTTCCCATCTGAACTATTTACATAAGATTAGGAAAGCTATAAAAGATGTATAGTTGTGTTTAGATCATTATAAATATAATAAAAAAAGTAAAAAATGTTTTAAGTGTAGATAATTTAAAGAGAAAGTCAGGACAAATGAAGGAAAATGTAAAGAAGAACAATAGAATGGATATATATTTGATGGAGTGACAAGAAATATGGATGACAAAATAAATAGTGCAATGGGGATAGTTAGGCAAAGAGTAAGTAAGGTAGAGAAAGAGCTGAAGGATAGAGAAGTAAAATTTAAAGCAATAGACATGAAGTGTGAGAAGAACAAGAAATTAATAAATAGAAATGATAATAAAAAATAGATAAAGAAGTCGAGAAAGTGGAAGAGAATGTTACAGATGAAATAAGAAAAGTAAACTATGAGACAATCTTGATAGGGGATTCACTAATTAGAGGATGTGGAAATATCATTGCAAGATAAATAGAAATAGGTATGTAAAAGTATGTTTACCTGGAGCTAGAATTAGGGATGTTAAAGATATGGTAAATAAACAGGGGATTAGAAATGTTTATTTATGGTAGGAACAAATAATTTGTCAGAGCCATCAGAGAGAGTAATGGATGAATGCAAGGAATTGATTAGTAGTTTGAATAAGATTAAAGAAACAGTAGGAATAGCTGAATTACTACAATATTCAATAATAGGTATATACTAGATAGGTCATATTCTATAAAAGAAAGATTGAAAAAATTATGCAACAGAAATAATGTTATGTTTGTAGATGTATGGAATTTTTTATTAGTAAGAGGAACTTATACACTAAAAATGGGTTGCACTTATCAAAACAAAAAAATGCAGTATTAGAGGATTTGATTTATAAAAAATATTATAGTTTGGGAAACTTATAAAGAGGGGTAAAGTTTTAAATTACAATATTATGAAAAAGAGTGTTTAATTGGAGAGAATGTAAGAAGAAAACAAAGAGGAGCTGATCCAGATAAAAATATAGATGTGGAGAGGGAATTGGTCTGTAAAACTAATGATAAACAAACTAATTACAAATTTAATAGAAAAGACAGTCATAAGAATATGCACAAGTGTAGTAATAAATGAAGAAATTGTTACAATTGGATACTTGAATAATCAACGTAGTAGGAGACCAGAAAAGTGGCTGGAATAAAACAAAGGGCTTGATGTATTAGCAATCATAGAAATCTAAGAGAAAAAGAACATATAATGGAAAATTTGATATGATAGGATATAAATAGAAAAGAAAAAAGAGGTGATCATGTAGGAATTATGTCAAAAAATATTTAAATACTGTAAAGTGTCAAGAACATTTGTGGTTTGATATAAGATTAGGAAGATAAAAATGGATGTTGGCTATACAGTATATGGCTACTGGAGGTAGTCAAACTTTAATGGAATGGAACAGTAGCATATATGAATGCCTAGTTAAAAATATACGGAATTTAAAAAACAACAAAAATTATTGTTGTAGAGGATATGAATTGTCATATTGAAGAAATTGATGACATGGATAATAAGAATGCACAGCTTCTGAAAAATTTCTGTCAGAGAGTGAATTTGAGCATTGGAAATGTATCAAATATTTATGAGGAGCAATACACATGGTCTAGAAATAATAATTTTATATAATAGATTATATATTAGAATAGAAAGAGGAATGGATAAAGTATGGAAAATTAAAGTGATAATGAAGATAAAGTATGCAATAGTGATCATAATTTCTTTATAATAGAAATGATTAATACAGGGATGGAAAATAATAATAAAAGTTGAAAGGATAATGAAAGATGTGAATGTATTGTAAATGATAAGAATGAGTTAAAAGAATATAAAATAAAAGTAGAAGAAATCATGGAAACGTTTGTTGGAGATGAATATAATAATTGATATGGTGAAGTAGATAAAGTGGCAAATAGAGTTTTAAGTGAAAATATTCAGAAAAATAAAAATAATAGAAAAGTCAGAATTAGTAATAGAGAGGATAAAAGCATGAAGAGAATATAAAGTGCTATTAAAAACAAAGAAAGTGAAAAAGATATTAATATTATATGGGAAAACTATTTAGAGAAAATGAAATTAAATAGTAATTTATTGAAGGATATTAATAAAAGTAAAAAAAGATTGGAATAAAAAAATGGAAATATATTAAAAGAAGGAATGTAGGTAAGAAAGAAATAGTATTAGTAAATGATGAGGAAGTAGTGTAGCTCTGGAGAAGAATTAGAGACAGTATTAAATAAATATGTAATAAATATAGAAAAGATGTTAGATGTGAAGGACTGAGCGATAACAAACATAAAAGCACCCAGTAATGAGAATATTAGTTTTTACAAAAAATAAATTGAATGAGGCAGAGCAGAAGTTGAAAAAAGGAAAGGCAAGAGGTTTAGATAGATGGGCAGGGCAAAATTAAATCTATTATCACATTTTAATAAGATAACACAGAAGACAGAATTTTCATATAGCAGAAATAATACAAAAGTGAAACTATTATTTAAAGGAAAGTGTAAGGAACATAGAAAGATAAATTATTACAGACTAATAGCTGTAACCTTAGTGTTATATAAAGTTTTTGCATATATGGTAGTTGGAAGGGTGGCAAAATGAATGGGAAAAAATAATATGGTGGGATAAATGCAATGAGGTTTTAGAATGGATAGGCATATAGGAGATAGTTTATTTGTTGTTACATAACATATAGATATGAGTACGAATACAGGTAGGCAGTTATATGTGGTCTTTACAGATATAGAGAAGACATATGATAGAGTGAATAGAAATAGACTATGGGTAAGTTTACTAAAGTTGGGAATGGATGGAGCTTTAGTGGATATTTTTAAGAGATGGTATAAAAATAATTTTATTATACATATACATTAGGAAATATAGAATCATTTAAAGTTAATAATGGAGTGAGACTAAGGCAAGAATGCCCTATGTCATCTATTTTGTTTTTGCTATATTTGAGAGAAATGGAGAGATCAATAGAAATACTAGGAAGTAGGGTAGAGATAGCATTAATGGATGGCACCGGAGTATGTACATTATCAGGTCTTTTATTTTCTGATGATATCTTCTTGTGCACAGAAAGTGAGAAATATATGGAAGTTATTCTGAAAACTTGTTAGGTAAAGAGATGGAGATTAAATTTAATGATGAAAAATCAAAAGTAATAATGATAAATACTGGGATAAGAAAAAAGAAATTTTTTATTGAGGGATACAATGTTAAATGTGGTGAATAGGTATAACTACTTGGAAAACATCTTAACTAATAAGAGGAATTGCTTGGATGACTGGTAGACAAAAAATGATAAATAAAGCAAAGAAAAAAGAGCGACTGATAAAGAAATTAACAGTTTTTTATATAATAAATATAATGTAGTGAGAATTGTATGGAAGGGAGCTGTAGTAGAAGGGTTAATATATGGTAACGATGCATTATATGTTAGTAAAGGGATGTTAGATTACTTTAAAAAAGTACAAAAAGAAGAAGAAAGAAATGCAATAGATGCAGATGTGTAGATGGCAATGGAGGCAATTCCAGGAGAAATGGAATGGTCAAATTTTTATATGAGAAATGCGAAAAATAAAATGATAATCTTCAGTTGATTACAATTTATGGTTAGTAAAAGAATAGCCAAAATAGTATTTAATTGGATTACGAGTAAAGAATAGGCAACAAAATGGGTGAGAAAGGTTAATGTGGTATACAGAAGATTAGAATAAAGAATCTATATCAATATATTTGTACAAAAGGTGGGATGATTGTGTAAAGAGAATTGTTGAGTGTTATAGTGGTAAAGAATGGGAAAGAATAGATGCATTAATAAAAATATAGGGAAATGGAAAGATGGAGAACCAGTATAAAAAAGTTAAAAGAATTTAAATATATATAGAAGTAAACAGAATATTAGGTGAGTTAATTTATGATAATAGCAAGAAAAGTAGTTTACTGTTTAAGACTCGAACAGGAGCATTAACAAGGAAATGTGGGTGATTTAGTCTGCAAGTTATGTAAGGAAAGCATGGAAAATATTAGGCATCTTCTAATTGAATGTAAATGCTTACAAGCTGAAAAAGTACAACTAATGAAGTTGTGAGAGAATAAATATAAACAAAGTGATTATATAAAAAGTGAGTTCTTGCGCTTTTTATGCTGGGTTTGGAAAATGGTAAGGGTATCTAGATATAAAGGCCATAGAGTGGACAAAAATAATTTTGTGGAAATAGAATGCAGCAGAATGCAGAAGGATGTAGGAAAAACTTAGGATGGGGAAAAGAAAGAGAAAGTAAGATGGATAACACATTTTTCTGGGCATAGTGGCTGAGATATTCCTGATTTCGATAAAGAAGTAACCATATCACATCACATCATGAAGGTTGATTTGAATGTTTGATATATATATTATAATGATCTGGATTTATGGAGCTTAACATAATCTGCACTACAGGGCGCCACTAGGCATTTGAACCTAGAAAATTTAGAAAGTAGGCAGATACGTAAGTCAAAAAAAAATATTTTTTTTATATATATTTTGTTTCTGGGCATTAGCCCATTGACACTAGCTCAGTGGAATAGCAGAGATTTACATTTTACAATAAATTCTTATCTAAGAATAATTTTTTAAAAAAAGAATAAAATAAGCCACTGCCAGTAATTAACATACAAACATTTATTTACGCACATATATATAAAATTTAACATTATTATTTTAGCATGTTTACTTTAACATTTAACATTATTTTTAACTTTTATTTTAGATTTTAATTTACATTTTAATTTTTATACTATTATAAGTTCGCACAGATGGGTTTATAAAAGTTTGTTTTAAAATGTTGAGTATAGATCGGTTACATAGATTACACGGTTAAAAAACATTTCAAAATAAACATAAACGATCAAAATACAAAGTCATTGATACCGTCAATTGCATAGGGAATACAAGAAACCCAATGGTATTCATCATAAGATACCGCAGAGACACCAATAACTTAAAAGACATCCGAATAAATACATTTTAGATACTCACCATAAGGTATCATTATTTACCAAATGTCTATATATTTTGATCAAATATGAAAACCAAAAACATAATTAACCGATAACGAATCCATGCAACGTCCATACCCAACTTAAATTTAATGCATTTTTATTTAGAGTGTCGAGTATGAATAGACTACATAGATTTGCATTTGAAAGAAAATATTCTATCCTTATTTAACCTTAGGCCAAAAGTTCGCAGCTAAACCGGCATCAATCCATCTGATATATCGATGTGTTCAATGTAATACAAAATACGACAGCACAATTAGGTTAAGAGAAGAAATTGCTTCTCATCAGATAGGAATACTACATCTATCTGATGATAAGAGCAATAAAAAAAACTCCATAGGAAGGAACTGCGGTCTCCGTCTTATAATTCCTCCCATAGGCAAAACGAGTGTGTGCGGCGTATAAAGCGATTCTGCCCATAGCGAACCTCATACTACATCTACTAATTACACCAATATATCCAATCCATTGACCTAATTCAACTACGAAACAAATAACCTAAGATTACCCTCCCCTAATATGACTTTACAAATCTATATAGCCGTTCACGCCCGACTTAAGTTTAACATTTATATAATTTAATTTATCGCAAAACAAAAATCATAAATAAAACTTAAAGAACAAAAAAAAAAAAAATGGAAATGATTTTACAAAAAAGAAATACATCAAATAAAATTATAACTAATTAATAAATAATTTAGTTTGGTCAGATAGGAATCTATTTCTATTTTTTTTAAATATGGAAAGTTTTTAATTTAATGTTCATGAATTATCTAAAGTTCTTACAATTTTTAAAATGTCCAGCTTTATCCATGGCTTGCCATTTGAATGTGAATTCCCACTCCACCCTAAATAGATATTGGTATCCAGTTAGCCGTTGTTTTTTATTTATCCAGAGGTCTTTTAGTTTAGCTGGTCCTTAATGTAGAAAAAATGATGTCATTTCTTTTTTTTAACAAACCTGAAGGGATTGAAGAGTGCATCTTTTCAATCCCTTCTCCTACAACTCCGCACTAACACATATCTGTCCTCTTGTAATAACTAACTCAATCATTTCCAAACTTTTCCTTTTATATTAATTTTAAGGATTCAATTGACATTACATCATCGATGTGATGGTCCTTTAGCTGAGGTCTGATTCCATTGTTTTTGTCTCCTATCTGACCATTGCTTATACATTTAAATGCCCAAGGCTAGTGTACATTGGCTAATTAAAATAATCATTTCCATTTTTCAATAACATTAATTAATTTGTTTTCAAACTTAAAGATATATTTTTATCTCTAAATCTTTTTTAAGTTTTTGCTTTTACAATACCTTTTCTATTTTTAATAAAGTTTTTATTTTAATAATTTTTTTCATCTGTGTGATTTTATATAGATACAAGTTTAGTTGATATTTAATTTCAATTTTTAATTCTTAAACAAAAGAAGTTTTTATTTGCGAACTTTTATTTTTTTCATGTTTACTAATAAAAAAACAATGTAACGACGTCTGTGCCCGTTACATATCAGTAAACTTGCTTAAAAAAAAATGGACAAAAAAAAAATATTTTACTTAGGGTTAGTAATTTCAGTACATGATTAACGAAACTTTTACAAAAACATTTGGTTAGTAATTTTTACAAAGATTATATACAAAAAAAAATGTTGACTATCGTTTTCCTAAGGACCATTTACGTCTACGCCTCCTCCCCCCAAGCATTCTATTTTTTTATACATTTTATTTTTTTACACACGGCACGACAAGCAAGTTATTTATTTAGGAAGGTTGCATTGAAGTAAATACGTTTTGAAAGATAATGGGTTTATACGTGTATATTTGCAGCACAATTATAAATACCACCAACTTATTTATGACTGATTGAAATGCTTAAATAGGGTTACTATGAAGTAAATTCCCAAACAGTACTCTTCGTAAGGTACCACATTTACTATCATAAACTTATGTGGCTGTGTGCGCCTATACATGTTAAAGAAAAACATATATTAACAAAAAAATCATATTAATTGCAACCTTTTGACTTTCTCTTTTTAACAAAGTACAATTTAAAATTATTTATACTTTCTCGTGTTTAATATATGTGCAATTTCTTTCTGGCAGCACTTTTATAAGATTTAAAGTATACAACTTTATGTAACCAGATAAAAATATTTCATTTTGAAAAAAGAAATGTACTCAGGGCCCTCGTGGTTTATTAATAGATTGGCCCAAGTTGGGTGGCCAGTTGTAATGATCCTCATTAAGAGAAGCCATATATATTTCATTAGAGAAGAAGCCACCCAGTTAAATTATGAAGTAAAATAGGGTTACTACCATGGTGGGGGGGGATTAACTTCAGGAGTCTGACTACGGTTCCTGAAGTCCCCTGAAAATCTTCAATGTGGCTGTAATATAAAAATTCGTATACCAATCGTAAGCTGCCGAAACCTTAGAGAAATCCTTCAAAATGTCATTCAAATAATTTTCCAAAATGTGCATCTACGTTTCATCCAACTGGACTCTGCCATGTGTAATTTAAGGAGCCAACCATGAAGAAATGGTAATATCTTTCTTATATGAACCGCTACTTTCTGGCTGGTCTTCGAACTTTATTTTACACTACCTTTAAATTAAGTACTGTTAAAAGCTCTTCTCTTTCCTTAATGTATTAATGCTAGTTTAAATTATGTAGTAATTCTCTATCTTAATTTCTAGTCTTTAAATTTAATATTTGTTAACTTTCTCTTTTCTTACGATGGCAGTTCATTTATTATATTATATATATTTATCGTGTGATTTATTAATGTTGTTTATTTTTAATTATATGCCAGTAAAACTTCAACTCGATAATAATTTCCTTCGTTGCGTTTGCCTTGTTAAATAATATATTAATTTTTATAGTAATTCTTACCCACTAGAACTCATTGGATACAGTTCTATTAATTATCGAGTTGAAGGATTTATACAATTTTTGCTATTTTTATTAATGGCTAATAACAACAAATTATTAGCTCAATTTTTAACCTATGCTCCCGGCCACTTTACTGAGTTTATAATATTCATTTATCCACATTAATAATATTAAAATGTTTTGCTAAAGGTTGATAAAGGGAATAAAATGAACATATTCTAATTTAAATTTGTATTTCTGTATTAATATTCAGTGAGAGCATGACGTTTGGGGCATGATTGATATGATTCTATAATTGCATTAAGTACTTTTTAGTTAAAGCTCGTTTGACTTTAATTCAACTTGGTCAGGTCATCACGTAGAGCATTCTTTATATAAAATGGGTTTTATTAATTAAAAGATGATTACCAAGTCATCATTTTTCCGAACGTTGCTGACGCGAGCCATCTCCTGCTTCACAGGCTTGTCCTCGGTGATATTACTGTTCGTTAAATTACATAGGAAGAAAGTACTTCCTCACTTGCTCGTTTATATTTGGAACACCAAAGGTTTGAGGCTACGACCCAACCTGGTTTTCCGTGTTCTATGGATCCTTCATATAGGGCATCAAAGACTTGTCAAATACAAGCCGCCCTGCTATTTTCTCAAATCACAGACAAGCCATTATTTTTCATATTTATTCTTATAGCTCATAAGTCGTCAGTACCGTTTATTTCTCAGTTCCAGTAAAGCCCGCTCTCATGCTCGTAAATCGTGATGAATTGATTTTATTAAAGTCAAACAAATTCATATTTATTTATAATTAAGTAAGTTTTCTATTAAATATTAAAGTTATGCCCTAAACACGTATCTTGCTCTTTGTGAATTGATTTACGAATGTGAAAATAAATCTCACATTCTTTCTTTTAGAATTTGAATCATAATTTCTGTCACAGCCAAATACCTTTATCTACCTTTACTTCCTCATCAGGGCATAGATATATATAATTCTCCTAGAATATTGCGTAATCATATTTGCATATAATAAGGACTGCCATTCTTATTGTAAATATAAATTCCGTTTAAAGACTAGAGGTAATCTATATAATCACAATCTAAAAGTTGAACAAAATTATAATTATTATTAAACATTTTATTAACACATTTGGTTTTTTAATTTTTTTTTTATTCAAATTATTTTAATATTAATGCTCACTGTCTGTATTGGCAACCTGAACATATATATATGAGTTGACTTATAAAGATTCTTAGTTATTTTATTATACTTTATTAGAGTTAAATCAGGGGTCTCATTAATCATCATCATCCGTTGAGCTAATTCCTTGGCGCATAGTCATGTACCATCAATATATGTCATCCATTGATTTGATCTGAGCTCGTGAGTTGGGTTTGAATTCAGTTTGAACCGCCTGAGTTTGAATCCGACTTTGAGTTTGGGTTTGTTGATGTGTTGGTTTCTTTTGACCGGTACATTGGCACCAATTATAATGATCCAGATTTAGGGAGCTTAATGTAATCTGCACTACAGAGCGCCACTAGGCATTTGAACCTAGAAAATTTATAAAGTAGGCAGATACATAAGTCAAAAAAAAATTATTTTTTTTATATATATTTTGTTTTCGGATGTTAGCCCATTGACACTATCTCAGTGGAATAGCAGAGATTTACATTTTACAATTTCTTATCTAAAAATAATTTTTTAAAAAAGAATAAAATAAGCCACTGCCAGTAATTAAAATACAAACATTTATTTACGCACATATATATAAAATTTAACATTATTATTTTAGCATGTTTACTTTAACATTTAACATTATTTTTAACTTTTATTTTAGATTTTAATTTACATTTTAATTTTTATACTATTATAAGTTCGCACAGATGGGTTTATAAAAGTTTGTTTTAAAATGTTGAGTATAGATCAGTTACATAGATTACACGGTTAAAAAACATTTCAAAATAAACATAAATGATCAAAATACAAAGTCATTGATACCATCAATTGCATAGGAAATACAAGAAACCCAATGGTATTCATCATAAGATACCACAGAGACACCAATAACTTAAAAGACATCTGAATAAATACATTTTAGATACTCACCATAAGGTATCATTATTTACCGAATGTCTATATATTTTGATCAAATATGAAAACCAAAAACATAATTAACCGATAACGAATCCATGCAACGTCCATACATAACTTAAATTTAATGCATTTTTCTTTAGAGTGTCGAGTATGAATAGACTACATAGATTTGCATTTGAAAGAAAATATTCTATCCTTATTTAACCTTAGGCCAAAAGTTCGCAGCTAAACCGGCATCACTCCATCTGATATATCGATGTGTTCAATGTAATACAAAATACGACAGCACAATTAGGTTAAGAGAAGAAATTGCTTCTCGTCAGATAGGAATACTACATCTATCTGATGATAAGAGCAATAAAAAAAACTCCATAGGAAGGAACTGCGGTCTCCATCTTATAATTCCTCCCATAGGCAAAACGAGTGTGTGCGGCGTATAAAGCGATTCTGCCCATAGCGAACCTCATACTACATCTACTAATTACACCAATATATCCAATCCATTGACCTAATTCAACTACAAAACAAATAACCTAAGATTACCCTCCCCTAATATGACTTTACAAATCTATATAGCCATTCACACCCGACTTAAGTTTAACATTTATATAATTTAATTTATCGCAAAACAAAAATCATAAATAAAACTTAAAGAACAAAAAAAAAATAAATGGAAATGATTTTACAAAAAAGAAATACATCAAATAAAATTATAACTAATTAATAAATAATTTAGTTTGGTCAGATAGGAATCTATTTCTATTTTTTTTTAAATATGGAAAGTTTTTAATTTAATGTTCATGAATTATCTAAAGTTCTTACAATTTTTAAAATGTCCAGCTTTATCCGTGGCTTGCCATTTGAACGTGAATTCCCATGCCGTCCTAAATAGATATTGGTATCCAGTTAGCCATTGTTTTTTATTTATCCAGAGGTCTTTTAGTTTAGCTGGTCCTTAATGTAGAAAAAACGATGTCATTTCTTTTTTTTTAACAAAACTGAAGGGATTGAAGAGTGCGTCTTTTCAATCCCTTCTCCTACAACTCCGCACTAACACATATCTGTCCTCTTGTAATAACTAAGTCAATCATTTCCAAACTTTTCCTTTTATATTAATTTTAAGGATTCAATTGACATTACGTCATCGATGTGATGGTCCTTTCGCTAAGGTCCGATTCCATTGTTTTTCTCTCCAATCTGACCATTGCTTATACATTTAAATGCCCAAGGCTAGTTTACATTGGCTAATTAAAATAATCATTTCCATTTTTCAATAACATTAATTAATTTGTTTTCAAACTTAAAGATATATTTTTATCTCTAAATCTTTTTTAAGTTTTTGCTTTTACAATACCTTTTCTATTTTTAATAAAGTTTTTATTTTAATAAATTTTTTCATCTGTGTGATTTTATATAGATACGAGTTTAGTTGATATTTAATTTCAATTTTTAATTCTTAAACAAAAGAAGTTTTTATTTGCGAACTTTTATTTTTTTCATGTTTACTAATAAAAAAACAATGTAACGACGTCTGTGCCCATTACAATATATATATATTGTACCGTTTATTTATATATGGTACAAATATATTGGCATTTGGTAAAAGCTAAAAAAAAAGAGAAGTAAACTTAGATTATTTTTTGTTAGAATATTTGTTTTAAAAAAAAAAACGTACAATGAAAGTTAAATTGTTCTTTCGTATTTTTTTTATGTAATTAGAAATAAAAGTAGAATTGGAGAGAACAAAAGAATTCCAAAAGTAAAAAAATAAGCTAAAAAAATATTTTAGCTAATTAAACAATAAAGATTTGCTAAAAAAAATGAGAACTTAGTAATTGAAAAATGAGTAAAGCCTGTACAAGATTATGAACCAAAAACACCATGATAATAGCATGTGCAGAAGTCTGAAAATTGGGCCTCTAGTATAAAAGGTAAAGGCCAGTTTGAAGAACATCTTGTTTTGTTTGTTTTCTCTATAGTTAGTCCTGGATAAAGAATATATCCAGGATCGCTCTACGCTGAAATAATTCGGCATGTCAGAGTGAACCAGAGCTTCTGCGTAGATCGTGCCTGAAGATGTACACCAGAAAAGACTTTGTGACCGACTAGGAGAATGGACCACAAGATCAAATAATAACCAATGGCCAAGCTCATTCTAACCCAAAAAACTATGCATAGTTATCTACTACCTTCTAACTAAATTTATCGGTAAGATATGACTCTTATTATTCCCGATTGACCATTTTGCAAACAACTCATAAAAATATATAGGACCCCAATAGAGACTTTAATTTTTCTGTTCTAGAGACTTTTATTTATCCAAGAACTTTTTTTTATTGTGAAATTGTTTTTTATTAATTGATTCATATCTGAATTAACATATGTTCTCTCCAATTTATTTGATTAATAATTTCCTTTAAACATTTTTAATCTATTAGAATAAAAATATTTCTAATATCAATTTTCATTTGTATGTTATTCTATAATATTTATTAGTATTTATTATTAAATTTATTATTAGTTTAGTAAGATTTAAAAACGTAATTTACCTTTGCCAATATGTTATAAGTTCCAGGAATAATAATATTTAAAAAATAATTCTAGTTTACGGTAGAATTACCGATTCTTAAAAATAAAATCTTTTCTTTTTTATTTATAACTTACGAGACGTGCTGGCGACAGAATTTAGCGGATTCTTAGGAATCCTGGCACCCAGATCAAATAAATTAAAAGCTGATTTCGTCAATAGCACAATGACTGAGTTGATCAAGAAATATAGTTATGTTTTTAGAAATAGAAATACAACTTTCTTCTTTTTGACATAACTTGATCAACTCGCTTTTATTATGCGTATAGAGCTCTAGCAAGAAGGAAAATGTTATAATATATATATATAAGTTTTTCATAGTTTTGTCTTTATGACTACATTAATAATTACTATAGCTAATATTATTTTTTATTTGTACATTTTTTAACTTTTTGATTAATGAATTAGCTAATTATTCAAAAGTTTTATTTAATGTTTTGCTAAGAAAATCGTTTTTTTTGTTTTCTTTTAGAAAAACTTTTCTAAGACATTTATTGTAATTGATTGACATTTGATAGATTAAATTCTGTATAAAATAATCTTTTTTTGATTTATAAACCTCATCACCAAATCACTCATAACTATTGACCTTATAAACAATATGTACCTAAATACCTAATACATCATATACAATGTAATTTATTAATAAATATATTTTGAAAGTAAAATAGCCTTTTTTTAATTTATATTTTTTTTTACTTTTTTTTTTATTATATATATCAAAGCGTTGGCCGGGAAGTGAACCTGGGCCAGCTGCTTGGAATGCAGCTATGCTAACCGCTAGGCCACCAACTTTATTTACTTTGTCACATAATGCTTAATTTTTGTTGGACATCATTTTGCCATATTTCTAATAAAAAAAGTCATAAATATTTGGTTGAAGTTTTATAAAAAGCAGTTAAAAATAAATTAAAATTTTTTTTTAAATAAATTTTTTATTTTTTTTTTTTTTTTTTTTTTTTTTTTTTTTTTTTTTTTGTTTTTTTTTTTTTTTAATATTTATTATTTTTTTTTTTAATTTTTTTTTTTTATTTATTTTAAATAAAAATAATTTTTAAAAAAAATAATTTTTTAAAAAAAAAAAAAAAAAAATTTTTTTTTTTAAATTTTTAAAAAAAAAAAAAAAATTTAAAAAAAAAAATTTTTTTTTTAAAATTTTTAAAAAACCAAAAAAAAAAAAATAAAAGGTTTTTAAACCCCTTTATAAAAAAAATAAATAATAATTATAATAAAAAAAAAAAAAATTTAATAAATTATAAAAAATAATTATTTTTTAAATAAAAATTAAATTTTTTAAAAATTTAAATTATTATTACATTTATAGTATGGAATTAGTAGAAAGAGCTTTTGCTTCATATATATTTTTAAAAGTATTGAAACAGATTGAATCAGCTGTAGACTTAAGGATATATCTTCATTTTCTGAACCAAATTTCAAAAATTATTTCTTCGAAACAACACAGATCTCATTAAATTTATTTTATAAAACATTTGATTATGATAAAAAATATATTAATTGGGTTTTTATAATTTTGTGTTTTTATTAAAACCATTTATTAGTAAATGAAATATGACAAAATAGTAGATAAAGATGATACTTTGAACAAACACATACTAATATGTTACAGTGAGTTTATAATTTCAGTGAGTTTATAATCCAGCATGACGTTTAGGCATGTTACAATGTAATTTGTCTCATTATGTGATGTGAATACATGGTCACCCTATAATATGTATAATGCAAATAAAATAACACACTCGCAATAACAAATTTCACAAAATACAATCATTTTTACGAAGTGGTACAATTTAGCATGATATACTACCAAGTGGTACGTGAGCCAAAAAAGGTTGGGAAACGCTGACTTAGATAAATAATCATATTTTATTTTGGTTTTTTAAATTTTCTCTAATTAGTTGTTTTTTTTTTAATTTCATATTTATATATTATAATTGCATATTATAATTACACATGGATGCAGAAAATTTAATATTTGTAAATCAATGCCTAATACTTTGGTAGGTTTATATACTAAATAAAAATACATGAGATTGTGATCTGGGGTGACTGAAGAGATGGTTCAGCATAAACAGTATTTTGGGGGATATTTGCCTTTTTCAGACATCTTTATTTATATGTTTCATAAATATGTTATGGAATGGAAGTTTTTAGGCATATCTAATATATGAAGAACAAGGTATTTCGTGTGGATTTTTTTAAACTCATCTGAAAAGCAAAAGTTATTCTTAATGGTATGCATACTGAGAGAGACTTTTTGTGATGTTGCATAACTTCAGTACGATATAGTTGAAATAAAAGATACCCAAAAGACGATATTAAAACAAAATGAGCGAACATTTTTAATGAAAGATTTTGGTGTTTAAACCTCCAGCTCATTTGAGGAATGAATATAACTTTATGAGCGCTATGAAATAATTTATTATATATGTAGTGCAAGTAATTGTTTTACTTAACAGATCAAATAAATATAAATTTCACAAAATATTGAATTATAGATAAATAATGTATATAAAACTTACCCTTCTTCTCCTAAGGTAAATGAGATTGCAACTAAAAAAAAATATGTAATACATTATTTATTTATATTCATTATAAAATAAATGCTTTTGTACAAAGCTTAAAAATAAAATTATATTTTCATATTCAATGTCATGTCCACTAATAAGAGAAGATAAAATTAGTAATTTTTTATTTGCCATTAAACATTTTATCGGATATTTATTTTATAAGTCTAATTTCAATTTTGTTTAAGAGTACATTTACTTTTTAAATAAATGGCAAAGGTTTCGTTATAATTTTTCTAATACAGCTGATGATTTGTTGGTATTTTATCACTTTGTTTAAAAAGTAAATGCATGTATACAATAATAGAATGGGTTACCTCTACGATTTTTTTTAAAAAACAACATAAAATTATTGGATTAATATTAGAATTAATTCAAAAAATTTAAAAATATTATATACATACAGACTTAAGAAATAAAATATCAAGAACATTGACAAAAATATTAAAACTGTAAAAATGACGTTTTTATTTGAATTGCTTAAATCACATTTTACTTGTAATTTGTTAGGCAAACAATTTTATATTTTCTTCGTGAATCATATGTTGTAGTTTTAACCCTTTATTTGTAAATATAAATGTTTTTACTCTCTAATCTACTGAATCTAAATATCAAGAACATTGACAAAGATATTAAAACTGTAAAAATGACGTTTTATTTGAATTTCTTAAATCACATTTTACTTGTAATTTGTTAGGCAAACAATTTTATATTTTCTTCGTAAATCATATGTGGTAGTTTTAATCCTTTATTTGTAAATGTAAATGTTTTTACTCTCTAATCTACTGAATCTACTTTTCTTGAAGATTTCAAGTATTGATTAAACATTGCTCTCCACTGCAATATGTTATTAGTAGAAACACAATGTAATATTTTAATTTTAGAAGTGATTTGAATTTTTATACCATTATCAGTGTTTGTCTCTTATTTGAAAAATATGCTTTATTTCAGCACAAAATCCTTTCTAAGAAAGTCGGCTAACATTCCAAATATCTTCTCCTTCTTTTAATAAAAATTGTAATATTACCACATACATGAAGTTGAAAAACACATTGTTAATTTTAAAATCTTAATATTATATTTTTATAATAAATTTTTGACCACTTTATATTATGTTGAAAGAAAATTCATGACTCACTTGCATGTACTACATTTCATAAAATAAGTCCTATATATAACTTATTTAAAGAAGTTACATCACTATGATGGAAAATGCAACATATTTTTAAATTATTTTAAATGCAACAGCAAAGCATTAATGTTTCTGCCTCACTTCAATATCAAATTTGTACCTTTTGTAAAAATTTTTTTTCAGTGATGAAAGTTTATTAATAAAAAAAAAAAACAGGTACAAATACAGTTAAAAAAAGATTTACAAGACATGATTACATGGTAAAATGAAATTTAGAAGCAACATGGTGAAGGGGGAGGATACATAAAAGAGGGAAAGGGATTTGGACATGGTGTGTAGTCCAGGCCAAGAATAGCCTTCAGTTGCAAGTCTGAGATGCACATCCTCATTGAGCGAGCGACTACATGGGTCACAAGCATTCATATGAATAAGTCCTGTGACAGAGGCTGAGTGGGTGGGAGTTGGAGGATTGACCAGGTATCTGTGAGGAGAGGATGTAGGGCTAGTTTGGTATCTCTGGTTTAGAGAGAATGAGTTAGGTCCAATAGTTTTTGATTCACTGAGTGTATTCTCTGGTCAAAAATAATAGCACATCAGAGCATAGATGAGGAAAACTGAAAGTCTGATAGTTGCAAAGACTCCTGTTTTAATGGATTTTTCAGAGATTGAATATGGTGTTTTTTGTGAGGAAAGGCAGGAGTTGATGACACATCTCACTCCAAGCAAAAGGGACATTTGAGTAGAAAGTGTTGAAGGGTTTCATTGTCAGTTTTACAGAGAGGGCATAGTGAGGAGATCTTGGTGAAACCCCTATGTTTGACCAAAAATTGATTGGTGGGAAGGGATTGAAAATTGATTTTGAGAAGAAAATCAAGAAATTTTGCGTAGAGGGACCACCTTTTGAATTTTTGGATTAGTTTGAGGAATGTAGGGGAGACAATGGAGGAGTCTATGGTCCAATTAAAAACCTCCCAGTACATTAATTTGCCACAGATGGAAGGTATAGCAAAGCCAGCCTTTTGTAGGATGTTAGCAATAAGTGAGACCATGACCTCGGCCTGCCATCAGGAGGAGGAGTGTCGGTGAGAGTGATAATGATGTGCACAAGATCAGCAAGAAAATGACTTATGTGCATGAGGATAATGTTGTGTTTTCTGGATCAGAAGAATATTGATGGAGTGCAGACCCAGCCCATTGAGATTTTTAGGAAAACAAGTTCTTTTTAGGCTGATGCATCACCTTTCTGCCCCAGAAAAAATGGGTGCAAAGGGCATTGATTTTGGATATGAAGGAATGTGTAGGTAGAATGATGGGGTGATAATATGCTATTTTGGGAAATACTAGAAGATTGACAATGATGACTTTCCCATAAAGGAAGAGGTAGATGCCTGTGATAGTGCTGAGGGTGCATGATGTGCTTTGATACAATGCAGTTTGGACCTGAAACATCATGTCCTTAGGAGACAACATAAGGAGAAATCTGAAAAAATTGTGTGGCTTGGCATTGAAGGTGGAAGGGTAAATATTTATCTAGATATTTTAACTGAGTAGCATTTTCAAGCTCTTAACTATACAAGGCAAATATTATTTCTCCCCATCTAACTTATAAAATACCTGAGTATTTTAAAAATATATTTTTAATTTTAAAAATACATTTTTAAAATAATTTTCTTTTGTAGCTTATATTTAAAATATTACTTCTATGAAGTTTTATCTATCTTTTAATTGACAAAAGTAAAATAATCACCAACATATTATGAATCCTAAAGTCAAGGAAATAGAGATTTGGGTTTAATTAATTCAGTAAAAAAGCATATGGCTTGTAAGCTCAGAAGTTCATAAAAAGTTGGAGTGCCAATCCTACAAGGGTCAGAATGATCCTGAATCACCCCGATCTCAAGATTCCAAGTTGAAAGTTCTATGAATTACGCCAAACCTTAATGTATATCACATCATGCTTTCTTCTCTATGGAGATATCTATAAGCTATTATTTCAAAGCCTACATTTTAAAAATAAGAAACAAAGTTAAATTAATTCAAATTCTGGTTTAATGCAACTTTTTATTTCAAATACTTCATTTTTTATTACCAATCATAACACTTTATGTCATCCAGTAATGAATTATCTGAATATGAAAATTGTTCTATTGGTAGCCAATGATTTTCAAACATTACCACCAATTTTTCTCAATTAAATGATTCACATTTTTGATCAAAAATAAAGACAATACATAAAATTATATCTTTGATATGAAAATACTGTACATAATATCTATAGTACTTTTTTTTATATATCCTCTATAACAATTATTTTATGAATGAAAACAAAGAATGACAAACGATAATACTCTTCAAACCTTTAATATTTTTTTTTTGTAAAGAGAAAATTCATATATAAAGTGAAACAGTAAATCTTAAGATCAGTTAGACCTAATTTTATAGTTTCATTTATTTCAAAAAATTTTAATAGTTTTGAAACCAACATATTTATGTAGTAGTCTCTATATATTTGTAAGATTATGAATATAGATTATACCATAATATGAATTAGTCAATAGTCAATGAAATAAACGGATAACTAATCTACTCAACTGAATTTTTGTATAGTGACCACAATACTCTTTTCATTTTTTATTAAAAATATAAAAAATTATCCCTGAAAACAATCTTCCATTAATATTATAAAATTATAAGATTTTTTAAATTTCATATTATTTTTAATTTGTAGTTATATAATATAAATAATCCATCATCTAGTAAATTGGAAAGTGTTTTTAGAAATAAAATCAAACATTACTTATACTTTTTCAAATATATTCAACTATCATTAAACACACAGATTATAGAAAATAACATTTCAAATGGTCATTATTTTTTCTTCTTCAAGTACTGCCAGTTTGATCATAAAACCAGGTTAACATGAGAATTAACACCAGTGTTCTTTAGATTTGTTTACAGTAAATTTAATGTAAGCCCTACTTAAATAATCTATTAAATTTAACCATCACAAATCTAAATATCAGTGATTTAGTTTCTATGCTAGTATAATCGCAGGTCAGACTAGCAATACTTGATATAGTTAGTAGAATAATACGATTCAAAATTTTAGCTTCTACTTTAACTTATGTGTTATTATCGACATAAGGAATGTATTTGAAAACTTGTAAATTAACTTTCATTTTTTCTAAGAACATTTAATAATTTAATTAGATAGTGAGAATAATCCAAGATTTAACTACAAATAAAATGCTCTCATCACAAACTTTCAGACTAACATTATTTTCTATATTTCAAAAAAAAAATGAAAGTGACAACTATCAGAAAATGTCCAGCATCTTAAATGTTTTGATAGCTATTTGAACCCATGGTGTCGACTGAAAACACTCATTTTCTTATTAGAATACAAGTATAATTTAATGTACTTGGAGTTTAGATGTAATTGTAGAGGATTTAAACATAGGCTTTCAATCTTCCTTCAGCTATCTATTCTATCTCATACAACCATTACACATGACCACACACATATAAAAAAATAAATGATCTCCAATATATGTATTTTGTGCTAAACCAGCATGCATCAATTGATCCAGATCATCATCTCTGAGCATTGACTATATATATATATATATATATGTGTGTGTAGGAGATGATCATCTACCAAGTGATGAGTGCTGGTTCAGCACGAAATACGTACATTGGAGATCATTTATCTTTTTCACATGTGTCGGTCATGTATATGAGTTGTATGAGATAGAGTGGATAGTTGAAGTGAAATTAAAAGTCTGGGTTCAAATCTCCTACAATCAATCTTTTTATTGTATATTTTATAAATGTATATTTATATACAAAAAACAATCTATTTAACTATAATTAGACTTCATGCTCTGATGAAATCTGATTATGCAGGCAAATAATTATGAATAACACAACAAGTACATATATGTTTCCAATAATAGTTTTATAGTCAATATTTGTATAAGAGCTACAAAAATTAAAGTTCCAGGCTATTGAAATAAAAACAACCACATGCAGTTGACAACCATTGAACATGTCAAACCGAGAGAGACCTGTTGGGGAGAAATACTTTTCTTTAACTAGTTAACTTTAGTTATTCATTCATAACATGTCAAAAAAACTACTAGAGATATCTCTACAAAATAACAGCTTTTATACTTATAAGAAATTTTAATTTTCATTGTCATCATTCGGAATATTTAACTGAGAATAAAGTGAAGATTTCTATTTTTTTTTTAAAATATGACTTTAAGCAAAATACACCAATTTTACAAATATTTAGCAAGGAGAAATTTATTTAGAAAGATAAAATTTAAAGACAATCACTGATCTGTGTTTTATGCCAATAAAAATAGTTTACTACTGCTTATCTATTAAAAGTGTAATTTATTTATAGTCAACATAAACCAAAACTTATTATTTTTGAAATTCACACTGTTGTAATTAAAAGCTACCCAGCTACAAGAAATTAATAAACTGATTGGAATTAGCATAAAGGATACCATGAAAGATTTAACAAACTCATAAAAATAATTTGTAAAAATTAATCCCTCAAAAATAACGATTCAATTTTAGATTAAAGCCAGCTGCTATATTTTATTAATAGCATTTGGCTTCCTATAATCCAAAAATTACTGACAAATTTATGAATTCATTTGATGCTTTTGGCAAAAATATGGACAGAAATCATAGAAAAAACAACTCCACAATATCAAGAAATTGTTGATCTTCCTATAACAGTTTCATAAATGTGGAAATATCATTGTCACTACAATGATATTCTTGTAGTCAATGTTCTAGGTCATGATTGACAGAAGTAGATGAGAACGGCAGTGTGGCAGATCTTAAAATTTCTCTTTCATAACGTATCTCCAATTTAAATGTAAGTAAAACGTTACACATTAATAAATATTTACCACTGACTGGTTTAAATCAAGAAAGGTTCAAGAATAGATCATGTATACCTCCATAAATTTTAACAAATTTAGAACTTAAAAACCGCATAGTTGGCAAAATTATTGATACAGAAGTTATTCAAATTTGAGTTTGAAAGCAAAATCGCATCACAATTAAAATTTAATGATTCTAATAAAAATCAAGAAAAATATTGGAGTTTTTTAAAGAATAATATTAACATAAAATCAATTATTTATTTTTAGAATGGACTTGGCCTAAAATCCAAATAAAAACTGCTTACTTTAATAATCTATAAATCTCTAAAATATTAAAAAAATCTACTTTCTTTATGTAATAAATGCAACACTTATAAAATATTTCAACTGGAATAATTTCTAAAATGCTCAATTCTTTTATATAATTTATTAAGATGATAATATTACCTTGATTTTAAAGTAGATTCCTGCCGGAAACAGAAAAATATTTTAATAAAAAATATATAAAGTTTAATTTTATTTAAAAACTAGAAATTGTTCTTAATCCAACAAAAGGCAGAAAAAATTCTTATAAACTGAATACAATTTTCAGCAACAATAAATTTAATCATTATTCTACCTTATATTATTTAGAAGTATTATGTCTGGAACCAACTCTATAATTTTCATCTGTCTAATATTAAAATCTAAAATAATTTCTAAAATTAATTTCTTAAGAAAACTGGACCAGCATTGTTGAGAATTGTAACTCAAATACTCTAAATGTAGCTCTTATAATATTAACATATTCGTCTGTTAAATACAATGGTCCCTTTGGAGAAAAGGGTAAACCCACTAAAATTTAAATATGTAATTAAGTATTATAAGAAATGTTGATGCCACACACCAAGTCTAGTTTTACTGTAATTTGTTAGCAGTTTCTCATGAGATACACAGCCCAAGCTATTTCACAAAAGGTATAAAGTTGATATACCATTGTCACAAAATTAGTTTCACTATCTGAAACATTCTCATGAAGATCTTTTACAAGAAATCTTCAAAACCTGGATATATTTGATCTTTCTTGATATCAAGAGTCTCACCAACACTCATTGTTAAATTTGCCTCAAAAATCACCTCTTTTATATGGTTACAATCAAAATAGTTGTGATTGTCCAACCTACATATTTTATGTCAGAATTGAAGAGCATAATCAAAGAATCTCCAAATATTTTACAATGTTTAGGAATACTTAGTAGTTAAAAAAATTGGACTTAAATAAACAAATTGAATTTCTACATTTAAATCCCTATATTTTTTATAAAATTTCACATTCATTTTTTTTCAGTCAGCCAAGAAGCTAAACATCTTTTAAAATCAAGCCACTTGACAAACAATAAACATCTGAGAATCGGTCAGAAATTTTCTCTTTACTACTAACAAGTAGTATTTAATAATATTTATAATAGAGTTGTTTATAAAAATATACACTATTAATAGTTTACTGTAGAGATAGAGTGGTGGGCTCTGGACCTCAAGCCATGAATTATAATGCATCTCTGTCACTTGCAGTACTCAAACTTGTTATGAACTCCTAAGCAGGAAACCATTCGATTATTTATTTTAATTTATTAAAATACATGTCTAACTCATTTCAGTGCTACAAAATCCAAATCAGTAATTGTTATAATTTAACAGTGAGTGGCAAATGCTTTTAAATAGTATACATCAAATACTTTAGAAGTATTTTGATTTAAGATTTATCATATAAATTATATATCATTTTAATCTTGGAATATATTAATTTTTGATATTTACAATAATTTCATATCGATTGTTCACATAATATTAACTATTACTATGTTTACATTTTTAAATGGAACATAATTTATAAGATGCCATTATAATGATTGTAATTTTTTTCAAATATTTTATAGTGACTTTAATGCATAAATGAAATATTCATACGGATCAATCCATGTCTTCTATAAAAATTTAGTAATAACATATTTGATTTTCCAGTGAGCCAATATTATTATTTTCTATTGTGCTATAATTTATTTTTCCATTAAGATATATGTTAAAGTGTTCAAGAAGAAAAAATTACATTTTAATGCTATTGAAGAAATAATAATATCCAGTTAGTATTAAAAACATTTCTCTCTAAACTTAGTGAATTTAATATTGAAGCTTAGGCACTTGTTAGATGGAAAATACAATTATATATGTAAATAAGTTAATGATATTATATTATTTAGTAGCAGCAAATTATAATATTCATCTTTTGATAGAAGAGTTTATTATAATAAAGAAAATAGGGAAAGTTGTGAGACTTTGTTTTCTTAAACATTTATATGTTTACTATAACACTCACTCTATAAATATCAAGAGATTGTATTTAAAGCAGATTTTCCAGTTCCCCTTTTAGACACAAAAAGTGTCTAAATTTTACTATTTTCATTGGTCATTATTTATATCATCCAACTGAAATCTTTTTAAAATAAAACACAACAGATATTTCCATGTTGTTAAAAATATTTTAACAATATATATATATAAAGAGGTTCGACAAAGATCTAAATGGTTAAACACGATAAAATATAAAATAAGCACTAAAATATATATATAGTAAAATAAAGCATAAATGAAAGTGAAAGTTCATAAAAAAGACAAAAAAGATATTCTATTGAAAACTGTACTTAGCTTTGACAAATCAAGATTATATTCATTGAAACTATAAGGGGCGTTAGTCACTTTAAAATTATTCTTAATTTATGATAGTAATCTCACATCATAATATAATGCAACAGAAAAGAGTTTTCAAATTTTAATTCTATGGCTATAAACTCTTATATTTTAAATTTTTGAATGAATGTCACATAAAATATAAATATATTTTCATTATATTTCTCTATGATAATTTATTTCGGTATTATTTGAATTCTGTTAAAATATGTATCTGATATATTAGAATAAAGAGATACTTATGCAACAAATTTTATTTTATTAAAAAATAGTATAATGGAAGAATTTAATAACAGAGTCAGAGGAAACTCATATCTAATACTTGAAGATTCTATTTTTAAAAATGCATTAAATTTTACTAAAAAACCATATGGGATTTATATAGTGACAATAATTAAAAATTTTGCATAATATTTATTAGAAAGTGACCATTATCAGCAGAGTCCTTCTGGAAAGTAGGGTTCAGATATGTTTCATGCTTGTAAATTAGAAAACTTTATTTGAATTTGAAAATGTTTTACCTGTTTTTAAAATTTTCAAGTATGTGATAAATACATTGTACAATAAAACTCAAAACAAGGAGTGAGATGAAGGTATGATAAATGAAAAACTGAATTTGAATCTAATGGTTGTTGATGAATATAACTTATGTAAGTTACTTAAACAGAGTGCAATTTTTTTGCCCAACAAGAATCTATCAGTTATTCAGCAGCAGGAGAAGGGTGTAATTTTAATTAGAAACTGGAATTTGAATATAATGACATTTTTGTTCAATCTACTAACGTTTATTATTGCTGTCTAGTCATTTCAAAATCTCACAACTTCTCGTACATTTCTTTGATAATAAATACTGCATCTGGATAGGATTTTGGTGTTAGTAAAATCTATATTGTAAAGCAGTTAAAGAGTTATGAGAGGGTTGAACATATTGGTCGATATGAACTGTTCATTTCTTTTACCACAGATACCATGACTAATCATATCCATATAAGAGATCTACAAACTACTAAAAGAAATTTTTAAGTCCATTTCCACTTTAATAAAGATCGAATTTTTCGTCAAAATATTGGTAATCTTTTGAATAATAATAAATATTTTATCAATGCTCTCAGCTGCTACTAATTTTATCTCTGCCATTTGAACTCAGAAAATAGCTCTATTTGCAGCTACAATATTGTATTCATTTGCTAATAAATTAAAAATATATTAACTATCAGCAAAAATTAGCTCTAAATAATTTATACTACAACATTTCATACATAAAAAAACCCCTTGAAGGAGAAGTCATTTTTCCGACGTATAAAACTGTTGTTTAGCGATTTTTTTTAAAAGAAAATATTCATTTTTTGTCATTTTCTAGCTACGATTAGTTTAACAGCTATTAAATGAATTCTAATTGAATATAAGTAAATAGAAAGAATACTAATAAATATGATATAAAGCGCGTAGGTTAAAATACAATTATTTTTCAAACAATAAAAATGTACTTTAAAACGTATACTTACGAAAATATAAACTTAGAAAGCAAATGATAATCTTCATAATGAATTTATTATTTTCAAAATTTATTCCACTAAGATTTAAAACTTCTAAACAATGAAGATGTTTTACTGCATTTATAAGGATTGTAATATAAAAACATCTTTATTTCCAGGAAAAACAACTGTGGTATTTTTTCCCTACAACATTCCGATATTTATTAGGAAATGGTATTTCCGCAATTAAATAACATAATCGATTTTTTTTTTTTTTTAAATTTGTGTGAGATTTTTCTTGCGAAACAAAAAAATTTCTACTTAGTCTTAAAATCTTGGAAATTGTTTTTCAGCTTATAACTGATAAAAATAAAAAAGGTATATTTCTTGTCTATTTTAATATATAGTGATCTTGATATTTGATATTTACGTATGTCATAGTAATAAAAACAATAGCAAAATTCTTTCCTTCAATTCATGGCTATGGTTTTGCCTATTTCATAAATAGTTCTTAAAAGAAAACTATAAACGAATATAACAAATATATGTGCATATATACACATGTAAATTGATGCAATTAAAAAGCAAATTATCAACGGTTTCTACGATTGATAGAAATTCTCTTAAGATTAGTGCCTTGAAATTCAAAATGCATTGTATAAGTATTCAAACTTTTGATTTTATCAGTACATCCATAACTTATCTCTCTATATCGTAACAACCTATCAATATAGAAAGTCAGGCCATACTCTGCTATATTGATAAGTTAGAGTTAAGATGAGAGATGCACTGACAAAAACCAAAAACTTCAATATATATATATATTGTAATGGCTTTTAAATCTGAAATCATCAATCTTATACAAAATTTCTTTTAATGTTAGCGGTGATGTTTTATATATATATCAAAGTAGAATTAAATAATAATAAACATTAGCAAATTTATTTTTTTTATTCTATACACATAGATAATTTTTTACAATACAGAATAAACTAATATTACTCTTAATATTAAAAGACATTTCGTAAGATTGATTGTTTTGCATCCAAATGCAATATATATATATATATAGTAATCATTTATTTGTAATAATTAATTTTTATTATATACTTAAATATTTGACAATACAAAATAACCCCTAAGATTAAAGAAATGCCATAGGACTGATTGTTTTAGATGCAAATTATAATGCCTTTTAAATCTGTAGTCATCAATCTTATAGAAATTTATTTTAATGTTAGAGATAATGTGATATATATGTATATAACAATAACAGTAATTAATTATTATATTTCTTCTTTCAATCAGAAGTACTTTTGGTTAATTCCTTAACTCTCCTCAACTGCTACTAAATTCAAAATAGGAGTTAAGGGGGGTAAGAAATTAACTGATAGTACTTCTGCAGATTGAAAGACTGAATATAATAGTTAATTATCGTTATATTTATTATTTTTATTGTTATTACAATACTTTATAATTAATGGACATTATATATATATATATTGTAATGAAATGGGCTTTAGGGCTCTTCCCAGGATGTAAATAGATTGGTGAGGTCATCAAACTAAATAACTGAGTATATCTTTGTTATTTGTATCTATACATAACACACAGCATTGAATTCATTCCTAGGTGAGGAGAGATTAAGAACTGAACATTAGTTACATACCTAATTTACCTCATCCACGTCCTGTTTCCTTTCCATTATTCCTAATTTCATACTGTGGAAATTCCACATGATCATCTAATTCAGGTTATATTAATATCACTTGAAATCTAGATAAGTTTAAACAAAGGTGTGGTTTAGTAATAGATATGGATGTGAAATTATTTGTACATAAGTAAGATATTCATAAATATGTGAGCAGATATGATTAATTGAAAATTGACTATAGAAAAACACCCAGAATCATAATTTAACATTTGAATAAATTTAAGAAGTATATTTACAGCTGATTGGTATTTTAACAAAGAAAATTTAATACAAGGTTATAAAACATTTAATTGGACATTTGTGGTTATTCTTTGTTTATAGTTAGTTTCAAATATTATCCCAAATCCTGATCCTACAAAAAATTAGCCATTTGATGTCCCTGTTAACATAAATATGATTTGTATCATGTACCCGATTGCCATAATCATCTTTACTTTTTACAACTGTTACTTGAAACTCTTAACTCATTTATTTTAACCAACATTAATATCTGTCATTGTGTTGATTTGGGATTCCCCTGTTAAGTGCAATAATCATGATGCAAACAAGGAAAACCATTTATGACATAGATAAGTTAATCAAAGATATTGAAAACGTTAACACAATTATTAATACAAAAAACAAAGAAAAATGTATGTTTTTCCAGTATATAAATGTTTATATTAAATTCATATTAGATAGCATCTTATCCCCCCCCCTCTAAATTATGATTATGTTAATACTAATCAAGGCTCACCATAAATTATATTTTATTTTGCTTACGTTAAAGGTAAAATATTTCTTCATTATGTTACAAACCGATACTAATATTATCCTTTTTGCACCTATATTAAAGTAAAAAAAAATTATTATCAAATGTACAAATAAATAAAGTGAATGACATCAACTTTAATTTGGTTTAAAGTTTATAAGGAAAGATGTCCTAATGAATCATTCCGGTAATTCATGTTAATCTGTTTCAAATATGAATGGAAACTTCTAAGTGTTCTAGAACATTCATCAGCTAAGTTATTCTTGATAGCCTTAGAATTTCTGCTTTGAAGTAGAGAGTAATAGAATACTTTCATTACGAATCGATTTGATGTTTCATAATGAAGATGTGGAGTGATTGGTTAGTTCTATTCTGATCCTGACAAATCATAGCTCCATGGTTGATGACTTTCTTTCCCCGATGTTGCTTTTGCACATAGCAATGCATATTTGGTTTTATCATTACTTATATATTTACTTTACTGATTTGTTTTGAGTGAAGTAATGTCAATATTTCGTGTATTACTGTATACCTTTAGATATTGCGAATATAAATGTGAATTACTGGTATTTTAGAAGTTCGAATACTTTGAATTTATTTGCAGAGACTTTAATTTCGAATTCCTTATTTACTTAACTTTAATTCTCTATGCTCTCCTTTCTTGGATATTTGAATATTGATTTTTGATAGTATTTCCACTCACAATTGGTTGATGTTTCTTTTCGAGTTTTAAATTCCATTCTCTAAGTAAAAATTTGTAGGTTCTTCTGCAGATAAAAATTTTTACATTCTTTCAGGAAAAAACCTCATGGTTCAACTCAAGCAAGTTGATCATTATTTTGCTCCATTGTTGACATCATTTTTAATGAATATTAATATAAGTAATTTGTTAACAACAATAAAAATTTTATTTGATTTTTATTTTTACTTTAATATTAGTTTTTATTTCTTGATTGAGTTCATCCGATCTTGTTTGTCTATCGGTTGTGTTTGAGTCAAAGCACGTTTAACCATGATGATCGCCAAAGGTTAGTTGTCATTTTTGTTTGATAATTTAGTTTAAATATTTATTTATGGTATGATTACATTAGGATTAAAATGTGTGTTGTAATCAATGGTTTGTCCATTTTTGTGCTTTAATATTTACTAATTTAGTAATTAATAAATAACGCTAATATCATGAGTCTGGTATTCGGATTGGCTCACATGATGTGTACTATGTATTGGAAGGGTGTTAGGAGTATCCATAACATACCCCACCCCAGTAAAGGTATTAAAGATGTATTACATTTTTAATTCTTTCCTAACTTTCAACCATTTTAGGGTTAGGTTAAGGAAGGGCGGTCCATGATTTTTATTCTTCTTGAGCAGTTAGGGGTTTATTAAATTATCATATTTCTCAATACTAGTTTTAATCATGATGATAGATTATATTGTAACGAGCACAGACGTTCGTTACATTGTTGTTGTTTTTTTTTATTTATTAAACATGAAAATAAATTAAAAAGTTCGCATTTAAAAATTTTCGTTAAGAATTAAAAATTGAAATTAAATATCAACTTAAACTCTTATATATTAAATCGCACAGATAATGAAAAATTATTAAAATAAAAATTTATTAAAGAAAAAGTATTTTAAAACTAAATTTTAAAAAGATTTGGAGATAAAATTATATCTTTAAATTTATCTTTAAACATATTTTTGATTTGGAAAACAGGTTAATTAATCAGAAATGGAAATGATTGTTAATTAGTTAAATGTAAACCAGCCTTCAGCATTTAAATGTAAAAACACTAGTCAGATAGGAAAACAATAGAAACTGTTAGCAAATAAGAAGAAATCCCTATGGAATCGGACCGCAGCGAAAGGACCATCGCATCGGTGACGTAATGTAAATTCAATCCTTCACATTAATATAAAAGGAAAATTTGGAAATTATTAATCAGTGACTGGAAATTGATTATTACGATGTGACTATATGTAGTAGTACGGAGTTGGAGGAATTGACAGACGCACGGTCAATTCTTTCAGCTGTTAAAGAAAGGAGAAATGAACTATCGTTTCCTAAATTGAGGACCAACTAAATTAAAAAACCTCCGAATGAATAAATAAAACAACGGCTAAATGGATACCAATTTTAGGACGGCGTGGGAATTTGCATTCATGGCAAGCAACTGTAAAAGATGAACATTTTAAACCGTAAGAACTTTATAAAAAATGAACATTAAATTAAACTTTCCAAATTTAAATGATTTCAATATTATTCTATCTGACCAACATTATTTTATTAATTAGTTATAATTTTATTTAATGTATTTAATTTGTAAAATCATTTCCATTTATTTATTTATTTATGTAATTTTGTTCTGTAAGTTTTATTATGATTTTTGTTTTCCGTTAAATTAATTATAAAAATGTTAAACTTAAGTCGGGCGTGAATGGCTGTATCGATTTGTAAAGATATATTAAGGGAGGGTAATCTTGGGTTGTTCATTTCGTAGTTGAATTGGTTCAATGGATTGGATATATTTATGTAATTAATAGGTGTAATATGAGATCCGCTACGGGCAGGATTATAGATATACGCCACACACCCTCTGTTTGCCTATGGATGGGTTTGTAAGTCGGCAGAATACCGCAGCCCATTCCTATGGAGTTTTTAGTTTATTGATCTACTTGCCCACAGATGTCACATCCCTGTGGGTGGAGAGTCAATGTCGTTTCTATTTCTACATATTGTTCAGATGTACATTCCTGACAATTTTGTTGTGTTGTCGTATCATGCTACATTGAATACATGAATGTATCAGATGGATTGGCGCCAGTTGATTGCGAAATGTGTTGCCTAAGGTTAAGTAGGGATAGAATATTTTATTTTTAAATGCAGATCTATGTAGTCGATTCAGGCTCGATCCTAAATAAAACTATTAAATTTAAGTTGTTTATAGACGCTTGCATGGATTGTTTATCGGTTAGGTATGTTTTGGGTTTTCATATTTGATCAAAATATATAGACATTCGATAAATAATGATACCTTACGGTGAGTGTCTCTAATGTATTTATTCGGATGTCCTTTAAGTTATCGGAAGAGCGATGCGTGTATCTTACGATGAATACTAGAGGGTTTCTTATAATTCCCTATGCAATTGTCAGTAATCAATAATTTTGTATTTTGATCGTTTATGTTTACTTTGAAATGTTTTTGACCGTTGAAATCTATGTAACCGATCTATAGCAACTTATTATAACAAGCTTTTATAATCCCATCTGTGCGAACTTAATTAAAATGTAAATTTATAATATAATAGTAACTCAATGTAAATTAAAGTAAAATCAAAGTTAAAAATAATGTTAAATGTGTAAATGTAAATCACTAAAATAATTTTAAACCTTATATATATGTGCATAAATAAATCTGTTTGTATGATAATTACTGGCAGTGGTTTACTTCATTCTTTTATATACTAGTAAATGATATTATTAAATCTCTGCTATTCCACTGAGCTAGTGACAGTGGGCTAACGATCTAAATATGTAAATAAAGTGGAATCCTAACAGCGCGTATCTGCCTACTCTATAAATTTTTCTAGGCTCAAATGCCTAGATGTCGCCCTTTGGTAGTGCGGTGCGGTGCGATGCGATCTACCACTTCGTTTGGATCATTATAATTGGCGTCCCAAGTGTGGCCTTACCTCAGAGATTGACCCTGAGAAGGGGAATTAATGCTGAAATTTCCGAACTTTAATAAACCACATATACCCTGAGCAAATTTTATCAAAATGAAATATTTTTATCTGTTTACATATAGTCGTATACTTTAAATCTGATAAAAGCACTGCCAGAAAGAAATAGCACATATATTAAAAACCAACGGAAAGATATAAAAAATTTTAAAACTAATTTTTGTTAAAAAAAAAAAAAAAAAAAAAGTCAAAAGGTTGAAATAAATATGTTTTTTTTTGTTGTTGATATATATTACGCTTTAACGTGTATAGGCGCACAGCCCCGTAAGTTTATGATCGAAATGTGGTGCCTTACGATGAGTACCTTTGGGAATTACTTAAGTGTAACCCTATTTATGCATTTCAATCAGTCATAAATAAGTTGGTGGTATTTATAATTGTTCTGCAAATATACACGTTTAAACCCATTATTTCTTAAAACATATTTATCTCAATGCAACCTTCTTTAAATAAATAATTTATAAAATAACTTGCTTGTCATGCCGTGTGTAAAAATAAAGTGTATAAAATAAAATAGAACTCTTGTGGGGAGGGGTGTAAACGTAAATGGTCCTTAGGTAAGCGATAGTAAACATTTTCTTTTTCTTTTTGTATATAGTTTTTTGTAAAATTATTAACTGAATGTTTGTAAATTTTGTTAATACCGTAATTACTAACCCTAAGTAAAATATTTTTTTTTTTTGATCATTTTTTTTTAAGTAACTTTACTGATATGTAACGAGCACAGACGTTCGTTACATTGTTGTTGTTTTTTTTTATTTATTAAACATGAAAATAAATTAAAAAGTTCGCATTTAAAAATTTTCGTTAAGAATTAAAAATTGAAATTAAATATCAACTTAAACTCTTATATATTAAATCGCACAGATAATGAAAAATTATTAAAATAAAAATTTATTAAAGAAAAAGTATTTTAAAACTAAATTTTAAAAAGATTTGGAGATAAAATTATATCTTTAAATTTATCTTTAAACATATTTTTGATTTGGAAAACAGGTTAATTAATCAGAAATGGAAATGATTGTTAATTAGTTAAATGTAAACCAGCCTTCAGCATTTAAATGTAAAAACACTAGTCAGATAGGAAAACAATAGAAACTGTTAGCAAATAAGAAATCCCTATGGAATCGGACCGCAGCGAAAGGACCATCGCATCGGTTACATAATGTAAATTCAATCCTTCACATTAATATAAAAGGAAAATTTGGAAATTATTAATCAGTGACTGGAAATTGATTATTACGATGTGACTATATGTAGTAGTACGGAGTTGGAGGAATTGACAGACGCACGGTCAATTCTTTCAGCTGTTAAAGAAAGGAGAAATGAACTATCGTTTCCTAAATTGAGGACCAACTAAATTAAAAAACCTCCGAATGAATAAATAAAACAATGGCTAAATGGATACCAATTTTAGGACGGCGTGGGAATTTGCGTTCATGGCAAGCAACTGTAAAAGATGAACATTTTAAACCGTAAGAACTTTATAAAAAATGAACATTAAATTAAACTTTCCAAATTTAAATGATTTCAATATTATTCTATCTGACCAACATTATTTTATTAATTAGTTATAATTTTATTTAATGTATTTAATTTGTAAAATCATTTCCATTTATTTATTTATTTATGTAATTTTGTTCTGTAAGTTTTATTATGATTTTTGTTTTCCGTTAAATTAATTATAAAAATGTTAAACTTAAGTCGGGCGTGAATGGCTGTATCGATTTGTAAAGATATATTAAGGGAGGGTAATCTTGGGTTGTTCATTTCGTAGTTGAATTGGTTCAATGGATTGGATATCAGACGTGTGCTTAATAGATGTAATATGAGATCCGCTACGGGCAGGATTATAGATATACGCCACACACCCTCTGTTTGCCTATGGATGGGTTTGTAAGTCGGCAGAATACCGCAGCCCATTCCTATGGAGTTTTTAGTTTATTGATCTACTTGCCCACAGATGTGACATCCCTGTGGGTGGAGAGTCAATGTCGTTTCTATTTCTACATATTGTTCAGATGTACATTCCTGACAATTTTGTTGTGTTGTCGTATCATGCTACATTGAATACATGAATGTATCAGATGGATTGGCGCCAGTTGATTGCGAAATGTGTTGCCTAAGGTTAAGTAGGGATAGAATATTTTATTTTTAAATGCAGATCTATGTAGTCGATTCAGGCTCGATCCTAAATAAAACTATTAAATTTAAGTTGTTTATAGACGCTTGCATGGATTGTTTATCGGTTAGATCGGAAGAGGGTTTTCATATTTGATCAAAATATATAGACATTCGATAAATAATGATACCTTACGGTGAGTGTCTCTAATGTATTTATTCGGATGTCCTTTAAGTTATTGGGGACGATGCAAGTATCTTACGATGAATACTAGAGGGTTTCTTATAATTCCCTATGCAATTGTCAGTAATCAATAATTTTGTATTTTGATCGTTTATGTTTACTTTGAAATGTTTTTGACCGTTGAAATCTATGTAACCGATCTATAGCAACTTATTATAACAAGCTTTTATAATCCCATCTGTGCGAACTTAATTAAAATGTAAATTTATAATATAATAGTAACTCAATGTAAATTAAAGTAAAATCAAAGTTAAAAATAATGTTAAATGTGTAAATGTAAATCACTAAAATAATTTTAAACCTTATATATATGTGCATAAATAAATCTGTTTGTATGATAATTACTGGCAGTGGTTTACTTCATTCTTTTATATACTAGTAAATGATATTATTAAATCTCTGCTATTCCACTGAGCTAGTGACAGTGGGCTAACGATCTAAATATGTAAATAAAGTGGAATCCTAACAGCGCGTATCTGCCTACTCTATAAATTTTTCTAGGCTCAAATGCCTAGATGGCGCCCTTTGGTAGTGCGGTGCGGTGCGATGCGATCTACCACTTCGTTTGGATCGTTATAATATAAAATCTTGGTTAGATATAAAGGATTCTTGTTTTGCTATCCACATATCGTTATATTCAATATCTCTGTAAGATAACTATAAATTCTAATTTTGTTTATAAAGAACTTGTTTGTTCTTTCTATAACTTAAGTAAGGTAATTATATGCCTCCATTGATTCTTCTCTATGCTGATAGGTGTTTTATGAGCATAAGCATGGATTTGTATAATAAAGTTGGAGTACAGTTTAGTTTGTTTTTAATTACTTCCCTCTAAAAATAATGTATTTTCCTTTTGCACAGAAATCTTGGCTTAAAATTTGTATGTAATTATTAGCCTGTCATGTAATACTAGGATTAGGATTACTTGCTTTTATTCTTCTCTCAGGAGTATTTTGACACAATATGTCTTTACTAATATACTTGATATTAAGAGATGTAAGTAACTTATGGTCATATTTATTATTTATATAATGATACACCAAAGATTATATAGTGGTAGATCTGATTAGACGCATCTAAGTTTTGTTTACAAAACCTATGCCTTATTTAAGTATAAGTCTGTTTAACGATGTCAAACATGCTCTTTGATTTTGAGTCTTACTGGATGTTTTTTGCTATCATTTAAACGTGATAGGTGTCATTAATTTATAAACGGTAAGTAATCATTTTCCATTTCCCTTATAGTGGTATAGCTCATTATAGGTTTCAGAAATAAAGCTATAATTTATTTCTAAGAGTTCATTTCTTCAATATATTTTATGACAAGTTCTATGTTATGTGTTCTTCTCTTTTACATTTTCTCCTTCAATTTGATTGACTATAATCCTAATGGGTCATTATATGAATTCAAATTCACATTTTGTGGATTTTTATTTAATCTTAAAATTATTTACTTATATAATAATAAAAATTGGATTATTCCGTTTTTCACAATTTGGTTTCCATATCCGGGTCATAATCCTTTAGGTCCATCTTTATTATAAGCTCAGTAAGCATTTATATTTGTACACTTAATAAAGATGATGGGCCTTCCTAGGTTTTACATAGTTTGTGGAACATAGTACCTTTTTGTTTCGATATATGTGTTGTTGTGATTTCAAGTACTAGCCATTGATTACTCTTTTGATTTGATCATCTCTTCCATTATAAAAAACTTTAGAATATCTTAATTTACACTTAATATAATTTTAAGTAAGATCTTTTCATTTTAAGTTTCACAAACTTTATCATAATCGTGATGTTTCCCATCTGTAAAAATGGCAGATCTGATATGGAATAATTTCATCCTGATATGTGCCAATTAGTTTATGAACATTATCCGGAAGAAACATCTCGAATTTATTTTTATGATAAATGTCAATATATTGAATTGATTCCAGACATTCATCAATTTCATTTACCAAAGGAACTTTTATTACGAGAGCTTCACTAGTATTTTTAGTATTTGAATTTATTTTAGTTTTCACGAATTCGTCAGATAAACCATGTTCAGCTTCATGTTCTTGGAGATTTAATTCTAATTTAAGTCTGGAATCATCATGTTTGTTTATTTCAATGACAGTAGTATTTATTTTGCCTTCAATTTTCTCTTCAACTTTTTCAAGTTTTCGTATCTTGTTGGTAAGGTCAGTCTATATTTGAGACATTTTAGCTTTCATTTCAATTTTTAAGTTATCTAATGTTTTTCATGAATCCCCTGTTATACTATCTACCATTTTTTGTTGGTCTTCTTTCATAACTGTTTTCATATTATCCATCTTTTCATATATATTTTTTATCTTAACAGACATTCGTTGCTAATCTGCTTTCTTATCTGCCCTCATTTGTTGTTGATCTTTATTCATGTTTTCAGATAAAGCTTTCATATATGCTAACATTTGTTGCTGATCTGATTTCATATTATCCATCTTGGTGGATATTTTATTATCCATCTTCGTAAACATTTGTTGCATCATCAACATCATTTGACTGAATGATCTATCTTTAGCATTCCCTTTCTTTTCCCTTTTCTCATCTGGAATTTCAGTGGTTTGGGAGACTTGGTCATTTAATACTGATGTCCCACAGATATATCTAAGTCCTGTTTTTATACCTTCTAACATATTATTCTCTATTTCTTCTTTAACCACTTCACTTTGCATTTCAAGTTCGTTTTCTTTTCATTACTTGTTTTTAATTGCAACATTTTAATTTGGCTTCTAGTAATCATGAATTTTCTAATACCTTATTTTAAAATTTCTTATATTACTATTATTTATTTTAACTTTTGAACTATAATAAAAATTTCTTATTATATTCTACATTATTCTCCAGTACATGAGGGGTCAAAATGACTAAATGGTCAACATGGATAGGATGACAACCTTGGCACTAACGAGGGCTTTGAAAATTCCATCATCAGATTTTCAATGAAATGGATGGCTGAAGAGTTGTGGGTTGGAGTAGTTTGAAGTCTGTCCATTAAAGTATGAAGATTGGCTATCTTAATATAAAGCTGAACACTGATTCTATATATGTGTGGAGATGGTAATCTGGACCAACTGATGATTATTGTTTTAGCATGAAATACATATATTGGTGATTATTTATCTTTTCGACATGTGTACGATCAGGTGGGTCAGCAATATGAGATGACATGAAGAGTTGAAGGTCATGTGAAAGTCTGAGTTCGAATCCCTTATATATTATACTCTACTTCGTGGAAATATTCATTGTCGTTATCACTTTTACTATCATTGTCAAGATATAATTTTATGTTCACAGGAATTGTTGTTTTATTTGACTTTTTTCACTTACTATATAATCTCTTTATTTCAACACAAGTTAAAATGTTGACTATCATATATTTTGTTTATGTTTTAAATTCTTAATAAATTTCTATATTCAATTTCAATCAGTCATATCAAGAAAAATTTTATAAATATGTTTGTTTTATTGTTTTATGATTAAAATATAAAATTGTTTATTAATATAAAATTATTGGATATATTTTAAAAGTATAACGAAGCGTGATACTAATATATGATTTTCGTGCCCCGCGACTGGTAGCACCATAGGTAACGAAACGGGAGTTTCTCGGTATGTAAATAGGTTGGTAATGTCACCACAATAAATAACTGAATATATCTTTGCATACCACACGCACATTGATTTCATTCCTAGGAGAGGAAAGATTAAGAACTAACTAAATATTAATTATATACGTAACTTACCTCATCCATGTCGCATTTCATTTCCGTTATCCCGGGTTTCGAACTCAAGGAGATTCCACATGATCATCTAATTCAGGTTATATTACTATCACTTGAAATATAGATAAGCTTAAACATGTGTATGTGTTTATTAATAAATGTGGATGTGAAATTATTTGTACATAAGTAAGATATTCATAAATATGTAGGCAGATATGACATTGAAAGTTGACTATAGAAAAACACATCCAGAATCATAATTTAACATTTAACAAGTATATTTACAGCGATTTGGTATTTTAACAAAGAAAATTTAATACAAGATTATAAACCATTTAATTGGATGTTTGTGTGGTGTCTCTATTAACATAAATACGATTTGTATCATGTACAGGATTGCCATAATCATCTTTACTTTTTACAACTGTTACTTGAAACTCTAACCTCATTTATTTTAACCAACTTTAGTATCTGAGATTCTTATCTGTCATTGTGTTGATTTGGGATTCCCCTATTATGCGTAATAATCATGATGTAAACAAGGAAAACCATTTATGACATAGATAGTTATCAAATATAGTGTACTGAAAACGTTTAACACAATTATTAATACAAACAAAGAAAGAAAAATGTACGTATTGCAAGTATATAAATGTTTGTATTAAATACATATTAAGTAACTTCTTAATTTTTCCCCTTAATGATGATCGTGTTAATACCAATCAAGCGCTCACTATAAATTATATTTTATTTTGCTTACGTTACAGATAAAATATTTCTTCATTATGTTACAAACCGACTGATATTATTTCTTTTTGCTCCTATATTAAAGTAATATATATATATATAATTATTCAAAACAATACAATAATTAATACAGTAAAACAATATTTAAAAAAAAAACAAATATATACCAATTTAATAGAAGTACTTTCAACTATCTATGTAGTCGTTGTCAACTAGATTCAAATTGTATTAGAAAAAACCGTTACAAATGTAAACAAAAAGTAATACGTCATACATCAATTTTCCCACAATTCATTAATTTTTATATTGGCGGCCTGTCTGTTTATCAACTGTTGCTTTTCACTTTTTATTAACATAGCTTCTTTAATTTTGCGTTTATTATTATTTCCTTCAATATACAAAACCTTAACTTTATTAAAATCGAAATCAAAACCATAATTACATGTTATATTATGATCAAAAAATACTGATGGTGATACATCATCATTTCTAACATTCTCTTGTCTTGATTTTTGCACTCGTTTATATAACAACAAATGCTCCTTTGATCTTTTCTCCAATGTACATCGAGATTCCCCAATATATGCCTTTCCACAAACACATAGCTATTTATATATTGCACAACTTTGATTTAAAATACTACACCTATTTTTTGAATTATGTCGAGTTGCATTTTATACTACACCTAATTTAAATAGATTAATAAATAATTCAAAAAATAGGTGTAGTATTTTAAATCAAAGTTGTGCAATATATAAATGGCTATGTGTTTGTGGAAAGGCATATATTGGGGAATCTCGATGTACATTGGAGAAAAGATCAAAGGAGCATTTGTTGTTATATAAACGAGTGCAAAAATCAAGACAAGAGAATGTTAGAAATGATGATGTATCGCCATCAGTATTTTTTGATCATAATATAACATGTAATTATGGTTTTGATTTTGATTTTAATAAAGTTAAGATTTTGTGTATTGAAAGAAATAATAATAAACGCAAAATTAAAGAAGCTATGTTAATAAAAAGTGAAAAGCAACAGTTGATAAACAGACAGGCCGCCAATATAAAAATTAATGAATTGTGGGAAAATTGATGTATGACGTATTACTTTTTGTTTACATTTGTAACGGTTTTTTCTAATACAATTTGAATCTAGTTGACAACGACTACATAGATAGTTGAAAGTACTTCTATTAAATTGGTATATATTTGTTTTTTTTTAAAATATTGTTTTACTGTATTAATTATTGTATTGTTTTGAATAATTATATATATTTTATTATAATTGGAATACAGACATTGATTAATAATTTATATATATATATATATATATATATATATATATATATATATATATCAAATGTACAAATAAATAACAAGAATGACATCAACATTCACTTGGTTTGAAGTTTATAAGGAAAAGTGTTCTAGTGAATCATTCCAGTAATCCATATTAAACCATTTCCAGTGCGAATGATAACACAAGAACATTTTTCAGGTAAGGGATAGCCTTGGAATTTCTGCTTTGAAATGGAAAGTAATAGGATGCTTCCAATATTCTTTTTGAGAAAAAGCTCGTTGTTCAACTCAAGCTAGTTCGTGATCATCGTCATTGTTGACATCAATTTTAATGAATATTAAAATAAGTGATTTGTTAACAACAATAAAAATTTTATTTGATTTTTTAATTATTATTTTAATATTAGTTTTTATTTTTTGATTGCATTCATTTGTCTCACCTTGTTTATTGTGCTTTGTTATGTTGTATTTAAGTCAAAATACCTTTAACAGTGATGATGGCCAAAGGTTAGTTATCGTACACCTGTTTTATAAGTTATTTTAAACATTTATTCCAGTATGATTACGTCGATTTAAAATATATTGTAACGAGACAGCGTTACATCAATATTAAATCTAATACATCATAACACACACACACCACAACACATAAAACACTCTAACTTTATTTTCGAATTAGTAATAGTTTTCTTCTCTCATAAATACATTTATAAAACACTTGATAAAATCAGACGGAAACTCTAATTAAATGATTAAACCTTTAGATAATAAAAATAATACAAAAATAATTTGCTCTCCTAAATAATAAAATATAATATCACTCCTAAAATAATAAAAATAATTATCAATCAAAATCACCACGGAATTAAAAATGTTTATTTTAGAAATATAATTTAACTAGAATAAACTTATAAAGATTTGAGAAAATATAAATCTCGACTTCTAAATTTAAAATAACTTTATTGTTCTAAACACACCACACACACACATCGATGGAAGGAATAGTGGTGAGGAGATTGCAAATGAGATGTCTCAAAATAAAATTCCTTTACACAAAGAGGAGAAGCCCAACGCACCTGACGACAACTCCAAGAACAGACTATGGAGATATCCTAAGATATGACACCCTTAAAACCACAACCTATCAATGTTTTTTGATTCAGTTCGATTCGATTCATTCCGATTGATACATTCTCATTATATTGTTTTATTTTCCATCTCAGTACCTGAATTACCACCTCTCATTTATTCCGATCTTATCTTTTATTTAAAATTAAATTTTCTGAATTATTGTATTCCTCAATATTTAAAATGATCATCATGAAATTAATACCAAGAGCCGACTGTCATGAGGCAAAAACCCTTCAGACTGATCCGCTCCGCTACTGAAATATCTCCGAGCTATGAAATTCTGAAACATCCTGTAATGAATCTCCTCATAATCAAATATTCGGAAATACCCAACTCGCCAGACCAATCGACATTCTGTCCAAGACAACCTAAAATATGTTTTATATTATGTTCACTCACTCAATAATACCTACAACTCGATTACCAACATAAATTTACTCAAATAAATCTTAAGACTTTCCTCCATAATTTATCTTTTTACTGAACTTTGAACATGAACTTTGAACTTAAGGAATCTAAGAAGATATATTACAAATAGAAAACTTTCCGATTCAAATTGTGTATGAATACTTATGTTCTCTGTGAATTAGCCGGGAAAAATCAATTAAAATGTTTGTAAAAACAATAAATCTTTGAAAAACAATTAAAATTTTTAATAACAATTAAAATGTTTTCTTTCATATTTAAAAACTTTCAATATCTAATCAACGACAACTCAAATCTTTTCCACACAACGAACCGTAGTTTATTTATCTTTGAAACTTATCTTTAAGAGATTATAATTTTAATTCCTTCAATTATATTTTATAATTATCACCATCCTCACGATGTTTCTATTTCACCTTAGTAGAAGATTAGACAAACAATCAAACCAATTAATTATGTTCTATACGAAAGGGGAGAATGCTTGGCGGAACAACCTCATACAGGAACCAATAAATGATCTTTACCGGATCGACTTATTAGAACCTTGTGATTTTCATTACACAACCTTCTCCGAGCGTTCAATCACAACCTCCCTTATTCCATCGGGGGAGAGGGGGGGGGGGGGAGGAGACAAAACCATCTAATTTTTTTATAGGATGGGGGGTAGTGAGAAAAAACAACAAAAATAATCATTTCTGCCCCCCTCGGGGGGGCGGGGAAAAGAACAACTGTAAAAAAAAAAAAAAAACCACCCCACGCTCCCCCTTGTTTGTTCCAGCCCCGAACCCCGGGTAATATATAGGGCATGACAGTTACAATATGTTGTAATTAATAGTTTGTCAATTTTGTGCTTTAATATTTACTAATCTAGTAATTAATAAATAATGCTAATATCATGGATTTGGTATTTGGTTTGGTTACATGGTGTGTACAGTGTATTGGAAGAATGTTAGGGGTATCTGTAACAATATATATATATATTGTACCAGGTTCGAATATGGGACGATCGAAACACCGGCCTCTTAGGCAGAGAAGAACATACTCGGAGAGTATGTATGGCCAAACGATAGCTATAAAATATATAACTAGTGATACATTTCCAGGACATAGCTTCTTCTCAGCTGTTGAGTTCAACACCACATTCAAAGTATTTTTTTTGTTTGTGTATAAACACGGGCGCCAGCTATCTATTCAAGAATGAATAAATAACACACTTTGAGAAATGGCCACTAACTCAATGCCTAAAAGCTAGTTGTTTGTAATCACTAATAGATTATACATAATTAATGGTGGAAAGAATTGATAAAGATTTGTAAAAGAATTGATAAAAAAAATTGACCAACAAATAGAGTTTAATTTTAAGACAATTTATTAACTAACATTAATTTACTAAATTTAAACATCTTTATAATTTTTTTAACTAATATAACACATGCACATTTTAAATTAACATACTATAATATATATCTTATGAAAAGCATAAATAATGTTTGATGTTTATAAAATCATATAGCATTCACAAACACGCACATCAATAGTTCATTTTATGCATGATTATAGAGTTCAAATTACTTGTCTCTGGATGCTTTACAAATTAATGCAATGGCTATTATGGTATAAATGAAAATAAGCAAATGTTTTACCTAGGATTTTGAATGTAGATTTAGAACTTTGTTTTCTTCTTATTTGCTGCTTCCAGCCGGCTGGGACGTTTCCTTGATGAGTTTCCTTATTATTCACGATTATTACTATTAGAGACAATTAGATACTGACAGAGATTTTCTAAGATGTTACGCTGACATTATTTCACAGGCAGATCTTGCTGTTTTCATCGGACTTTAGGCTGTGGAGAAACGTGTGTTCCCAAAAGCTGCTCAGCACTGCATTTTGTTTCTGGATACAATTAACTCAACTGATTGTCCTCTCTTTACTTAACTGACTCAATTAATTTCTGAACTGAACTAAATTAAACTGCTTGTCTAATAAAATTTTCATTATTTATACCTGCAAAGTGTTTTTCTTTTCGATATCCTCCGGCAATATCTGTTGTCGAACTTCCATTGATAATCCTTTGACAACAAGTTTTGGAAGATTGTTTAATTAGTAATAGCCATGCAAAACGTGTTGTTTTACATTTTAATTAATAGCCATTGCCGTGTTTTTTAATGACAACTTCCATTTATTTTTTAATATTTATTTAATACACATGCATTTATTTTTATTCACAATCACACATATATAACTAGTTTTAAGATTACTTTTTCTTTAATTCAAATGAAAAGAGATTTGTATTTTTTAAACTTTAAATTATTTATATATTATGAATACTAATAAGAAAACTCTTTACTTCCTTTTATAAAACTTTTAGTTTAACTTTTCTAACCAAAACTCCCCTTCCTCCCTTTTAATCAATTATTTTCTAACTTTTATTTCAAACTTTTACGAAAAATTATTTTAATATTTTTTTTAGATAAATTATCATGTGCCAATTTCAATATTGGTACATTACACCATCCCCATTTGAGAGTAAAATGCGTCTATTTTTGAACATTTTATCTCTGACAACTTTAAGTCTTAATTCAGAACTATTTTTAATTTATTACGGACGTGTTATTTATTTATTTAACTCGATCACTTTAATTAAACCTTTTATTTATTCATTTATTTAATCCTACAAATGTTAATCTTAAATCATTCATTTGACCTACTTATTTAACTTGATTTTATTGATTCTTTTTTTTTCTTTTGAACTGTTTATTTACGAGCATTTCTTCTTAATTAATATGTGCATAGGAAAAAAAATCTTTTATTCAATGAAGCCTCCTTGTCATTATTACTATTTCCAAACATTTCATTTAGTATTATTACTACCTGTCCAGTGGCTGTTTTTCTTTTTTCACTAACCTCAATGACCGGGCATTATATGTTCACTTTTCCTCCAACCCCTGTGTTATAACAAATGCATTATTACTGTATTGCTGCTTGATGATATAGGGGCCATCATATATTGGCTGGAATTTCTTGTATATATGTTTTTCAGGATGACTCACTGGATGAACTCTCACCATGACCTCGTCTCCCCTCCTTAATATGGCCTTAGGTCTTCCCTGCCTCTCCTGCTGTAGCCTACCCATTTTCCTTAACCGGTTAAGTGCTTGCTTAGCATCTCTTCTATGGTTGATTGGATTTATCTCCACTGGCAGTTTTAAGAGTCCTTTTAAAAGATTGCACTTGCTCGGCAATTGAAATGAAAGTTCTTAAATAACTGCAAGCTTCTATTAGCATTAAAGTTCTTAGGTCTGGCTTTTACTTCACTCTTGGGTAGCAGAATGGTATGGCAGCAGAAGATGATGACCCGACAGGGTCGGTGGACTTACTACTACATCATTTTAAGTTTCACGTGACATGTAATATGTTTACAATCAGTTCTCTCAATTGTAGCTAATATCTCCTGAATTAAAATCTGGCCCTTTTTATACTTGTGTTTCTGGAATGCTTTTAATTAGTTCATTGTTTTGAAAGATGCAACTGTTACATAATGTCCAAAAATAAATTCAAATCTATTTCTAAGATTAGAAATAGATTTGACAACATGTTTATAACAAAGAAAATCTTTAATCTTAATCCCATTTTAAGTAAAAACTTTAATTAAAAATACCTTCCCCAGATTAAACAATAGCGTTTCCAATCCTCTAATTATTTTTGGACAATCAACAGTTGAATCTTCCATATTGGATTTTATAAAACATACATTTTAATAAGAAAAAACAAGCAATTTAAAAAAAAATTAAAAAACATGATGTATAATAAAATATTTAAAAAAATCAATATTTTTGTTAGTATTTTGCTCCCATATATATGTTTGAGTCGCACCTATATAGTTTAATAAAAAAAAACTAATAATTAAAAATAGAATAATCATAAAATTAATAATAAAATGTTATTGAAAGTTCAAATGTATAAATTAAGGCACGCATCTCAAATATAAACATAAAATATATATATACGACAAAAGGAACGGGATGGAAAATAGGGTTTAAATATAGGTTAGTAGGTAGAAACATGAAGCACAATCTTAAGCTAAGATTGACTGCTTCATTTCTCCGCACATACAATGAAACAAAAAACAAAAAAAAAATGCCTTGACTAGGAGTTTTCAAGTGACGACCAAAAGAACAATGAAAAATTTCAAAATTTAAAACACAATCTTGTTGTTATGAGTATTACATAGTTTGAGTTTGGTATAAATCTAACATTAAGAGAAAACACTTTGATAAACTTAAGAGCATATACATAACAAATTGTTACATGTCACTATGGATTCAAACTCAGGTGAACTGAACAAACTTTTAAATATATTGGTCCGAATATATAAAACTGTATATATAAAATATCATTTGGGGATGTGAATATTTGTTCAACTGTTAAATCCAGAAAAAAAAAGATTTTTTTTTTCACATCTATATAAAAAAAAAAAATAATTCTATGCTTGAGATGCAACACAATTTCTCCACACATATGGGTTTCCAAGAAAATATATAGCAATGCAATACATATAAAATTTTCAAACACATCTGTTCCTACACATCGCACATACACATCTATGTACATATATATGCAACGCTACATATACAAGTACATAGATATTACACACATATACATCTATATACATTACACAATACTACACACTATTGGAAAAGAGAAAAAAAAATTTGGAGAAAAAGTTGAGAAAAAAAAATCCATACACATGCCAAATTCTTTCCACTTTGCTTTTAAAATAAACACAAACATTATATACTCAATTAACAAAAAAAAATTCTATACATATATTTCTTCTTTTTTAAAAAAATCAGCTCCTGCACAACCACTCACTGTTCCCACACTTTCTATATATCTGCCCAACTATAGTTTAGCTAAAATTTAGCTTTTGTTTGCTGGAAAAAAAAAATTGGTTTATTTAAGATTTTATACTAATCTAGCCATTTCTTTTAATTTCTCTTGGTCGCACCCTTACATCTGAAAAGAAAACTCATAGTTTGCTTATTACATGTTTAAACTTTTATACATTATGGCATTAAATCAAAAAAAAAAAATTTGCTCTCAATAATTTTTTTTTATCTGAGTTTGAACTCTCCACTTCCAACATTTTTGCATTTGACTCACTACTGGTATCAAAATTTCTTTTTATAAGGGCACCAGCTAAGACAGAGTGATCAATGATTTATGAATTATTTATACATTTTTCATATATGCAATTTAGCTTTTGTATAAAAAATTTTTTTAACAAGAAACAAAGTATTTAGTTACTATTGTTTCTTAGGTCCAGCCTCAAGTTGGGTATAGCCATTTGTACCGGTTTTGAATATAGGGCGATCAAAACACCGGTCTCTTAGGCAGAGAAGAACATACTCAGAGAGTATGTATGCCCAAATGATAGCTATAAAATATATAACTAGCATTACATTTCCAGGACATAGCTTCTTCTTGGCTGTTGAGTCCAACACCACATTCAAAGCACTTTTTTTTTTGTTTGTGTATAAATATGGGCGCCAGCTATCTATTCAAGAATGAATAAATTACACACTTTAAGCAATGGCCACTAACTCAATGCCTAAATATCCATGACTAGCTCAGTTGTTTGTAATCACTAATAGATTATACATAATTAGTGGTGGAAAGAATTGATAAAGATTTGTAAAAGAATTGCTAAAAAAAATTGACCGACAAATAGAGTTTAATTTTAAGACAATTTATTAACTAATATTAATTTACTAAATTTAAACATCTTTATAATTTTTTTTAACTAATATAACACACACATATTTTAAATTAACACACTATAATATATATCTTATGAAAAGCATAAATAATGTTTGACGTTTATAAAATCATATAGCATTCACAAACACACACATCAATAGTTCATTTTATGCATGATTATAGAGTTCAAATTACTTGTCTCTGGATGCTTTATGAATTAATGCAATGGCTATTATGGTATAAACGAAAATAAGCAAATGTTTTACCTAGGATTTTGAGTGTAGATTTAGAACTTTGTTTTCTTCTTATTTGTTGCTTCTTCCAGCCATCTGGGACATTTCTTTGATGAGTTTCCTTATTATTCACGATTATTACTATTGGAGACAATTAGATACTGATGGAGATTTTCTAAGATGTTATGCTGACATTATTTCATGGGCAGATCTTGCTGTTTTCATCGGACTTTAGGCTGTGGAAAAACATGCCTTCCCAAAAGCTACTCAGCACTGCATTTTGTTTCTGGATACAATTAACTCAACTGATTGTCCTCTCTTTACTTAACTGACTCAATTAATTTTTGAACTGAACTAAACTAAACTGCTTGTCCAATAAAATTTTCATTATTTATACCTGCAAAGTGTTTTTCTTTTCGATATCCTCCGGCAATATCTTTTGTCGAACTTCCTTTGATAATCCTTTGACAACGTGTTTTGGAAGATTGTTTAATTAGTAATAGCTATGCAAAATGTGTTTTTTTATATTTTAATTAATAGCCATTGCCGTGTTTTTTAATGACAACTTCCATTTATTTTTTAATATTTATTTAATACGCATACATTTATTTTTATTCACAATCGCACATATATACGCACATATATAACTAGTTTTAAGATTACTTTTTCTTTAATTCGAATGAAAAGAGATTTGTATTTTTAAACTTTAAATTATTTATATTTTACGAATACTAATAAGAAAACTCTTTACTTCCTTTTATAAAACTTTTAGTTTAACTTTTCTAATCAAAACTCCCCCTCCTCCCTTTTAATCAATTATTTTCTAACTTTTATTTCAAACTCTTTTTCGAAAAATTATTTTAATAATTTTTTTAAATAAATTATCATGTGTCAATTTCAATATTGGTACAATATATATATATAATGGAATGCAGATGACCACATGAGGGATAGGGGACATTTGAATAGTCATTTAAGTAATGTAACTCAACAATATACTAAAAAAAGATAAAAAGAGGATCATGTATGTTTAATAAATTATTTACTGTTTGTCCATTTAGCTATTATTTATATTTTATTTATTCACAACTATTTTTGACTACATTTTATGGAACACATTAATATCATCATCACCATCATATAATCTGTGTCTTAACACCATTACAGAAATCAAGACTTTTAAACTTTGTAATTCTCAAAATGTAAATGTGTTCTATCTATTATTTTAAGTGTTATAATTTTAAATATATAGTGTCATATGGCTATTTAAATTATTCTATTTATACAGATTACTGTTGATGACTAACTCCTTTAAGCAATTTAAAACTAATACCTTTTTTCAGACAAACAATATACTTATAGGATTGTGAATTACTCATACCTAAGTGTCACTTTAAATTAAGAAATGATATTATGTGACTACAGAACATTTTATTTACACCCATTCTCTATTGGTTGCTTTCAAACACCCAAGTACTTTATCACTGGTAAGCATGAACTTAAAAGAGATAGTTATAAAGTTAAAACTACTTGCTTGAAATGAATTTAAATCTCACATAAGATGGATTTTAACAATAATTAAAAATAAATGTTGACATTAAAAAATAAATACAAAGAAAAGTTAATAGATTTTAGATGTAACTAATTAAAAAAATATGCTGTGGTTTGTATTAAAAACTGTTATTAATAATAATAAATTAAATAAAATGTTATCTTACTAAAATTAATTAGATCAGCCTTTAACAGCATGGTAATTGACTATTATAAATGCATGAACATGATTATTAATAAATATTCAGTTCTTAAATCTTCATGACAGGTAGAGGTAAAGAGGTATTTTTGTTATAACAGGATAATAAGTAGGTCTTATAAATTAGCCACCATCTCTATTCTAATTCCAGTTAGGCAACAGGTGATCATCTTTTACAAGAGAGATACATGTTCCAGCATATGAACTGACAAATACAGGGGTTTTAGCAAGGTATTCTTTTGAATGTAATTTTATTAATATATTTAGTCATCACTGAATGTTGGAAAGGAAAAGTCAATTATTTATTTTGGCTCCAAATGCTGATGGCCTTCAATTGCTCTGCTAGAACAGTTCTTCAGTTATAGTTGCTTCCAGGTAAGAAAAAGAGAGCATAAAGAAGAGAGAGAATGGCAGGATCAATACCTATTTATATATTCTCATAGCAATAGAAAGACACCCTCTAATCGCAATTTTTTGACCAGGTAATGTTTAGTGGGGGGTTTTTAATTATAAAAATAAAAATATATATCTTTTTTTAAAATTGCTAATAATTTTTTTTAAATTGCTAATAAATTTTGTCTCATACAATATAAATAATTCTAGTAACGTTATCAATCAAATCAGCGTAACACTAGTGTTCCATTGAGCAATGCACTGGAATATCAACCGTTCAATTCCAATATGTCGCCATGATTCTGGTATACGGTACCAAAAGCATTTGGCAAAATAGTTTTAGTTGTTAACGTCTTTTGATTTTTATTCTACTCTTATACGTGAAGAATTATTTACATTATTTGACAGAGTTTTTGTTTTATTTATTCATATAATGTAAGCAAAATAGAATCTAAATTAAATAAGAAAAATATTTTTGATCAAGTTTTATAAATATAATAAATCCAAATAATTCTACATTAGGTTTTCAGTTATTGAAAATATTTACTAATGAAAGAAAATAAGATAAGTGTGTTTTCCTTTCTTGTCTTTAAATAATGTAAACTAATTCAATGATTATTTTTAATTATAATAGAAGTAAAATTTTGTAGTATTTTTTTATTTAAACAAAAATTATAAAGCAGCTATATTTTTAATCACATAAATATATATCTATATGCCTGTAATTATATTATTTTATATTTAAAACAATAAATACAATAATCATTTAAAAAATTCGTAATGACTAAAATGTATAACAAATCATTTTTACAATCAGTTATTGTCATTATGTTAACTTATTCTTTCAGATTTTTTATTTTAAATTGGTTATTTATTATGCCTTTTGTAATATCAAATGATGACATATTGACTTCACCTTGATATATTGCAATATCCTCCCCTAAAGGATGAGAAATGGAATTACATTTGTTTCCATTTCTCATTCTAATATCTTAAATAATTATTCATTAGCTCATACTTGATTTTTTTTTGTAAAAAAATATAGATGTATCTTTTGTATAAAGTTACTAGAAAATAGTACATTCCTAATTGTTTTCCAGAGATTGGACTCGCATTCTAGAGTCAAGATAATGAATATTAGCAAGCAGCACTGAAAAAGTAAAGAATCTGACCACTAGGCAATAAGTACACTATCTAGCATGGCTACCAGGATAGCTATCTCAGGTTAAACACTATTAAGTACCAAAAGCCCTAAACATTAATTGATATCAAATATTTATAATCCAAAGTCTTGTTCATTAGGATTTATGAGATTTTGAGGCTAAGTGATCATGGTACAGAGCTACATTAACTGTACATAAAAATAATTACAAAACATCTTTACAAGTTATGCCTTGCTCTTCTTCTTGAGACTTAGAGGCAGATATACAACTTCAAAAGAGCATTGGTATAATACATAAAATAGAAACACTCCATGAAATTAGGTGAAAACATTGCATCCTTATGCTAATGAAAAAATATTTCATGTATCATCAGTACTGGAAGTAAAACTAAACAAACTCAAACACTCAAAAGCTTCCTCCATTCTCCAAAATCTTATTTCTTTTTCTTAAATAAATTATATATTTACAAAAATGTACTCCCTTAATAACATTTAATACTCAAATATGGAATATTTCCAGAATTATTGACAAATGTCTGTGTAATTGTTTGAGTAGTTTTAAAATTTATACATTGTACAGCACACTTAATATTTTTTTTCAAATCATCTTTTAATTTTAAAATGTTATTACATAATTTGTATCTTATCTAAAACCATTTTTCTTTTTTCCATATATCTCAGTCATCATAGTATAGGCCTTCTTCATTATTCATTCATATGCACATGGTCATGTGCATCGGTTGTATGAAATAGAGTGGATGGCTAAAGGGAGCTTGAAACTTTGTGTTCAAATCTTCTATATTATATCTAAACGTCAGGTATACAAATTATATTTATATTTAAAATAATACAAAGACTATTTTTTGAACACAGACTTTCAATCTCCCTTCAGCTATGTGAAAAAAATAATCTGCAATATGCATATTTCGTGCTGAATCAGCATTCATCAGTTGGTCCAGACATTATAACACACACACATATATATATATATTGAAACAGTAAGATTCGTATTCGAATCTTAAGTTTCACCTTTTTCTGTCGTCTCTCACTGACTGGTCTATCCCGCCCAAATTTAAACTTTTTGGTATCGAATTGTGTATGTAGCAATATTAAAAATGTATAACTATATGTAGAATTCAGCATAAACATGCACACATTTCGATCTCAAATTAAAGGCAATAAATAGGGATAAAATAATATAATTTAGATTTCTTTTAGTTATATGATTTTGTATAATTTTAATCATTTATTTTGCATTATAAAGTTTGTATTTGTTGCTTTGTTTAAATTTCGTTTAATAATAATTCTAAAAAAATCTGATGTAATATTTAATTAAAAGTTAAAATAATCTTATGTTTCCTTTTTGTCTTTGAAATTTAAAAGCATCGGTCAGTGATAGATAATAGATTAATTAAAGAAAAATTCCCCAAAATGTAATTAGTAAATGTAAAATGTAAACAATAGAACGGCAGCTTTTTTTAATTAAAACCAACAAAATGCATTGATTATCCTCAGGGCAGATTAAGTAGAACCTAAAAATACCTTAACAAAAATGTGAAAGATCAAGATAAAAAAAGAGGCCATCTTAGACTTGCTGGAGACATTCACTTAAACTTTAGCTTTGCTCTCGATCACTGAGAGTCTCCAAAATATAAAAATAAATTGTTCCTGCCAAGGTATGACCGAGTAAAAGCACCTAGATTATTCTCCATCGGGAGATGGCCTATCGGATGCCGAACTTTCCATTGCCCATCATAAATTCACCATGAAGATCTGCTGCCTGAAATAAATGAGAAAGCTGCTGCTGCTGTGAAAGTAAATGAAATATCTAAATACAAGAAAGAATTGCCACTCGTGAACTTTTTGCTGCTAAACTAATGGAATCAGAAAACTTCTTATAAAACAGGTACCTGTCTGTGTTCAAACTCTAGAATACTCTAATAATCTGTTATAGCTCTTCTTCATATTACTTATCTAAATTATAAAATGTAAAAACTATCATTTGTATAACTAAAATTGAATAATTAATTTAATGTGTAAATTTCTCTAATAATCTAGCTTACCTCACTCTATCTTTCTTGGGTGCATATTTCTCAAATCTACATTTTATCTATAGTTATTATTTAATTATTGCATGCTCATAATTGTGTCAATGTTCAAAGTTTAAATCTATGATCGCTTGGAACAATGAATGCGTGTCAAATTTTCATTAATATTTGCTTTCATAACTAACTTAACTTTCATATAAATCGACACGCATTCAATGCTTCATTTATTGTAATGCAGGGGTCTACAACTTCGCAAATGGCTGGCATATTAGTTGTAATAACTCCCAGTTTATATATGTTTTGTATTTATTAAATCTAATGAATAATTCTAGAAAATTACATTTTTTTGAGAGTTGCCAGAGTTCTTTAGTAAATGTTGATAATGTAGGGCCGAGTCAGAAATCTATTTAAATCTCATCATAATCGTTTATACAGTATACATGTGTTACGTTTTAGAGACGCGATGACCCATTCCACCGTGAAATTTCCGGATTCTTCAGGGTTGAAATTAACCCCAATCATCCTACACAAGCGGGCATAATGGGTGCTTCTGTAGGATTTGACAATGTCATGCAGCCAGCCGGCAAATTGCGACACGTACCGCTTGTCTCTGGTTATGCTTATGTGACACCTTACTTTGTCGGGCCGAGGCAGAGACCAGCCTGACAGTCTTATAAACTCATTCACGGCATTGCAGTTTCAATATACTGCCATTCCATATCGCCTTTCTAAAGCATACCACGTGTTCCTTTACTCAATTCTATTATTCTATATATCACTCCGCCTCTGCATTACCTTCGTAATTCACTCTCAAATAAATGTTTGCCCTTAGTCATGAAATAAATATTTTAATTAAATAAATATATGTCCGCCGCTACTCGTAAATCTTACTTTAGATTCTTGCATTGCAAAGGTATAAATCCCTCCAGGCATGCATTAGAAATACTTACTCGAGAATTTTAGGTAGCTAGATTACGCCTTCAAATAAGTGAATTCCTTTTGTAAACATTACAGTATCGGAAATACCGCTACTGAGTCCTCAAGATAAAATAATGTCTAAACAAATAAATGTATTCCTTTTGTAAACATTATAGTATCGGAAATACTGCTACTGAAGTCCTCAATATAAAATAATGTCTAAATAAATAAAGGTATTCTTTAAAATATAATCATGTCGCAAATCCCACTACTGAAGCTTTGAATCCCTAAAATATTATTAGTAAATGATTTTATTAAAATGTATTAATAAATAATTTTAAACTATATGTCTGCAGTTACATTTCATTTATTCGATACCCATTCTATATAATATTTCCTCGATTATGTAAATATGAATGTTTAATTAATATTAGTTTGATTATTGGCTAACTCGAGAATAAAATCATGAATCTCTTGCATATCCCTGACCACCATGCCTAAGAAAATATTTACTAATGTCGCATCAGATGCGTTGTTTCATGGATTGTGTTGTGGAACCAATAAACTATGTTCGAACTCAGTACCACGGGTGGCTTCACTACTCGATGGTGCTGCTGTTCTGCATGGTGGTCGAATTCTGCATTATGTTTACGAGTCACACGTTTTCTGACTGTTACAATATATATATATAATCAGTGCTTGGTTTATATTCAATGGTATGGACAGCTGAAGAGTTGAAGGATGGAGTAGATTGAAACCTGTCCACTAAAGTTTGAAGATTTGCTATCCTATAACCCGAGCACTGATTTTATATATGTGTGAGAAATGATGATCTGGGCCAACTGACTGATGAGTGCTGGTTCAGCACGAAATAAATATGTATATTGGAGATCATTTATATTTTTCACATGTGTATGGTCATGTGTATAGGTTATATGAGATAGAGTGGATAATTGAAGGTAGCTTGAAAGTCTGTGTTCAAATTCCCTACATTACATTTAAACTCCAACTATATGAATTATATTTGTATTTCAAAAGTATTGAAGATTATTTTTTGTAAAGTAGTAAGATTATTTTCTAGAACGAGGGGCAGAGTAGATTGTCTGTGCGTGTATATGTATATATTTGAAATGGAATAAAGTTTATTAAATTATTGTAATTACTATTGATAGTGCATGAATAAAATTTTCTCTTCATTATTTTTGTACTCTAGAAAATTTACATCCCATATGTATGCCTTTGAATGTCTTTAAAGATAATATATCCAAATAACGTTAGATTATAAAGGAACGGAATAATATAAAACCATGAAATGATATAATGTACAGGTCAGCAAATTTAATATATAAGTTATCAGCATAGTGTTGAAAATGTATATTATCTGTAAATGTGCAAGAAGGCGTAGTTAAGGGTAACTCACATAAACACGGGCTATACCATATTGCTGTGTGAAGTAGTCAATTCATACAAAACTCAGATTATCTTGGATTTTAGAGATTACAATTTCTGATCGCAGTTGATTCTTTTGTTTTATTTATTTATTTACATTCCACAGCATACCTTTGAATGCATTAAATGGTAGTATATTCTAATGAGATTACATTATGCAGGAACAGGCTAATATAAAACCTTGAAATGATCTAATATACATGCCGGTAAATATAATATGTAGTCATCAGTATAGAGTTAAGATATTATACTTTAAAAATAAAGTTTATTTGCACTCTAAAAAAATACAGAAAGTTAGTCCATATTTTAGGTCTCATTGGACTAATCACATATGACAGGTCAGAAATTACAAACAATAAATGAGTAAGGATTATAAATACATTCAAAGGAATGAAAAGGTTTACATTAAGTACAACTTGACTATTGAACTAACCAAGATTCCAATTACATTATACAAAGTCTGATAACACGATGTTGGGTCATAAGTAAATCATTTGAGCAAATATCAAGTAAATAGGAAAACAAATATAAGTGGGTTACATTATAAATGGGTTACAATCTAAGTACATTACAAGTGTCAAATAGCTTTAAGAGCAAGAGGAAAATCTGAGGTAACAATTCCAGATAAAGCAGTCAGTGACAAGTAACATTTACAAAATAGGATATCATAATATATATATATATATATATATATATATATATATATATATATATAGTATAGGGATCTAACAATATTGAACCCTAATGAATTGACATATTAATTGTTAGACTCTGAGTAAGGGATGTCTAAATAAAAATTTCAAAATACTCAGATAATTTAGATATAATATACATAACCGTCCATTGTACTAGGTGAAAGGAAAAGCCTTAATAGTCTGGCAAGACTATGTTCGAATCGACTGCATGTCATGAGGAGTTACGAAACTTGGAGACAAAGAAAATTTTAAAACCTCCCTAAGGTCCAAGTTTAATCTACTAGAAAATTATGGAACAGTCTAAATCCCTTTAAAAAAGGACTTGGTATCTGATAGTCCAGATGACAAAATTAATATGTGTGGCTAATCAGATAGAACCAAATGTACCCTTTTTAAAGGCAGCAATGAGATGGACTCTGGCTGGATCTGGTCTTACTATTTTTAGTTGAGCTAGGTTATGAAGACGAATCCACACCTCACATTGACCAAGAATGTGGTCCATGAACTCATCATGCTTTTCACATAATGGGTAGATGGTCACGATTTTATATCCCCTCTGATAGCAAAGAAAGATAGCAGTGAGCAAGGCTCTGAGGTTGAACTTCAAAAAGATATTATATTATTAAGATATCTGTAATTGTGCAAGACATATTAGATAATGGTAACACACATAAATGACGGACTATAGATTATTTGGACTTTAGAGATTACCAAATAATTTCTAATTGCAGTTGACTCTTTAGTTATGTTTACTTATATATATTAATTTTGCATGTGAATTAATTTGTTTGGTTAATATTGATGTGTGTTTTCTTTATTAAATAATCTTTATCGATACTACGCGTCTAGTATTACAATCATATTCCAGAGATACAGTACATATGTAGATTCTCTATTCCAAGCATAATCTTAGTGGTCGATCTTTTTATAGATATGAGGGGAGGGAAGTAATAAAGATAAGCAAGAATAGCTTGATTGATTATTTTTGAGCTTACCTTAGGTAAAGAAATAGATTGCTTAATACAGTGTTTAATTTAACTATTTTTCTCTAATTACTTTTCCCCCTATATTTTGATAAAATGTTTTTTATTGATCAAAACTAATCCTCCCCATTTCTTGAATTAACTTTTTTGTATTGGATTAATAAAAGCAATATCCAAAAAGATTTATGAATTAAATCTCACATTGTTACTGACTGTCTGAAAGTTTTATAATGATGGCATTTTACTTGGGATTTCATTATCTATAATTAATTGTTAAATGCCTTATAGAACACTTCACATTTTACTTAAACTTTTCAAATACTTTCAATTAATATAATCCCCTATTTGGATAGAGTATCATCCAACATTTATCCTCACACTAATATTTATAACTGGTGAAGTTAGATAACCTGAGAGGAAGAGAAAATACTAATAGCACTAGAAATATTGTATTATATACTACTAATTTATCATTGGAACATTATTAACAGTTGAATGTATTTGAAGAGATTATAAATAAAGTTTGAATTTTTATAAACATATTCAACAACTCTTGTTAAGGGAAACTCCATCATATAATGACAAATTATATACAATATATTATAAAATAGCAGTAATCATCGTCATCATCATATGTAAATTATATTCTACGTTTAGATCTAAGTTTAAAAATGAAGGGTGTTGGAATTATAGTAAATTACAACCAGGGGTTTAAAATGATAAATTATGCATGCATTGATTAACAGTCGCTTCCCTGATTCACCATTTTGTAGTATTGATTAACCACAAAGTAAGTTTCATTAGTATTAAAGAAATAAAGTAAAAGTATATTCCAAGTTTATTAAGAATTTTTTTATATTTGATAGCTAATAGGTAATAAGAAGGCTTGCAATAATTGTGCTATTATCTAACAGTCATTACATCTGGTCAACTTAATGTCTCATTTTAATTTATAAATATAATTAGTAATGCATACAAAAGTGTAACACACATTATAGGTTCAATTTCAGACAACCAGTAAGAGTGACAAAACGAGGTTTGCTTCATTTTAAAGAGAATAAAAAAGGACTATTTAGTGGTCCCTTATTGAGATTTAAACTCTAAAAAGTCATGCTGTTTCAAAATACTTTGATATATATATATACATATATTGTAATGAGCACAGATGACGTTACATTGTTTTTTATTATTAATCATGAAAGAAAAATAAAAAGTTCGCATTTAAAAATTTTCTTTAAGAATTAAAAATTGAAATTAAATATCATCTTAAACTCATATATATAAATCGCACAGACAAAAAAAAAAATTATTAAAATAAAACTTTATTAAAAATAGAAAGATATTTTTTTTTTAAAAAAAAAATACTTAAAAAGATTTAGAGATAAAAATATATCTTTAAATTTGTAAAACACATTAAGTAATCAGAAAATGGAAATGATTGTTTTAATTAGTTAAAGATAAACAAGCCCTTGGGCATTTAAATGTAAAAACATCGGTCAGATAGGAAAACAATAGGAACTTTTAGCAAATGAAAGAAATCCATTGGGAAATTGGACCTCAACGAAAGGGTCTTCACAATCATGACGTAACGTCCATTGGATCCTTAAAATTAGTATAAAAGGAAAATTTGGAAATTATTAATTGGTTAGTTATTGATTATTTATGATGTGACAGCTATGTGTTAGTGCAGAAGTGAAGGAGAAGAGATTGAAAAGACGCACTCTTCAATCCCTTCAGTTTTGCCAAAGAAAGAAAGAGAAATAAACTATCGTTTTCTACATTGAGGACCAACTAAACTAAAAAACTTCCAAATGAATAAATAAAACAATGGCTAAATGGATACCAATCTTTTTAGGACAGTGTGGGAAATCACATTCAAACAGCAAGGAACTTATAAAGATGAACTGTTTAAAAAACTGTAAGAACTTTATAATTTATGAACATTAAATTAAAAGCTTTCCATATATAAAAAATACAAATAAAATCATATCTGACCAACATAAATTAATATTATTAATGCTATTTGATTTTTTTTTTATTTAAAATCATTTCCATTTATTTATTTTTTGTTCTTTAAGTTTTATTATGATTTCTGTTTTCCGTTAAGTTAAATTATATAAATGTTAAACCTAAGTCGGGCATGAATGGCTGTATAGATTTTTAAAGTTATATTAGGGAAGGGTAATCTTAGGTTATTTGTTTTGTGGTTAGATTGGGTCAATGGATTGGATATATTGGTGTAATTTAGTAGATGTAGTACAGATTCGCTACGGACAGACTTGCTTCATATGCCGCACACACCCGTTTGCCTATGGAAGGAATTATAAGTCGGATACCGCAGTTCCTTTTTATGGAGTTTTTTGTTTTATTGCTCTTCTTCGCAGATAGATGTAATATTCCTATCCGATGAGAGGCAATTTCTTCTCGTAACTTTTGTGCTGCCGTATTTTATTACATTGAATACATCGATATATCAGATGGATTGATGCCAGTTTGACTACGAATTTTAGCCTAAGGTTAAATAGGGATAGAATGTTTATTCTCAAATGCAAATCTATGTAGTCTATTCATACTCGACACTAAATAAAAATGCATTAAATTTAAGTTGTTTATAGACGTTTGCATGGATTCGTTATCGGTTAATTGTGTTTTGGATTTCATATTTGATCAAAATATATAGACATTCGATAAATAATGATACCTCATGGTGAGTATCTAAAATGTATTTATTCAGATGTCTTTTAAGTTATTGGTGACAATGCAAGTATCTTATGGTGAATACTATTGGGTTACTTATAAATTTCCCTCTGCAATTGTCAGTATCAATGATTTTATATTTTGATCATTTATGTTTATTTTGAAATGTTTTTAACCATTGAAATCTATGTAACCAATCTATACGCAATATATTAAAACAAGCTTTTATAATCCCACCTGTGCGAACTTAATTAAAATGTAAACTTATAATATAATAGAAATTAAAATGTAAATTAAAATTCAAAGTAAAGTTAAAAATAATTTTAAATGTTAAAATGTAAACTGATACTAAAACAATTTTCAATCTTATATATATGTGCATAAATAAATGTTTGTATGCTAATTACTGGCAGTGGTTTATTTAATTCTTTTTTTATATACTCTTAGATTATATTATTAAATCTCTGCTCTTCGACTGAGCTAGTGACATGGGCTAACGACTGGAATCAAAATAAAAAAAAACATAACATTTTTTTTGACTCACGTATCTGCCTACTTTATAAATTTTTCTATGTTCAAATGCCTAGATGGCGCCCTGTAGTGCAGATACGTTAAGTGCCTTTCTCCGGATCGTTACAATTGGTGCCAACTGAATTGGGTCAATGGATGGATATATTGGTAGTAGATGTAATATGGATTCGCTATGGGCAGAATCGCTTCATACGCCGCACACTTCCGTTTGCCTATGGAAGGAATTATAAGTCGGAACCGCAGTTCCTTTCTATGGAGTTTTTGTTTTATTGCCCTTCTTGTCATATAGATGTAATATTCCTATCTGAAGAGAGGCAATTTCTTCTCTTAACTTTTTGTGCTGCCGTATTTCGTATTATATTGAATACATCGATATATCAGATGGATTGATGCCAGTTTGACTACGAATTTTAGCCTAATGTTAAATAGGGATAGAATGTTTATTTTCAAATGCAAATCTATGTAGTCTATTCATACTCAACACTAAACAAAAATGCATTAAATTTAAGTTGTTTATAGACGTTTGCATGGATTCATTATCGGTTAATTATGTTTTGGATTTTCATATTTGATCAAAATATATAGACATTCGATAAATAATGATACCTTACTGGTGAGTATTGGTGACAATGCAAGTATATTATGGTGAATACTATTGGGTTACTTATAAATTTCCCTCTGCAATTGTCAGTATTAATGATTTTATATTTTGATCGTTTGTGTTGATTTTGAAATGTTTTTGACCATTGTAATCTATGTAACCGATCTATATGCAACATATTAAAACAAGCTTTTATAATCCCATCTGTGCGAACTTAATTAAAATGTAAACTTATAATATAATAGAAATTAAAATGTAATTTAAAATCTAAAGTAAAGTTAAAAATAATGTTAAATGTTAAAATGTAAACTGATACTAAAACAATTTTCAATCTTATATATATGTGCATAAATAAATGTATGTATGCTAATTACTGGCAGTGGCTTAGTTTATTTATTTTTTAATATTGAAATTATAATTAGATAAGGTATTATAGTATTAAATCTCTGCTATTCCACTGAGCTAGTGACATGGGCTAATGACCGGAATCAAAATATATATAAAAAAAAAAAATTTTTTTTGACTTACGTATCTGCCTACTCTATAAATTTTTCTAGGTTCAAATGCCTAGATGGTGCTCTGTAGTGCAGATCATGTTAAGTATTATTTTCTGGATCATTACAACTGGCCACCCAACTTGGGCTGATCTATTAATAAAAACCACATATACCCTGAGTAAATTTCTTTTTTCATAATGAAATATTTTTATCTGTTACATAAAGTCGTATACTTTAAATCTTATAAAAGCACTGCCAGAAGAAATTGCGCATATATATTAAACACGAGAAAGTATAAATAATTTTAAAACTAATTTTTGTTAAGAAAAAAAAAGTCAAAAGGTTGCAATAAATATGTTTTTTTGTTTGTTGATATATATTATGCTTTAATGTGTATAGGCATGCACAGCCACATAAGTTTATGATGGTAAATGTGATACCTTATGGAGAGTACCATTGGGAATTTACTTCAGTGTAATCCTATTTAAGCATTTTAATCAGTCATAAATAAGTTGGTGGTATTTATAAGTGTGCTGCAAATATACACGTATAAACCCATTATCTTTCAAAATGTATTTACTTCAATGCAACCTTCCTAAATAATTTGCTTGTCATGCCATGTGTATAAATAAAATATAGATAAAATAGAATTCTCAGGGGGAGGAGGTGTAAATGTAAATGGTCCTTAGGAAAATGATAGTAAACATTGTTTTTTTTTTGTATATAGTCTTTTTGTAAAATTACTAACCGGATGTTTTTGTAAATGTCTTCATTAATCGTGTACTGTAATTACTAACCCTAAGTAAAATTTTTTTTTTTGATCATTTTTTTATGCAACTTTACTGATATGTAACGAGCACAGACGACATTACATTGTTTTTTATTATTAATCATGAAATAAAAATAAAAAGTTCGCATTTAAAAATTTTCTTTAAGAATTAAAAATTGAAATTAAATATCATCTTAAACTCGTATATATAAATCGCACAGATAAAAAAAAAATTATTAAAATAAAACTTTATTAAAAATAGAAAGATATTTTTTTTTAAAAAAAAAAAAAACTTAAAAAGATTTAGAGATAAAAATATATCTTTAAATTTGGAAAACACATTAAGTAATCAGAAAATGGAAATGATTGTTTTAATTAGTTAAAGATAAACAAGCCCTTGGGCATTTAAATGTAAAAACATCGGTCAGATAGGAAAACAATAGGAACTTTTAGCAAATGAAAGAAATCCATCGGAAAATCGGACCTCAATGAAAGGGTCTTCACCATCATGATGTAATGTCCATTGAATCCTTAAAATTAGTATAAAATGAAAATTTGGAAATTATTAATTGGTTAGTTATTGATTATTTATGATGTGACAGATATGTGTTAGTGCAGAAGTGAAGGAGAAGGGATTGAAAAGATGCACTCTTCAATCCCTTCAGTTTTGCCAAAGAAAGAAAGAGAAATGAACTATCGTTTTCTACATTGAGGACCAACTAAACTAAAAAACCTCCGAATGAATAAATAAAACAACGGCTAAATGGATACCAATCTTTTTAGGATGGCATGGGAAATCACGTTCAAATGGCAAGGAACATATAAAGATAAACTGTTTAAAAAACTGTAAGAACTTTATAATTTATGAACATTAAATTAAAAACTTTCCATATATAAAAAATACAAATAGAATCCTATCTGACCAACGTAAATTAATATTAATAATGTTATTTGATTTTTTTTTATTTAAAATCATTTCCATTTTTTTTTTCTTTAAGTTTTATTATGATTTCTGTTTTCCGTTAAGTTAAATTATATAAATGTTAAACTTAAGTCGGACGTGAATGGCTGTATAGATTTGTAAAGTTATATTAGGGGAGGGTAATCTTAGGTTATTTGTTTCGTGGTTAGATTGGGTCAATGGATTGGATATATTGGTGTAATTTAGTAGATGTAGTACAGATTCGCTACAGGCAGAATCGCTTCATATGCCGCACACACCCGTTTGCCTATGGAAGGAATTATAAGTCGGATACCGCAGTTCCTTTCTATGGAGTTTTTTGTTTTATTGCTCTTCTTCACAGATAGATGTAACATTCCTATCTGACGAGAGGCAATTTCTTCTTGTAACTTTTGTGCTGCCATATTTTATTACATTGAATACATCGATATATCAGATGGATTGATGCCAGTTTGACTATGAATTTTAGCCTAAGGTTAAATAGGGATAGAATGTTTATTCTCAAATGCAAATCTATGTAGTCTATTCATACTCGAAATAAAAATGCATTAAATTTAAGTTGTTTATAGATGTTTGCATGCATTCGTTATCTGTTAATTGTGTTTTGGATTTCATATTTGATCAAAATATATAGACATTCGATAAATAATGATACCTCACGGTGAATATCTAAAATGTATTTATTTGGATGTCTTTTAAGTTATTGGTGACAATGCAAGTAACTTATGGTGAATACTATTGGGTTACTTATAAATTTCCCTCTGCAATTGTCAGTATCAATGATTTTATATTTTGATTGTTTATGTTTATTTTGAAATGTTTTTAACCGTTGAAATCTATGTAACCGATCTATACGCAACATATTAAAACAAGCTTTTATAATCCCACCTGTGCGAACTTACTTAAAATGTAAACTTATAATATAATAGAAAGTAAAATGTAAATTAAAATTCAAAGTAAAGTTAAAAATAATGTTACATGTTAAAATGTAAACTGATACTAAAACAATTTTCAATCTTATATATATGTGCATAAATAAATGTTTGTATGCTAATTACTGGCAGTGGCTTATTTAATTCTTTTTTTATATACTCTTAGATTATATTATTAAATCTCTGCTATTCCACTGAGCTAGTGACATGGGCTAACGACCGGAATCGAAATAAAAAAAACATTTTTTTTTACTTACGTATCTGCCTACTTTATCAATTTTTCCAGGTTCAAATGCCTAGATGGCGCCCTGTAGTGCAGATATGTTAAGTGCCTTTCTCTGGATCATTACAATATATATATATATGGGTGTGTGGTGGGGGTGTATTAATTCAAACAAATACGTTTTATGAGATAATCCAGACAATAATTAGAAAAGTTTATCATGTTTTTAAAATTATTTCACACTGAACTTCAATATTAATTAAATAGAGCGGCATCACAGAAACTATATATGAGAACATGAACAATTTTGCTTCTCAATATTTATTTTTAAATATCAACATATAGAATGCATTATCCAATTTTAAATCAACTTTCATTTTCTTCATGTATTTTTCATATGGCTGCTTTTGACTAATCTTGTTGTTTTTTTATATTAAATCACTTAATTTGATATTTACTTGCATTATTCAGAAGCGTCATTATACTTTTGTAATCCTATTTATAGCAGAATATCACAGATCTATTATGGACTGTAGATCGTAATAGTTAATATTACAAAATAAATCAACTAATAATAAACATGTATGGTACAGTTTTACATTACATAACGATGTATTTCAGAATTACCAGTCTTTTAAGGATATCTTGATTTGCTCACACTCTTTGCATATTATAAAAGAGCTAAAACATGCATCAGCATTTTTACTCATTCTACTTTAGAATCATTTTTTCCAATTTCCTTCTCAAAATCAGATCTTTTGTAGATCAAGTTTGTTCTTTTGCTGGACAAAGCCTGATATATTCCTAATCATCTTGTAGTTCCTTTTTGCTATGACCAAGGTGATAGACCATATCAGAAACAATTTTTATTTACTTAAAAAAAAATCAGATCTTTCTCTATGACAGAGGTTATAAAATCATATTTCAGCCAAGTAAAAAACTGCAATAGAAAAAAAACTTTTTTCCTAATTATTCTTAGACCTTATAAGAGCTTTACCTATTTTACAAAAACATTTACTAACATATTTCTAAATTTATTTCCAATCTACTGCACCTTTTGTTCCCAATTAAATTCTACATAATCTATATTTTCAATTAAAATCAATATCAATCTGTGCATTGTACAACTAAAAAAGGGGTGTTACCTTCTATCCATTTTAAATATTTTTAGATTAGCATTTAATTTGAACTTTGAAGCAGTAAAGCATATACATTTGATTAATCATAATGCTATAATTCTTCTTTTTATCCTCAAAAGCATTGATATTTATATTTTTTTTGATGCCAAAAATATTTTGATCTCAAGATAAACAACTGTAATTGGTAAGATCTGTATTTAAAATCCACAACATATAATCAACTTGTGTTTTAAATAAAATCTGGCAAACAAAATGTTTATAAGCTGCTGAGAGTGATTAAAAACCCAATTCTTAATTATTACTATAATCCAAAAATATATCTACCATCAGAATATCAACATAATTCTACATTAACCCTATCAAACTCTGCATATTCTGACGTTTTTCTTTGTCTCATGCATCAACATAAAATATATAATAAAATGATTATTACTTATAATAATAAATTTGACTTCATTTGATAGATATTTTTGTTTACTACTGAAATAAATTTTAAATGTTCACATTTTGTTTCTGTAAAGATTTAAAAAATGAGATCATAAAGAAAACAAAGAGTTTAGATGTTATCGTTTCTAGAAAGATTATTTCCAGTTTATAAAATCAATAAAATATTCCTTAATTTTTATTATTTTTAAACATCCAAACCAATAATTATTTCTTTCTCTTATATCTAACAAATTATGCTTTCAAAGTTTAAAATGTTTGAATATTTATTGCAAAATTGCGATAGTTTCAAACTAGTAAATATAAATAAATTGCTGACACAGAAACTAAGCTTGTAAATTGCTTCAGGCCATGCTTAAATTTGCTGCTAATATAATGTTATATTTTTAAAAATAAAGTATTTCAAGTCAAAATAAGTTATTAATAATTTATATTTCTTGATATCTAATAAATATAGTGTAAATTATTTTTAAAAAAATATCTTCACAAATAAACAAGTTCTTGGTCATTGGAACTATTTACTTTAAACAATGTCATAAAATGCTGAACGTTTTACAGCCTAGGCAACATATAATGGCTGAACATGTCAGGGTGTGGCTTATGTGTATTGTAAGTGCAGGGAATTTTGAATTTCCTGCCTTCTACCTCAAATTTTTCAGAAAATTTATTATAATAAAATGTACTATTTTACATGCATTTTAATGTATAATACTTACAAAAAAAATCATCAGGGTGCGAATTGGTCAATGGAAAATAAAGTGACTTCGTTTAAAGAGAAGCCAAATACATCACATCACATCAAGTGGCTAACAGGTTTATCTGGGCATAATTGCTGAGATATTCTTGACTTCGTTTAAAGAGAAGCCACAATACATCACATCACATCAATTGTTGAGAGATTCTTGACTCAGTTTAAGGAGAAGCTACAGTACATCACATCACATTCTGGCGTTATCTAAATCGAAAATGAGAATTAATAGCGAACTTTTATTGATTTTAAATTTCGGTATTTTCAACTATTGGATGGATGTGAAAAAAATTTAGATTGCTTCTAAGTAAATATCGATTTCTCTAAATATTTTAAAACGTTGATTCTGGTGGTAATAAAATCATTATAATATAATCGAAATCTTTATAAAGGTTTTCAACAGTTTAACAATTTAGATCATGAAATTCACCATATTTAAATGTTGAATTAAAAATTGCCATCATAAATCTTTCCATTGTTTTCCCATTTCCAGGAGTATTTTTTTCCTGTTTAATAGTAAAATTTCTGTATTCGATATTTTTAACTAACTTACTTTATCATTTCAAATTAAAAATTATACAAACAAAGTAATAAAACTATATAAATATATATGTATATGTGCAAATTATTTTAGATTTTTATTAAAAATATTAAAATTAAAAATATTTATTCCCTAGGGCTGGTTAATCTTCCCATAAATAAAATATCATCATCTACTTTGTTCTAAATTATAAAAAGAAATGGTTGATCAGTGATGAATTTGATTTTAAATACTGAGAGTTCTTGAAATCCAAAACCGGAAGCTGCAGCAGCTTTGGAATATCCGACATTTTTAACAAACTTTTTTTCCGGTTATTCCAGCGAAATTAGCATTCACACTAAAAGGACTTGTACAACCCATTTCAGTAAATACAGGAATTAATTGATAGTTTTTATTGATTTTAAATTTTGGTATTTTTAGTACACGGATAGATATAAAATGCATTTTAGATTGCATGATCTTAAATGTTGTATAAGTTAAATGTTTCTCTACATTTTTTAAATCATCGATTCTGACTGGCAACTAAACATACTATAATTGAAATTTTTATAAGGCAATTCAATAACCTGACGTTTAAACCATAAAGTTTAGCATATTTAAATTCTGACTTGGAAATTGCCATCATAGAAGTTTTTATTATTTATCAATTTCCAGTGGTAAAATTTTCTTCTCTTGAAAGAAAAAATTCTGTATTCCACATTCCTTTAAAATATAACGCGTTTGCAAGAATCAACACAACCCTACTATCTAATTTTTATCGTAGTAAAAAAAACTCTACTATCTAATTGTTTAAATAACTGGTATTTTTTCTTTTGTCATATTCAAAATCCACTTATTAATATTATTTTTAACTTTGGTGAGAGATAAGTCAATGACTTTTAGGCTTACTTTGTAATATTTGCTAAATATCTGTCGAAAATCTTGTTACAAATCTGGATTTTTCTGAAAAAAACAAACAATCGGTTGGAAAAATTAATAATGTAACCCTTATTCGATTTTTGAAAGGTCTGGATGTGGCTAGCTATGTCTCTGTGTTTGTTTTCCATAGAATGGCGATGAATCTTAACAAATTATGAATTTTATTAAACGTTTGTCCTTTAGCTCCTTGCAGCAAAGCTGTTAAAACAATGCTTAAACTTAAAGGTGAAAAAATTACATTTTTTTCACTTGAATAACTCAATTTTCTGTAAGTATTAAAAGCGAAATCAACTTCAGTAACTGATATATGGTGATAATTCTTTGACGTTTTATTAAACTCATTTGAAAAGCAAGTTAAAAGTTGATTGAAAACAATTAGCAAAAATATATTGAAAAATATAATTTTCCATCCATTTCCGCAAAATCCTTTACACTTTGGCTTCGTTTATCATAACTGGAGTAAACTGATAATTACTTTAAGCATGGAAAAAACTTAAATTAACTTGAGATTTAAAAAGTCAACAAAAATTATTAAACAATCATTAATGTAAATAATATGTCATTAGGAAAATTTTTGCAATTGCAAGGAAAGGTCAGAACAAAAGAGATTATATTATCTTACAAGAAAAAAACGTACATTTAGTGAGAAGGAAGAGATTATCTATCTAATACCCAAAAATAAAAACGTGTATTCGGTCAGGATGAAGGGATTATATTATCTGATAACGAAAATAAAAACGTATATTTGGACCGGAAGAAGGGATTATTTTATCTGATAACAAAAAAAAACTTTATATTATCTTTTAAATTCATATAATAAATTCTGTTAATAGACATAAATAAATACAAAATAATTCCATTTATCAAATTTTAACTTAAGTTTTCGGTTCTAATAAAACTTAATTATTTATTTGTAATAAATTAAATACATGGGTTTATCCGATTTTTAAAATATGTTGATGAGGCACCTAAGGTTCTTTGCAAGTATTCTGATCAACTTACGTTGCAAGTACTAACAATTATCTGTAAAATATTTCATGTTTATTATTAAAGTATAATGGAAACACTCAAGTATATTAACACTTTCTTATTATATAAATTGACTATAATAATTAACAATAAAATAGGAAAAGCATTGTTAATTTGAGCTTGAGTTTATAAGAAAGGAGATGAGTTAATATGATTTGCCTTGAGTAAGAGTTCATTAACTTAGTTTTTGCATTTTTACAATATATAGAGTAGTGCTTGATGTGCTTTATTTTTGATATTTGGTAATTTAAGACAGCGTTTCACAACCTTTTCATATGACTGGAACACTTCACAAATCCTGAAATTATAACAAAACTGTGTTTATTTGAGGAATAAATATAAGAGATAAGAAAACAAAACGAACATTTATTCTCAAATTTTAACTAGGTAAAATAAAATACATAGAATAGTGCATTACATTCTTAATGACTTCGATGTTTTGGGATCTTTGAATTACAAATTCTTTTGATATCGAAATGTCTATGCATGTATATATAAAGTGTAAATAAAGTTGATTAAATTTTCCGATTACTTATAGACAGCACCTATATAGTTTAATTCTTCATTATTATTTTCACGCTAGAAAAATTTATGTATAACATGAATATCTTTGACTGTTATATATGCAAATGAGCAAATGATATACTAAGTGATGCATTGATACAGTTAATGTATATGTAGTTCTTAATAGAATGTTGTCTGAATTATTAAGGCCATTATGGTTATGTAACCTATACAAACTATATAATATCTGTGTATTTAAGAAATCGTAGTTAATGGTAATATATAGTTGTACTGCCGTATTAAATTGGTTGGTGTGCACCATGATTAAGTTAATTCATACAACGCGGATTATTATAGACTTTAGGATTATCAAGTGATTTGTAATTTCTATTAATTATTTTATTTATATATATTTATTTGTAGTTCAACAACTTAAATTGACACTGAATAAAATGGCATCCAAGGATAAAATGAAGAATTAATTAGACACTATGTTTTTTCAACATTTTACACTCTACATCGACAATGAATTCACCAACTGGGTTGATAATGCATCGAAAATTTTGCACACATCTCAAAGTTATTACCAGTTTAATAACATAATTATTCAAAGGAAATTAAACCTCTGAAATTTTCAAGCTAACGAGCACGGTTGGATAAGAGACATTTTAAGAAAAAATTGTGTTCCTGTTGTGATAATAAAAGTATATATGACTAAATAACTCAGATTCGTCTAATTAGAAAATGAAAAACACTTAAAAGACATACCAATCATTTATGACCTCTCCAGAGTGACAAGTCAAAAATTGATAGTGTCTAAAGAGAATCAGCTACTTAAAAAAGAAAATTCTTATAAAGAAGAAGAGTGGCTAATACATCCTAGTAGCCAGATATAGGAATCAGATCTCACTCAAAAAAGTGCACAGTCAGATGATCGAATAGTAGAACCAGTGAAGGATCTACCATGAACAAAATAACTGAATCAAGAGAAACAACTGGTCAGAATGAAAAAAGGTCATCACTTTAAGATTTGTTTGAGATTGTCAGAAACCGCAAAAATTACAAGACTATTTTTGAAACTTTACAGATTCTTTTCTAAAGTGAAAAAAAGAGTGGACTGTTTGTGCATGCATATATAAAGTGTAAATAAAGTTTGTTAAATTTTTGTACTTAAGTAACAGATAGTACAAATATATTTTTATCCTTTAGTATCACTTTCACTTTAGAAATATTTCCTTATAGCATAAATATATTTGAATAATATTGAAAGATAATATATGCAAATGAGTTTATATTATGTAGGAAAACCTAACGACCTAGTTAATTGTTGTGCTGATAGACTATTGAATGAATAATTAATAAACATTCGAGATTTGTGAGTATAAATAACTGTAGTTAGTAATAAAACACTATTATATAGAATATATTTAATTACTGTGCAATTTGAAATTAATTCATCGGTATATATATATTATTATTATTATTATTAAAGAATAAATACAGATGTGTGTACAAGCTTTTAATTTGATATGATAAAATACTCCAGAAATAAAATAAATAATTAATTGTGCCGAAAAAAACCTTACTTGAAATTGCAACGGGTTAATTTGCATGTAAAGAAAAGTCTTCAGAAGAATTAATGGAAAAGGTAAAAATGTAAACTAGTGGAAAAAATAAACTAGCAAAAATCTTGTTGTGGAAATAAAGAAAGAATAGCTCTAGTCAACAATCTATTCAGATTATCACAGAAATAATGTATGTGAGCAGTAAGATGTTTTACAAAATTATAGAGTTAGAAGTTACAGAGTGAAGAGGTCATTGATATTTAAGTTCTAAGGAGATATGAACTGTAAAGAGATCTGAGTAATCTTGTTCTCAACTAGCAATTAGGAAGTTGAAAAAATACTCTCCACCCGAAAGTATCAGGAAAAAATTAAATTCTCGTATCCTGTACAGTATCAAGTCTGCTCTTTGATTTGTTTGAGCATTATATGGAAATCTTGTATCCATTAAATACGTTTTATAAAGGAAGCAAAGCAGGAATAGCTAGTTTTATGTTGGGATACTGTTTTGTTAAATTTGCCCAAAAATCATTTAATGACAACTCGTTATATTTTTGTTTTAACTCAGAGTCACGAATTATATCAATTCAATTTTCATAATCACTTGAAATAAAGTTATTGGCTTAGCTGTTACAGTAAATAAATTCAGAATCCAGGAATCCTCATCAAACTTTGAAAAATATTTTTAAAAGGTTGATTTAAATCATGCAAGTGTTCTAAATTTATGCTGAAAACGTTATCTACTTTAGAATTTATTTCAGTTAAAAATTCTTGCAAGGTGGGAAAACAATCAAAATTATTCTCTCCATTGTAGAAATCCAAAATTGTAACTTCCTATCAAAAGATGCATTTTTTTTCCTCTTACTAAACAATTGTAATATTATTTTCTTGTAGTCAGGGCCTGCTCTACTATTTAAGAGAATTAGACAATTATATAGTGCAAGCTATAAAAGGTGCACAAAACTTCAAGCTCCCTTTATTTATACTTTATTAAAATATCAAAATTAAATACACCTGGATCTCATTTTATGCGGATTATTTTAATGCTATTTTGAAGCTATGCAATTCATGTTTCTTCTTAATATCTTTTATATTTCACTATATTTATTAGATATCAAGAAATTTAAATTATTATTAACTTATTTTGACTTGAAATACTTTTTTTTCCAAAAATATAATGTTGTATTAGCAGCTAACATGAATATGGCCTGAAGCTGTATTTAGAATCTTAGCTTCTATGTAAATAACCTACTTATACTGATGAGTAAATAATAATAATAATAATAGATTTATACTTATGTATAAAAATATCGCAATAAATATTCAAAAATTTTAAACTTTTAAAATGGATTTTGTTAGATATAACAGAAATAAATAATCTTAGATTTTTAAAATAAATAAAGAAGATTTTATTGATTTTGTAAACTGAAAATAATCTTTCTAATGATATTGTATAATCTTTTTGTTTTGTTTGCAATCTCATTTTTTTAAATATAGAAACAAATTCTGAACATTTAAAATTTATTTCAGTAGTAAAAATCAGTTAATCATAGATTTTAGATTGATGTGTAAGACAAAGGCAAATGTCAGAAAATGCTGAAATCTGAGTTTCCTGCAATGAACAACCTCTTACATTTTAACGAGAGTTAAATAGTTATATGTCTGGATATTGTGAACTTTATAAACAATTAGTAAAATTATCATCTCAAAGTTTAATTACTGATTACATTGTCAACAGAAAACCATTAACACAGCACAAGACTGAAAGTGCCATTAGTTGTACTTTTACTTGTGATGAATCTGATTTTTTACAGTTTACAAATGAATTGCATATCTTTAAATAGTGATGATGATTAAAATACATATGAAAAAATGTAAAATTAAATACTGTAGTTAATGAAACATGTAAAAAAAGTTTGTCTTGTATCAATTTTTTTCAAATATTTGATATTTTTTATTAGTCATACTTTATTTCGTTAATTTTTTAATGCGAATTTTAAAGTAATTTTTCCTTGTTGTTTTGCTTTTATGACATTTCTGAAAATTACAGAACCTATCCCCCATTTTTCAAGGTAAATTAAGTCTTTTTTGTGCAATTTTTTTAATGTGGGTTTTCTGTGGAACTTATCTATTATATAAAACAAGACCCAGGTGTAGCAATAAGTCTTACAATTTTCACGTAAATTTTTCGAATTAAGAACAGATTGCAAAATAAAGAATACGAAAACAAAGATAATAAAGAAGATAATGAAAACAAACAATAAGATCCTACTATTCCTGTATTAAATTGCAATGATTCTGTAGATTGGCCCTTTCATTTTAAGGTAATTTTTGATAAGACTTACCACAAAATTTACCATAACAGACTAATTATGTTATATGATTTTTCCAAAAATTCACAAAAGGAAATTTTTTTCTCTTTACACTATAAGAGGATACTGAGGAATAGCAAAGTAGTGTACCTATCAATAGTTAATATATGCAGCATCAGAAGATGTATTTTTTTTTGTTTGTGCTATAAATTATTCAGTAAAAGGCCAAAACTTCATCTTTACAAAAATCAAAGTCAAAGACTAGAAAAATATTGGAGAAATTTTTTCTTTACAAGAATGGAATACTGCTCATTTGGGAAACTGACAGAATTGGAAAGAACTTGATTTGCAATGAAACGCAAAATCAACAATCGATCAGCAAACAGTTAGAGAAGGTGCATAATACAGGTTTCAAATATTGGAACGTTTGATTGCTTTAATTAGAGTACTAGGCATGCAAAATCTTGTTTTTTGTAACAAAAAGTTGAACACTACCTGTAACGATATTTTTTGTAGTTTGTTAAATATTTAGTTCACTTTAATGCTGTAATGAAAGAGCATGTACTTAAGTGTCAAAACTCAAACAAGAATAATCCATTACTTAGGAAAAGATATTCAAAATGAACTTATACAAATCTTGTAAAAACTATAAAAAAAATATCTTTTCACTTGCAAAAGTCGTAAAATACTATTTAGTCATTTTGATTGCATTCCAGGCGTTAGCTATATTGAACAGCTGACACTGACTGTATGCTTTGTTGATATTGTCTTTATATCAGATAGAGTGATGTCCAAATCTGAGGTAACAGTAAGAAAGAATTTTTTAGCATTTATTACTCTATAGAAAAGTACAGGTTCATTTATAACAAATTTCAATTCAACATCTAAGGCAACTGTAATTACCGATCTAGAATAGTGGTTAAGGATATGATAATAAAAGTAATATAAAGGATAAAGAAAATATTGTTTAAAAAAGATCTAGATATGACTTTCATATATTCTTTATTTCTTGTAGTTCACACTCTTTACATTTAGTGATCAATGACCTTCTAGATGTTGCTTAGAAACAACCAGCTTTTTAGTTCAACAGATTTCTAATTATTTCCCTGCATCTACCCATTGTTGGCAAATTTTTTCTACTCATATTTCAGACTTGACTATTAATTAAACCATTGAGTGAAACAAGATGGGAGACCTGTATCAACATGTTTTAAAACCACTAAAGTATCATTTTATCAGTATATATAATGCACTCGTGCAAAGTTTTGATGACCCAAGATTAAATACTTCAATCTTACTGACATGAAGCAGAAGTCCTTGCTGATTCTATTTGTAAATATAATGTTGTGTAGTATGATATTATTTAGGAGGTAAATGTTTCAAAAAAAATGATACAGAGAAAGAAGACTGATTGAAATTCAGTATAAAGGAATTACAAGTAACAAAGAATAATTTCTAAAATGTCGAACTGATAAGGGTTTTGAAATTTTTTTTTACTGATGCTCTTAATTTCAAAAGAATGGGAAATTTTGAAATAGAAAGAAGCAGAAAGAGAAGAAAAGACAAATATGATAGTTGAAACATAAATGTCAAGATCTGGGTTTAAAATATGGATATGGCTATACAGCCAATTGAAGACAGATTCTAACAAGTCAAAGACTTCATATCTATGCCACCACAAGAAATACTTTTTAGAACACTCAACGTTTTTGTTGCACTAAGAATACTCCTGAAATTTCTAGTTTCACTAGTAAGTGGTAAACATAGTTTCTCAAAGCCAAAGCTTGCTAAAACGTAATCAATGTCCCAAAACATTTTAACAGATTTGGAAACAATTTTAATCGAACAAGGTCTACATTAAATTTAAATAAACTGATGAAACATTTAGGCAATGTTAAAGGCAATAAAAATTAAAATTTGATTTTTATATAAGCATATTGTAAATTGTTTTGCATATTGTTAATAAAGCATGCTAAAATAATATTTAATTTTAAAATTAAAATTTCATTAAAAACAATTTCCAATTTGTAAAACGACATAAACTTTTCCTGGTGTGCAAAATAATCTGAGGCCGGCACTGCTTGTAATGATAAATTAATTTTATTGCACTTACTAAAAACGTCTGCCATATGTGCAATACCCATCAACCAACAAGGAAATTTTTAAACGTTCACTGAAATTTTGTTCTAAGTTATTTACAATATATGAAATTCAAAAATCTCAATAATATTTTTTCTCTGGATAGTCATCTCACATCAGTATGTGATAAAGATATTACATAGATTAAAAAAATTTAAGTTTCATCCAAAATAGTTTTATAGATGTCACTTTTTATTTGTTAGTCATGTTTGCCTATGCAAAACATAATGAGTTTTTATAGCTACTTGCAGAATTAAAACAGGCAAAACTTTCTATACGTACTGACACTCAGGGCAAGCCAGAGTAATCAATAGATGCCAGAAGGCTTGTGCATAAAATCTCCATCTAGTGCCTAACCATCCAATATCCCCAGACTAGTTTCTGGCTTGCAGTCTTTGTCAGTGAGGAGCCTTGTATCTGAGAGCACTGCATTTAGATCTTAGGATCTAATGCAATCTTCCAGTAGCCATCTTTTATTTCTACTTAACTACAAATTTATGAGACTTAAATTGAAAATACTATAATGCTTTCAATCCAAGCCCATCAGCTTATATAGTCACATAGGTCTGAACTCAGTTCAGTACCTATACTTTTTGGGATCTTTGGTTTTTTAATAACTATATCCACCACTATCCTATTAACAGGATTGGTTTTAAGCCAATAAACATCATATGATCACCATTTCTTATGCTTGCTCTTAACTGTTATTAGTGCTCTCAGATCCAAGGCTTTTCACTGATAAATGCTACAAGTCAGTAACTAGTCTGTGGATATTGGATGAGTAGGCACTAGATGAAAATTTTATGCACAAGCCTTCTGACATCCATTGATTACACTGGCTTGCGCAGAATGGGAATACTTATAGAGAGTTTTGCCTGTTTTCATAACAGTTAAGAGCAAGCATAAGAAATGGTGATCATATGATGTTTATTGGCTTAAAACCAATCCTGCCTAATAGAATAGTGGTGGCTATGGTTATTAAAGAACCAAAAACACCAAACTGTATAGATACTGAACTGAGTTCAGACCTACATGACTATATAAGCTGATGAGCTTGGATTGAAAAATTTTATAGTGTTTTCAATTTAAATCTCAAATTTTGTAGTAAAGTAGAGATAAAAGGTGGCTACTGGAGGGTTGCATTAGATCCTACAATCTAGGCGCAGTGCTCTCACTGACAAAGGCCACAAACCGGAAACTAATCTGGGGATATTGGATGAGTAGGCACTAGATGAAGATTTTATGCACAAAACTTTTGGTATCCATTGATTACTCTGGATTGCACTGTGTGGCAATACATATAGAGAGTTTTGCCTGTTTTAATAACAATTAAGAACAAGCATAAGAAATGGTGATCATGTGGTGTTTATTGGCTACTTGCAGAAGGTGTTATAATTTCTTTCATCTTTTCTACCTTTGTTTAAGCATTGATTGTATAAATGTCATTACACTTTTCCCAATAATTTTTTTTTTATTTTGCAAAGTAATTATTAAAGCAGATGAATATATTTTGTCGGTTAGTTCTAGTTCTTCTTATAGATATTCTCACATGAACAAATCTTCAATACTATCTGAAAAGTCATCCATTTAAAATACATTTTACTATAAAGTCTAAGAAATAGCTTTTTCTCTGTGTGGTCAGCAAGATCCTTCTTGAGACCGTGAAACAGTATTATTTGATAATTTGGAATATATCTACTTTTATAGCAGATTCTTTGCTTAACATGTATGATGTAAAAGCTTTATCATTAAATGCAATGCTGTATCCGTGAATCTATATCTTCACTTCTCTCTTTTAAATATTTTTTTTGTAACCAGCTTGATACTTGGAGGTTTAGCTGGAACCAAAGAACTGTATTCTAGTATTTTATTATATAAAGCATCAGGAGCATGTGTAATGCCAATACATCGGCAAATCTCCAAATTAAATAACTTTCACCGTAATTGCTTTTTGATATGCACTTAGATGACAGATGCTTTTTATATTAAATTTTGAAGAAATGACACTTACTTCTCCAGTTATAAATGTGTCAGAAGTATTTGCCCTCATTATTTTAAAGTTTTTTCTTCAATCAGTAATTCATGGATAATTTTTGAATAATATTTAAATTATAATATTAATCATAACTGTAATAGAAACAAAAGATTGTGCTGAGAATAAGACTACAACGTAGGAAAAGTAAATGTGATAAAAAGATCCTAAAAAGTGTTAATAAAGTAAAAGCAAAGATTATGAAATAAATAAAATTCTGATATATAAAATCAAATTTAAAATAATTGAAAACTGAGACTATAATAAGAAATAATTTATAATTATTATAAAAGGAAAATTAATAATAACTGTTGAATCACTAAATTTATGCTAGTCAATTATAATAAAATCGGACAAAAGTGCCAATGAAAGTATGTAAAAATAATAATTAACTTACACGTTTATGCTAAATAATACAATGTGTTTAATAAACAAGTATTATCATGAATAATATCTAATCAGCTAGCAAAACAGTGTCCGTTTACTTTGAAAAAATTATAACAACTGTTGATGTCATGGTCAGCGTTGGGTTTGCATAAATCGTTCTGCCAAAATGTTTTAAAATACTCTAGCAGGGCGATCTGAGCATATACAACATTGACCATGATATCCACAGACATTAGCAATTTATAAAAGTAAATGGATGTCTAACAGATATTACTCATTATAATACTTGTTTATTAAAGATATCAATGAGCATTGATAATTGCTCAACAAGCTTTGTGATATAGAAAGCATTTAAAATATTTCTGTCAGGAAACTTCTCCCAAACCTCTGACCAATGGTTTTATGCTTTGGCACTTCTCAGAGAGGCGCTAGGGTCGCTTCAGACACTAGATCTAAAAATACCAACCCAAAGCCAGCATTTCTGAGGAGTGCCAAAGCATGAAACCATTAGTCAGAGGTTTGGGAGAGTTTTGTGACAAATATATTTTAAATGCTTTCTCTGGCTAAGCATTTATCACAAAGCTTGTTGAGCAATTAGTAATGCTCATTGTTTATACCTCACAAGTTTAAAAGAATGGTGTCATGTGACCTATGACCTATTTTTTATTTGACTATTTATAGTCTCTGCTTTAAATCTTATGTGATGTTATATTGCTAAGACTACTAATATATAGTTTAGCTGAAGATCTCTCAGCTCCATATAGCTATTTGAGTTGGATAGCTGGGTTTGAAGACATGTAAGTGTCTGAAAATTTCAGATTTTCCACTCAATAGATAACTTTTAGATAAATGCTGGCTTTGGGTTGGTATTTTTAGATCTAGTGTCTGAAGCTATCCTAGCGCCTCTCTGAAGAGTACCAAAGCATGAAACCATTGGGCAGAGGTTTGGAGGGAGTTTCCTGACAGAGATATTTTAAATGCTTTCTCTGGCTAAGCATTTATCACAAAACTTGTTGAGCAATTAGCAATGCTCATTGTTTATATTTTACAAGCTTAAAAGAATGGGGTCATGTGATGTAGATTATTTTTTATATCAATGTATTATTTTGCATAAAAGTGTAAGTTTATTACTATTTTTATAAGTTTTTATTATCACTTGTATCTGTTTTTTATTTAGTGACTGAACAATGTTATTATTATTAATATTATTATACATTTTTTAAATATTAATTAAAAACTATTTTTTCTGGTATCGGGAGATTTCACTTACGTGATAGTTAAGTGATAATCTTCTAATCCTGCGATCTTGTAAAGTGAGATTCTGATAAAGAACAATTTTTTAAAAATGATCCCCTCTAATTTTATTTACAGCAAAATGATGACTTATAAGTTTATTAGGGTTAGTGAAAAATAATGTTTCAATGACCAAAATTTTAACAATATACCTTTTTATTAGAAGTGGTAAGGAAACACAAAAATAATAAACATAGGTTTTTAGCCAGAAATGATCTTTCAACAAGTGAACTTTTAACAATAGAAATTTATTAGAAGAGTTAACAAAAAAGTAATAAACATGTATATATAACCGCACAATTTTTTGTCCATTTACATTTTGTGTATTATCATCAGTATGGTGATGGGAACTGAAAAAGAATCTTATGTCCAATAAAGCACACATAAAAATGTCATCATCTTTGTTCAGTCTCTACCACATAAATTCAGTCAAATATGAATCTAAGTGTTGGCACATGGTCCCTCATTGTTTTTAGTTTGCCATTTGGCCACATGCTAAAGTCTCTCAATGTTCTAAGTGTGGATACTGGTTTAAGGAGATCAGACAAAATTTTTATTTATAATTAGTCTGAAAATGTTGGTATCTAGCAGCTTGCAACTCATCAGATTTATATGACTTTTAACAATCAGAATAAACCATGTATCCCTGTTTGACATTTTGTTTGACTGCTGCCATCAAAGTTGGCACTATTCTGTCGGGAATTCTCACTATGAAGCACTCATTGGTTATCCTGCAGAAGTCTCCCAAATACTCACTGCCCTGAAAGTATTCTCTTGGTTTGGTTTTCCTGATAAACAGAGCAAAACTCTCCATAACAGAGTAATCAATGGATGCCAGAAGGCTTGTGCATAAAATTCCTATCTAATGCCTACTCATCCAATATCCCCAGACTAGTTTCTGGCTTGTGGCCTTTGTCAGTGAGGAGCTTTGGATCTGAGAGCACTGCATCTAGATCTTAGGATATAATTCAACCCTCTTGCAACCACCTTTTATCTCTACCTAACTACAAAACTATGAGAATAAAATTGAAAGCACAAAAAAATATTTTCAATCTAAGCTCAATAGCTTATATAGGCATATGGGTCTCACTCCTCACTGACGAAGGCCACAAGCCAGAAACTAGTCTGGGGATATTGGATGAGTAGGCATTAGATAGGGATTTTATGCACAAGCCTTCTGGCATCCATTGATTACTCTGTTTAGCACAGGTGGCAATACTGTATGGAGAGTTTTGCTCTGTTTATCAACAATTAATGTGCTAGTATAGGAAATGTGATCATGTGATGCTTTTTGGTTTTCCTGCTTAGTAAAAGGCTCTCATCAATTTTCACCAGACAAACAAACTTTTCATAAATATTTATTCCTATCAAGTACTATCTTGTCTGCTATATCAAACTATTTTTACCCATTCAATAAAAGTTATCTTTCTTGAACAGCTACAAATAAAATCTGCACATGGTCACAACATTATTCTGAAGTTTTTGAATCACATTCCCTTATATAATGAATTGAAATTTTTTTTCTACTGTTTGTTTGAACTGTGCACATAAAGTCTTATATCATGGGCATTTTCACAGACTTTTTGTAAGGGTAGGATTACATACTTTCAAAACATTGAACTGCATTTTCCTTCATAGTGATCAGTTTTCAAATTTTTATCATTAGATTTTGGACAAAAAATACTATGCACATTCATTTTAACAAGAATTAAAAATGGATGGTAAATCGTGTGTACACCTTATTTTCACCAGATGATAAATTAGTCATCCCAGCATTCTTTTATGACACCACAGCATATCTTAAATTATAAATTAGCATGTAATATAAAAAAATTATCTCTATTATTTTTAACTTTTTAGTACTAACACAATATAATTTAGGACAGAGTTTCATTGAACTTTTAAATATTCTTTCAGGGTTGATGAGACTTGCATTATGACATGTTTTAGTAAGTTCAATATAATTAATTTATCAATATATATTATGACAGATGTTTTTAATAACTTCAATGAAATTAATTTATCAATACAAGAAAGAATTTTATAGTTTTTGATGCAAGAGATAAAATACCGATTTTTGATAGAAAGTTACAATTCTGGATTTCTACAATTAAACAGAATAATTTTGATTGTCTTTTCATCTTGCATGAATTTTTAGCTGAAATAAATTTTAAATTAGTTGACAAAGTTTTCAACATAATTTTAGAATACTTGTATGACCTACAATCAATTCTTTTACAATATTTTTCAAAATCCAATAAGGTTTTCTGGATTCGCAATTCATCTACTGCGACAGCTAAGCCTATTATAAAAATCTAATTGATATAATTAATGATTCTTATTTAAAAGAATAATACAAGCTACTGCTATTAAATGATTTATGGACAAATTTTAAAAAAACAATATTCCAATGGGGCAAAACTAGCTATTCATGTTTTGCTTCCTTTTACAAGAAATATTATAGAGCAAGATTTTCATATTATGCTGAAACAAATCAAAGAGAAGACTTGATGTTGTACAGGATATGAGAATTCAACTTTCTAACTGATACCATCTGGTGGAAAGGGATATTCTTTCAATACTAATAATGTAGCATCAAAACATTATAAAAGTAAATACTATAACAGATTAAACTCAACAACACAACTTTATTGACTTGCAAATAGATATATATATATAAATAAAATAATTAGTAGCAATTAGAAAATACTTCATTAATTTTTAAGTCCATGGTAATATGTATTTATCAATTAACTTACATTGCACAATAATTTAGTATAATTTAATCTGTATAACTGTGTGCTGCCAATAACTATAGTTTCTTACACACAGAGATATTAAATATCTTGTTTATGCAATAAATCTCTAATCATAACTATTCAGTCAACACTCTTCTGATGACTCCATATATATTCACTACATAGGCAAAACTGTTGAATAGACCATTTCAGGTTCTATTTTAGTAGTTCCTGCATAATCTAAGCTTATTTGCATATATTATCTATTAATAACAATCAAATATATTCATGCAATATGTAAATTTTTCTAGAGTGAAAATAGTAAAGAATGAAAATTATATGTGTATTCTTTATACTTAATTACTAAAATTTAATCAACTTTATTTACACTTTATATATACATGCACAAACAGTCCACTCTTCTTTCCACTCTAGAAATAATCTGTAAAGTTTCAAAAACAATCTTATAATTTTTGAGATTTCTGATAATGTCAAACAAATCTTGAAAAGGATGATCATTTTCATTCAGACCAGTTGTTTTTCTTGATCCAGTTATTTTGTTTATGGTAGATCCTCCACTGTTTTTACTGCTGGATCATTTGATTAAGTACTTCTATCAGTGAGTTTTAATTCTTCTGTTTGGATATTAGAAGACATTTCTTTATTTTTGAACAGCTGAAGATGTATCAGTGCATTCCTTTATAAGAATTATTTTACTAGCTGATTTTCTGTGAACACTACCTGTTTGTGATATCTCATTGGTGGTTCATAAATTATTGATATAGCTCTAAGTTTTAAATGTTTTAATTGGATTCATCTGATTTGTTTAGTGAATACTTTTACTATCACTCTAGGAAGCTATTTTTTCTTAAAATGTCTTTTATCCAAACTTGCTCACCAACTTTAAAATTTTTCAAAATCTAAATTGTTTTCTCCAATTATGTTATTATGCTGGTCATAACTTTGAGATATGCAAAAGAAATGTAAGAAGTAAGAAAATAAAACAAAATGGAGCAGACGGTGAAGAATTGTTCATAATATAAATCTATTGTTAACTCACCTCCAAAAAAATTGGAATGCTGGCCAAAGTCCCTGAACTATGAAAAAGAGTACATTTGGGCAATGCCAGTACAACAAATGGCTATATCTTTTTAATTGCAATATATTCATTCTTCAAATAGCAGAGACATAAATATAAACACAGAATGTACTATCAAGATATTGAAAGAAATCCTAACAAAAGAGAGATACCAAGGAAAGTATTGTGGTTGACAATGGAACTGTTTTTACATCACAAATGTTTAAGGATTTTTTAACTGATAAGAGAATAGGCCAGGTTTTCACCCTTCCATACCATTAGCTGATAATACAGTTCAATTGCTTAAACTGATGCTGAATGAAATGACATACTGAGATATAAATGAAGTACTAATAGACACATTTCTTTAAGTTATTTATTTGTTATTAATATCTACTATCCTATAAAATTACCAAGATATTCCCGTTAAAATTTCACGATTTATAAAGTGTTCCAGTCATGTGAAAAGGTAAGAAAACACTGACATAAATTACCAAATATCAAAACAAAGCACATCTTTAGTACTACAGTAAAATTACATCAAGCACAACTCAATAGATTATAAAAATATAAGAACTAAGTTGAACTCTTATTCAAAGAAAATTATATTGATTCCTCTACTTCGTTTTTATAAACTCCATCTTAAATTTACAATGTTTCTCCTAAGTTATTGTTAATTGCTATTAATGCCAACTTATGCCATAAAAAAATGGTAATATATTTGAGTGTTTTCATTATATTTTAATAACAAATAAGCCTGAAATATTTTACAGATAACTGTTAGTTTACAACCTAAATTAAAAAATATGAGTAACATTTTTTTTCTGCCGGAGTATTAGAAAAAAGTTTTCCTACAAATAGAATTTGTGTACTGCATCATCAACACATTTAAAAATCGAATACACACAGTATTGACTTTATTATTAATAATTTTTTATTAAGTTTTATTAGTTCTGTAAACTTAGGCTAAAACTTGACAAATTGAATTATTTTGTATTTGTTTTTGCGCATTAAAATGCTTTATTGTAGGAATTTATAAGACAATATATGTTGGTTTGTTTTTTTTATTTTCAAATAAGATAATCCCTTCTTCCTGAGAGAATATAGGTATTTTTTTTCTTTTTCGTTATCAAATAAGATAATCCCAACATCCTGGCTTAATATATGTTTTTTTCTTATCAGATAAAATAATCCTTTCCATCGTGGACGTTCCTAGGCAATTGTGAAAATCTCTAGTTTTAACCAATCATGAATTATTTACATTAAAGATTATTAATTTTCACTAGCTTACTAGATCTTGAGTCAATTTTATTACTTCCTATCGCTTAAAGAAATTTTCAACTTATTCTAGTCCTGATAAAGAAGTCAAATTGTAAAAGATTTCGGCAAAATGGATGCAAAATTATATTTTTTCTATATATTTTTAATTACCATTTTCAATCAACTTTTAACTTGCCCTTTAAGTGAGTTTAAGAGAACTTCAAAGAATTACCACCACATATCTGTTTCTGAAGTTAATTTCGCTTTTAATACTTACAGAAGACTGAATTATTTAAGAGAAGAAAATGTAATTTTTTCACCTTTAAGTCTCAGCATTGGTTTAACCGCATTATTGCAAGGTGCTCTAGGACAAACATTTAATGAACTTCACAGTTTGTTACAATACGATAACCAGCATTCTATGGCAAACAAATACAGTGGGATAGCTAATCATATCAAGACTTTACAAAAATCAAATAAGGATTATGTTATTAATTTTGCCAATCGACTGTATATTCAGAAAAATCTAGATTTAAAACAAAATTTTCGACAGATATTTAGTAAATATTATAAAGGAGGTCTAAAAGCCATTGACTTTCATAAATCTCCAATCAAAGCTAAAAATAATATTAATAAGTGGATTTCGAATATGACAAAAGGAGAAATACCAGAGTTATTTAAGAAATTAGATAATAGAGTAATGTTGACCCTTGCAAACGCGTTATATTTTAAAGGAATGTGGAATACAGAATTTTCTCCTTCAGGAGAAGAAACTTTTATAACTGGAAATGGAGAAACAATAAAAATTTCTATGATGGAAATTTCTAATTCCAAATTTAGCTATGCTGAAGTCCATGATTTAAATTGTCAAATTATTGAATTGCCTTACAAATGTTTCAATTTTAGTATGTTTATTCTATTACCCCATAAAATCGATGGTTTAGAAGAGGTAGAGAAACATTTAAATTATGCAATATTTAAACGTACGCTATCTGAAATGGAATTAACCCCTATCCTAGAACTAAAATTACCTAAATTTAAAATCAATAAAAACTATCAATTAATGCCTGTATTTACTGAAATGGGTTGCGCAAGCCCTTTTAACAAGAATGCTAATTTTTCTGGAATATCTAATAGTTTTTTAAAAGTTTCAGATATTGTTCACCAAGCAGTGATTGAAGTCGACGAAAAAGGTTCCAAAGCTGCCGCAGCCTCTGGTTTTACTTTTACATTTGTCTCTGCAAAACCAAAACCGAAAGTCAAGTTTATTGCTGATCATCCATTTCTTTTTATAATTTGGAACAAACTAGATGATAATATTTTATTTATGGGAAGATTCACTGATCCTAAAAAATAAATATATTTAATTTTTTTTAAATTGAATTATAAGGTTAATTTGCATAATCATATATATAATTTTATTATTTTATGAGCTTTTATTTTAAGGTATTTAAGTAAATTAGTTTACAATATCTGGAATATGGAATTTTCAAATACTAGGAGAAAAAATAATATAATGAAAATGAAAAAAAAAAACTTTTATGAACGTCTTTTCTAATCCAACATGTTGATACGCTGAACTTCAAGATCTTGCTCAATTGCTTTATAAAGCTTTTGATTATATTTGGATTATTTTATTACTTGCAGAATCATTGGTTTAGAAAATTTAGAGAAACGCTTAAATTATACATTTAAGCATTTGCAATCTAAAATTTCTTTCACATCTATCAAAAACAGAAAATACCGAGATTTAAATTCAATAAAAGTTATCAAACAATTCCTCTGTTTTCCCTGAGCGTTGTACAAGTCTTTTTAGCAGAAATACTAATTTTCTGGACTATCTGAAAATTTTTGTTAAAAATTTCCTTATCGTCCACCAAACAGTGATTGAAATTTTTGAAAAACCTACCACAGCTTGGCAGGCTCTTATTTAATTTTGTACGGTACTTGCTTAATAAAATCATCTATTTAATTTTATAACTTGGAGCAAATTAGATGATAATATTGTATTTATGGTAAGATTTGTTAATATTAAAGTATAAAATAAATATTTATCATTTTTAAGTATTTTTTTTTTGAAATGTAATATTAATTTGCCTATATATACATAGTTTGGTAGTTAGATTTATACTGTTCTTTATTCAAGATACTAGGGTAAGTTACGTTAAGAGGAAGAAAAGCAATGGCAACTAACACACTAAGAATCAAGTGCTATCAGCCCTTGGTGCATATGCCTTTCCTAGTTATTTCATTCCATCTATAAATATAAATCGTATGAACAACTGCTCCGTAAGTCATATAACCCTCAATCACAATAACGATAATAATTGACCAAGCTTAATTTTCTTTTCATGTCAGTTGAAATCAATTATGGACAATAACTTTTGACTTGCTATTATTATTAATACAAAATACTAAAATCAATGTAAATTTAATCACGCTCTCATACTTTCTCGCACATACACACCCTCAAACATATATTTATATTTGAAGTGCATATTTCATATTTTATGCCATAATGCTTTTGTATATGCACATATTCATTTTTGGATTAATCATAAACAAGATCATTCTATCAAACGAAAGATATCAAATACTAACTCTGAGTTGTTCTATTTGTGGTCTATCATTGCTTTATCTTTCAAACACTAAGTTATTAATTTTTATCTTTTTAAAATTATTCATAATCTCTTTTCTGCCATGATATATTTAACGTCTTAATTAAAGTACATACCAATGTATATTTTCTTTTTTCTCTCTAATTTTCTCAATAATTTTTTCATATAATCTTTTAAACTTTCTAAATTGGTGATCGTACCTTTTCATTTAATCTCTTTAATTCTTATCCAAATTTATATCTCACAAACCTTCAATGATTCTTTTTCTAATAATCAATATCTTCAATTCGTATAAAATAACAAGCTAAACCTAAAATTATTTTCTTAAATTTAATTGTAGTCGATTACAAAGTAATATCATTATAATTAAAAACGTATTAAGCATTTTTTCCATCATCAGTTATTCAATCATCAAATAACTTTTTATCCAATGCTTAACATTTTTATTCACTGTCTGTTTTATTGCTTTAATTAATGTTGTTAATATATTTTTATTTATAAACTCTATTAAATCTTCTTCGCGTTTTGTTTTATGTATCCGCATCAATCTTTACAAGTTACCATATTAACGCAAATCTGCTTAAAATGTTCTTCTATCCCTAATGCAAATCTATCATTATGAAAGTTTGATTTATTCAATAAATTATCTAAATACATATACTAAATAAAACAGAAGCTAAATGACATTTTTATATCCTACATTTATTTATTTCAACAGTATTAAAATTATTAAATATCACTGATATTATTATATTTTTTAAAAATATTAACTTTCCTAGCCAAAGAGTAAGTAAATTTTCAAGTTGACGAAGAATTGAGATATCTAATATATATGTAAAAGACATATTTTGCGGGTTCATCCGCGTTAAAAAAAATTAAATATTAATATACCGACGTTACGACTTGATCACACAAGTTATCCACTGGGTGATAAAAGGTAGAAAGACGGTTATAGGGGCGCTACAATCACTGATTTAAAAAAAACGTTAATCAAGTCGAAACGTCAGTATATTAATATTTAAATTTTTTAACAGGATGAACGCGCAAAATATGTCTTTTATATATGCAACCCGTGAAAATCTTTGTATCAACATATATATATAATCACATTTAGTATTGAATTTATGTTTATTATGCAAGATAGCTAGTTTTGGTTTAAAGCGTTACTTCTTTTTAAATTTCAATCTATTAAGTTTGAATAGTAAGTAAAAGATGGTTTAAAGTTAGATAAATATATTAGTTCAAGAAATCAGAAATAGGTCTGGAAACTATGAGAATATGTTACTTAAGAAACATCTGGAGATGCACTGATTATTCAAGATTTCAGTAGATTGCTCTAGAGTAGGGTAACAGGACTACTTTTACAAAACATCAGATCTAACAAATATATTTTTGAACTATTTACAAATTTTCTAATATATTTCCACTTTCTGATTGATATCTTTTTTTTTTTTAAGGAATATAAACATTTTTATTCTCACTTTTTATATTCATATATTTTCCAAGAATACCTTTTTACGTTCCCATTGTATTTTTCATCCAAATATAAAATTATGTTCTTCAGATATAAACATTCCCAATCTATTAAATATTTGCCATTTAAAATCATTGATGACACATTGGTGATATATGAAATTAAGCTAAATATTTCAGAAATAATCGTTCGCTAAAACATTTGAAAATTTGAACTAAGATAGTTTAGTAAAAACCGATAACCAACTTACATTAAAAATATCAATTATTTTTTCCCAAAATATTTTCTGCCATAGCTTTTAGTAATTTATTTGGAATATCACAATTCCTAAGCTTTTCTACTCTTCATTTCAGTGAAAACATTTACAAGTTCTTTCTTCATTAATATCCAACCTACTTGTTCCATAATCACTTTTTTTTTACTTAATATAGATAAAAGTTTGTTATGTATATTATATAAATCAATAAAATATTCGTTTCAATATATCTTGTTTTTACTAATAAATTACCCCCCCCCCTACCGTCTTCAATTATTAATATATTTACAGATTATACTTTTTCAACTAAATTCTTTCAATCAAATCTACCATTATTTGTAAACCGTTCTCTCTTAGATTCATTTATTTCAAATTTAATTCATTAATAATTTTCTATGGTATTTCTGATTTCTAAAGAATTCATTATTTTCCATTATGTCATCACTTACTGTAAGGATTTTTTTCTTTGCACTTTGATTTTTTATAAATCATCCTTGAATAAATTTATTTTTTAAATTTATTCAATCAATTAATATACCATTATTTATATATACTTTTTCATCCAACATAACTAAAAATTGTATTCAAATACTTTAGTTTTATTTGTGTCTTAGTTTTTTGTTTTAATTTTTATTATTCTTTTAAAAATAATTTCATCTTTATTGTTAAATATTAATCCAAATCTTTATGATCTCCATGATGCATAACTTCACTAATCCATGCCTTAATCCTCTTGCAATTTTGCTCTTTATCACAGTGCCATTTTCTTTATTAAAAAAACTTATCATTGTATTATATCAGTAGTTTCTTATTCTTAAATAATATTTTTTATCATTTTAGCATTCTTATTTTGTCCTACCATTTTATTCAAATCTTTCATTGCAGTTATATAACCATTTTTGTATTTCTTTTCAGTTTCTTCAAACATGATTTCCTCTTCATAGTTGTGAATACTAATATAATTGAATTCCTATCCTATTAGGCAGGATTGGTTTTAAGCCAATAAACATCATATGATTACCATTTCTTATGCTTGCTCTTAACTGTTATTAGTGCGCTCAGATCCAAAGCTCCTCACTGACAAAGACTACAACCCAGGAACTAGTCTGAAGATATTGAATGAGTAGATACTAGATGAAAATTTTATGCACAAGCCTTCTGACATCCATTGTTTACTCTGGCTTGCACTGAGTGGCAATATGTATAGAGAGTTTTGTCTGTTTTAATAACAGTTAGTCTTTGCAAGCATAAGAAATGGTGATTATGTGATGTTTATTGGCTTAAAACTAATCCTGCCTAATAGGATAGTGGTGGCTATGGTTATTAAAGAACCAAAGACACCAAAATGTATAGGTACTGAACTGAGTTCAGACCTATATAACTATATAAGCTGATGAGCTTGGATTGGAAAATATTATAGTGTTTTCAATTTAAGTCTCATCGTTTTGTAGTTAAGTAGAGATAAAAGGTGGCTGCTGGAGGGTTGAATTAGATCCTAAGATCTAGTTGCAGTGCTCTCGGATCCAAGGCTTCTCACTAATGAAGGCCACAAGCCAGAAACTAGTTTGGGGATATTGGATGAGTAGGCACTAAATGGGGATTTTATGCACAAGCCTTCTGGCATCTATTGATTATTCTGGATTGCATTGTATGTCAATACATATAGAGAGTTTTGCCTGTTTTAATAACAGTTAAGAGCAAGCATAAGAAATGGTGATCATGTGATGTTTATTGGCTACTTGCAGAATGTGTTATAATTTCTTTCATCTTTTCTACCATTGTTTAAGCATTGACTGTATAAATATCATTACACTTTTCCCAATAATTTTTTTTATTTTGCAACGTAATTATTAAAGCAGTTAAATATATTTTGTCGGTTAGTTCTTATAGATATTCTCACATGAGTAAATCTTCTTCAATACTATCTGAAAAGTCATCCATTTAAAATACATTTTACTATAAAGTCTAAGACAATGAAATAGCTTTTTCTCTGTGTTGTCAGAAAGATTATTCTTGCAACCGTAAAACAGTATTATTTGATAATTGGAATGTATCTACTTTTATAGCAGATTCTTTGCTTAACATGTATGATGTAAAAGCTTTATCATTAAATTCAATGCTGCATCTGTAAATCTATAACTTCACTTCTAGCAGTTATAATAATTTGAAGTTTAATTTTTTCCAATGAAAACACATTCTCTTTTAAATATTTTTTTGTAACCAGCTTGATATTTGGAAGTTTAGCTGGAGCCAAAGAACTGTATTCTAGTATTTTATTACATAAAGCATACAATGCATCAGGAGCATGTGTAATGCCAATACATCGGCAAATCTCCAAATTAAATAACTTTCACCGTAATTGCTTTTTGATATACACTTAGATGACACATGCTTTTATATTAAATTTTGAAGAAATGACACTTACTTCTCCGGTTATAAATGTGTCAGAAGTATATGCCCCTCCTTATTTTAAAGTTTTTTCTTCAATCAATAATTCATGGATAATTTTTGAATAATATTTAAATTATAATACTAGTCATAACTGAAATAAAAACAAAAGATTGTGCTGAGAATAAGACTACAACGTAGGAAAAGTAAATGTGATAAAAAGGTACTAAAAAGTGTTAATAAAGTAAAAACAAAGATTATGAAATAAATAAAATTCTAATATATAAAATCAAATTTAAAATAATTGAAAGCTGAAATAAATACTTAATATGATTATAATAAGAAATAAGTTATAATTATTATAAAAGGAAAATTAATAATAAAAACTGTTGTATCCCTAAATTTACGCTAGTCAATTATAATAAATCAGACAAAAGTGCCAATTAAAGTATATAAAAATAATAATTAACTTACACGTTTATGCTAAATAATACAATGTGTTGAATAAACAAGGATTATCATGAATAATATCTGATCAGCTGGCAAAGCAGGTTTACTTTGAAAAATTATAACAACTGTTGATGTCATGGTCGGCGTTGGGTTTGCATAAATCGTTCTGCCAAATTGTTTTAAAATACTCTAGCAGGGCGATCTGAGCGTATATAACATTGTCCATGATATCCACAGACATTAGCAATTTATAAAAGTAAATGGATGCCCAATAGATATTACTCATTATAATACTTGTTTATTAAACATATCATTGTATTAAACAATGAGCATTGATAATTGCTCAACAAGCTTTGTGATAAATGCTTAGCCATAGAAAGCATTTAAAATATTTCTGTCAGGAAACTTCTCCCAAACCTCTGACCAATGGTTTTGTGCTTTGGCACTCCTCTGAGAGGCGCTAGGGTCGCTTCAGACACTAGATCTAAAAATACCAACCCAAAGCCAGCATTTCTGAGGAGTGTCAAAGCATAAAACCATTGGTCAGAGGTTTGGGGGGAGTTTCCTGACAGATATATTTAAATGCTGTCTCTGGCTAAGCATTTATCACAAAGCTTGTTGAGCAATTAGTAATGCTCATTGTTTATACCTCACAAGTTTAAAAGAATGGTGTCATGTGACCTATGACCTATTTTTTATTTGACTATTTATAGTCTCTGCTTTAAATCTTATGCGATGTTATAATACTAAGACTACTAATATATGGTTTGGCTGAAGATCTCTCAGCACCATATAGCTATTTGAGTTGGATAGCTGGGTTTGAAGACATGTAAGTGTCTGAAAATTTCAGATTTTCCACTCAATAGATACCTTATAGATAAATGCTGGCTTTGGGTTCGTATTTTTAGATCTAGTGTCTGAAGCTATCCTAGTGCCTCTCTGAGGAGTGCCAAAGCACAAAACCATTGGAGAGAGGTTTGGAGAGAGTTTCCTGACAGAAATATCTTAAATGTTTTCTCTGGCTAAGCATTTATCACAAAGCTTGTTGAGCAATTAGCAATGCTCATTGTTTATATCTTACAAGTTTAAAAGAATGGGGGTCGTGATCTATGATTATTTTTTATATCATTGTATTATTTTGCATACAAGTGTAAGTTTATTACTATTTTTATAACTTTTTATTAACACTTGTATCTGTTTTATATTTAGTGACTGAACAATGTTATTATTATTAATATTATTATACATTTTTTAAATATTAATTATGAACTATTTTTTCAGGTATTGGGAGATTTCACTTACGTATTAGTTAAGTGATAATTTTCTAATCCTGCGATCTTGTAAAATGAGGTTCTGATAAAGAACAATTTTTAAAAATGATCCCTTCTAATTTTATTTACAGCAAAATGATGACTTGTAAGTTTATTAGTGTTAGTGAAAAATAATGTTTCAATAACCAAAGTCTTAACAATATACCTTTTTATTAGAAGTGGTAAGGAAACACAAAAATAATAAACATGGGTTTTAGCCAGAAATGATGTTTCAACAAGTAAACTTTTAACAATAGAAATTTATTAGAAAAGTTAACAAAAAAGTAATAAACATGTATATATAACCGCACAATTTTTGTACATTTACATTTTATGTATTACTATCAGTATAGTGATGGCGACTGAAAAAGAATCTTATGACCAATAAAACACACATAAAAATGTCATCATCTTTGTGCAGTCTCTACCACATAAATTCAGTCAAATATGAATCTAAGTATTGGCACATGGTCCCTCACTGTTTTTAGTTTGCCATTTGGCCACATGCCAAAGTCTCTCAATGTTCTAAGTGTGGATACTGGTTCAAGGAGATCGGACAAAATTTTATTTATGATTAGTCTGAAAATGTTGGTATCTAGCAGCTTGCAACTCATCAGATTTGTATGACTTGTAACAATAGGAATATACTATGTATCCCTGTTTGACACTTTTTTTGACTGCTGCCATCAAAGTTGGCACTATTCTGCCAGGAATTCTCACTTTGAAGCACTCATTGGTTATCCTGCAGAAGTCTCCCCAATATTCACTGCCCTGAAAGTATTCTCTTGGTTTGGTTTTTCTGCTTAGTAAAAGCCCCTTATCAATTTTCACAAGACATCCAAACTTCTCATAGATAGTTATTCCTATCAAGTACCATCTTGTCTGCCATATCAAGCTATTTTTGCCCATTCAATAAAAGTTATCTTTCTTGAACAGCTGCAAATAAAATCTACACATGGTCACAACATAATTCTGAAGTTTTTGAATCACATTCCCTTATAAATTGAATTTTTCTTTCTACAGTCCTCAATGTAATACCATTATTGTTTCTTTGAATTGTGCACATAAAGTCTTATATCATGGACATTTTCACAGACTTTTTGTAAGGGCAGGATTCCCTACTTTTAAAAACATTGGACTGCATTTTCCTCCATAGTGATCAGTTTCCAAATTTTTATCATTAGATTTTGGACAAAAAATACTATGCACATTCACTTTAACAAGAATTAAAAATGGATGGTAAATCCCGTGTACACCTTACTTTCACCGGATAATAAATTATTCATCTCAGCATTCTTTTATGACATCACAACATATCTTAAATTATAAATTAGCATTTAATATAAAAAAATTATCTCTATTATTTTTTAGTACTAACACAATAAATAAAAATATAATTTAGGACAGAATTTCATTGAACTTTTAAATATTCCTTCAGGGTTGATGAGTCTTGCATATATGGCATGTTTTAGTAAGTTCAATATAATTAATTTATCAATACATATTATGACAGATGTTTTTAGTAACTTCAATTAAATTAATTTATCAATATAAGAAAAGAATTTTATAGTTTTTGATGCAAGAGATAAAATACCGATTTTTGATAGAAAGTTACAATTCTGGATTTCTACAATTAAACAGAATAATTTTGATTGTATCTCCACCTTGCATGAATTTTTAGCTGAAATAAATTTTAAATTGGTTGACAAAGTTTTCACCATAATTTTAGAATACTTGCTTGACCTACAATTAATCCTTTTACAATATTTTCCAAAATCCAATAAGGTTTCCTGCATTTACAATTCATCTACTGTAACAGCTAAGCCTATTATAAAAATCTAATTGATATAATTAATGCTTCTTATTTAAAACAAAAATGCAAGAAACTGCTATTAAATGAATTATGGACAAATTTAAAAAAAAAATACTCCAATGTGGCAAAACTAGCTACTCATATTTTGCTTCCTTTTACAAAAAATATTATAGAAGCAATATTTTCATATTATGCTGAAACAAATCAAAGAGAAGACTTAATGTTGTATAGATTATGAGAATTCAACTTTCTAACTGATACCATCTGGTGGGAGGGGGGTATTCTTTCAATACTAGTCAGGTAGCATCAAAACTTTACAAAAGTAAATACTATAACAAATTAAACTCAACAACACAATTTTATTGACTTGCAAATAGATAGATATAAATAAAATAATTAGTAGGAATTAGAAAATACTTCATTAATTTTTAAGTCCATGGTAATCTGTATTTATGAATTAACTTACATTGCACAAAAATTTAGTATAATTTAATCTGTATAACTGTGTGCTGCCAATAACTATAGTTTCTTACACACAGAGATATTAAATATCTTGTTTATGCAATAAATCTCTAATCATAATTATTCAGTCTACACTCTATATTATATTCATTATATCGGCAAAACTGTTGAATAGACCATTTCAGGTTTTATATTAGTACTTCCTGCATAATCTAAGCTCATTTTCCTATATTATCTATTAATAACAATCAAATATATTCATGCAATATGTAAATTTTTCTAGAGTGAAAATAGTAAAGAATGAAAAATTATATGTGTATTTTTTATACTTAGTTACTAAAATTTAATCAACTTTATTTACACTTTATATATACATTCACAAACAATTCACTCCTCTTTCCACTCTAGAAATAATCTGTAAAGTTTCAAAACCAATCTTATAATTTTTGAGGTTTCTGATAATGTCAAACAAATCTTGAAAGGGATGATCTTTTTTCATTCTGACCAGTTGTTTTTCTTGACCCAGTTATTTTGTTTATGGTAGATCCTTTACTGATTCTACTGCTCAATCATTTGATTAAGCACTTCTAACAGTAAGATTTAATTCTTTTGTCTGGATATCAAAAGGCATTTCTTTATTTTGAACAGCTGAGGATGTACTAGCGCATTCCCTTATAAGAATTTTTTTACTAGCTGATTCTCTCTGAACATTATCTATTTGTGATATCTCACTCTGGTTGTTCATAAATGATTGATATATCTCTAAGTTTTTTCATGTTTCAATTGGATTAATCTGATTTGTTTAGTGAATATTTTTACCATCACACCAGGAAGCTATTTTTTTCTTGAAATGTCTCTTATCCAAACTTGCTCACCAACTTTAAAATTTTTCAAAATCTAAATTGTTTTTTCCAATTACATTATTAAGCTGGTCATAACTTTGAGATATGCAAGAGAAATTTTCAGTGCACTATCAATTCTGCTGGTGTCTTCATTTTCTATGTGCACAGTGTAAAATATTGAAAAACTGTGTCTATTAGTGCTTCATTTATATCTCAGTATGTCATTTCATTCAGCATCAGTTTAAGCAATTGAACTGTATTATCAGCTAATGGTATAAAAGTATGAAAATCTGGCCTATTCCCTTATCAGTTAAAAAATCATTGAACATTTGTGATGCAAAAACAGTTCCATTATCAACCACAATATTTTTCTGGGTATCTCTCTTTTGTGAAGATTTCTTTTAATGTCCTGATAGTATATTCTGTGTTTGTATTTATGTCTCTGCTATTTGAAGAATAAATATATTGCAATTAAAAAGATGTAGCTATTTGTTGGACTGGCATTCTCCAAATGTGCTCTTTTTCATAATTCAGGACTTTGGCCAGCATTACAATTTTTTGGAGGCAAGTTAGCAATAGATTTACATTATGAACAATTCTTTACTGTCTGCTCTATTCTCTGACTCATATTAAGCTACCAAACTACTCATGTGTCCCTTATATAGTAAACTAAGCACTTGCTTTCGGCCTTCAGGTGGTATGGTAAGGATGAAAATATTGCATATAGATAAAGTTTCATGCATATTACATGTAGACTTTACTATGTTGTTTGACTTTTTGGACCACCTGTACTTTATCTAATTTTGTAATGTTTTATGATTAAAATCATTTCTAGTCCAATTAATTTCCTTCTAAATGTTTTCAAATTCCACTTTTTGATGTTACTATTGCTTTTACTGTCCCTAATTCTTATCTCCCATGATTTATAATATCATTAAAAATCAACTTTATTTTTTTCTCAATTTGAATTCTCAATGTCTAAACCAGTTTCTATCTAGATTAGTGTTGCTTAACTACATACAATGGGAAAAATTTGACTTGGAATTGATTCTAATAGGAACAGTTACTTTGTCACTTAAGACCATTTTATTCTCATTTACTATGATGTGTTTACTTGAGCATCAACTTTATTCATTTTATTTTTCACAAATTTTAGGTCAGTCTTTCTGTGATACGAAGATAAATCAATACCACTGTTCAGTGCCATATTAGTTTCTTACTCACAAATAATAACATCCAACAGAATATAACCATTTTCTGTATCACTAATCTTGTTAATATCATTTTTATATTGTCTTCCACAATTTAAAGTCTGAACATGACTTGATTTTTATACTCCTATCTTTATTTCAGCAAATGTGACCTGAATGTTCTATTAAAGTATAAGTTCTATGTTTTTCTTTTTTAAATGTGCACTACTTTTATATTGCCTGTTTACTGTAGTAATAATTCTCAGATTAAAACATCATTTGAGTTCCTATGGGTGAATGTTAGCTTTTGTTCTATTAATAGATATTTGGGTCTTATGCATGTATGTAGTAGCTTGAAATTTGAAGCATTATCTAATATTACTTCCAGTGCGGTACATTTTATTGCATATATAATTGTAAGTAAGGTTTGGTTTTCTTTATAGAATTTTCCTGAAATTGTGATTCATCATTTCCTACAATAATTGATATAGTAACATCTTATCCAAGGCAGAGTTAAAATTACAATCTTTTTCTAATATTCTGAATGCAGTATTATAATTATTTCAGGTATCTCTCTTGAAGTGAAAGTTTTCTATTTTTAAATCGTAGGCATACCATTCATTTAGTTGTTCTCAGCTGAAAATAAACATTTTTGGATTTTAGGATCATATAATTTTTTTGCTATTTGCAATTCATTTTCTCCAGAGAACCACAAAAGTATGGCTGCTTGGCCGTCATTGATTATATTAATAAAATTTGTATATTTCGACATGTTCAACATAATTTTTCCAGGTTGAAGTATTATTTATATGAAATTGATGGATTTTTTTGTATAAAAATGCCATTATAAATGTGTTTATAGATTCTTTAATTATCAAAATATTCTGCACAGTATGCTTGCACAAGTTATTCTACTACAGTTGTATCTGCTCCATTCTGCTAATGTTCGTTCAGGTTCTTCTAAAAAAAACCTGTCGACTGAGGTGTTATGTTGTATTCTGGTGATATTCTATCAATCCCAGATACGTAGCATTAATAATTTAATAAAAATAAATACTATAAAAAATTAAACTCAATTAACACAAGTTCATTGATTTGCAAATCAATATATTTTTATATAAATAAAAATAATTAATAGCAATTAGAAATTACTTCCTAATCTCTAAAGGTCATAATAATCTGAGTTGTATTATTTAACTTATTCCCATGCACAATAATTTTAACATAGTCCATAAAACTGTATATTCCCAATTAACTATGGTTTCTAAAACACACACGATATAATGATATAATACTATAATGATATAACCCGTAATGATTATTGATTATTCAACCAACACTTTTGCTAAGAACTACGTACATAGTTATTGCATTAGTGGATCACTAGTAGTCCATTGCAAGTTTTACTTTAGCCCTGCTGCATAATCTAAGATTATTTGCATATATTATCTTTTAATGGCATTCAAAAATATTCCTGTTGTAACTAAATTTTTCTAGAGTGAAGAGTGAAAATTAAACTGCTACTGTCTGTATTTAATTATAGAAATTTAACAACTTTGTGTATACTTTATATATACACACATAGACAATCCAATATATCAAAATAATTTGTAATTCAAAGACACCAAAACAACGAAGTTATTAAGAATGTATAATATGTTTTGTTTTACATAATTAAAATTTTGAAAATAAATGTTTGTTTTGTTTTCTTACTTCTTACATTTCTTTCCTTTAAGTTATTTATTTGTTATTAATATCTACTATCCTATAAAATAACCAATATGTTCCGTTAAAATTTCAGAACTTATGAAGTGTTGCAGTCATGTGAAGACGTAAGAAAACTCTGGCATAAATTACCAAATATCAAAACAAAGCACATCTTTAGTACTACATTAAAATTACATCAAGCACAACTCAATAGATTATAAATATAGAAGAACTAAGTTGAACTTTTATTCAAAGAAAATTATATTAAATTCTCTACTTCGTTTTTATAAACTCCATCTCAAATTTACAATGTTTCTCCTAAGTTATTGTTAATTGCTATTAATGCCAATTTATGTCTAAGGTCAACGACAGCTGCTTTAAAAGCAGTTGTCCCGGGCGGGTTCGCTTCCCGGCTGATGCTATGACACATGAGAAATAAAAAGAAAGTGTTATTATATTTCAGTGTTTTCATTATATTTTAATAATAAATAAGCATGAAATATTTTAGAGATAACTGTTAGTTTACAACCTAAAATAAAAAATATGAGTAACAATTTTTTTTTTCTGTCGGAGTATTAGAAAAAAAGTTTTCCTAGAAATAGAATTTATGTACTGCATCATCAACACATTTAAAAATCGAATACACACAGTATTAACTTTATTATTAATAATTTTTTATCAAGTTTTATTAGTTCTGTAAACTTAGGCTAAAACTTGACAAATGGAATTATTTTATATTTGTTTTGCCGCATTAACATGCTTTATTGTAGGAATTTATAAGACAATATATGTTGGTTTGTTTGTTGTTGTTTTTTTCAAATAAGATAATCCCTTCTTCCTGAGCGAATATTAGTTTTTTTTTCTTTTTCATTATCAAATAAGATAATCCCAACATCCTGGCTGAATATATGTTTTTTTTTCTTATCAAATAAAATAATCCTTTCCATCATGGATGTTCCTAGACAATTGTGAAAATCTCTAGTTTTAACCAATCATGAATTATTTACATTAAAGATTATTAATTTTCACTAGCTTATTAGATCTTGAGTCAATTTTATTACTTCCTATCGCTTAAAGAAATTATCAACTTATTCTAGTCCTGATAAAGAAGTCAAATTGTAAAAGATTTCGGCAAAATGGATGCAAAATTATATTTTTTCTATATATTTTTAATTAGCATCTTCAATCAACTTTTAACTTGCCCTTTAAGTGAGTTTAAAAGAACTTCAAAGAATTACCACCACATATCTGTTTCTGAAGTTAATTTTGCTTTTAATACTTACAGAAGACTGAATTATTTAAGAGAAGAAAATGTAATTTTTTCACCTTTAAGTCTCAGCATTGGTTTAACCGCATTATTGCAAGGAGCACTAGGACAAACATTTAATGAACTTCACAGTTTGTTACAATACGATAACCAGCATTCTATGGCAAACAAACACAGTGGGATAGCTAATCATATCAAGACTTTACAAAAATCAAATAAGGATTATGTTATTAATTTTGCCAATCGACTGTATATTCAGAAAAATCTAGATTTAAAACAAAATTTTCGACAGATATTTAGTAAATATTATAAAGAAGGTCTAAAAGCCATTGACTTTCATAAATCTCCAATCAAAGCTAAAAATAATATTAATAAGTGGATTTCGAATATGACAAAAGGAGAAATACCAGAGTTATTTAAGAAATTAGATAATAGAGTAATGTTGACCCTTGCAAACGCGTTATATTTTAAAGGAATGTGGAATACAGAATTTTCTCCTTCAGGAGAAGAAACTTTTATAACTGGAAATGGAGAAACAATAAAAATTTCTATGATGGCAATTTCTAATTCAAAATTTAGATATGCTGAAGTTCATGATTTAAATTGTCAAATTATTGAATTGCCTTACAAAAGTTTCAATTTTAGTATGTTTATTCTATTACCCCATAAAATCGATGGTTTAGAAGAGGTAGAGAAACATTTAAATTATGCAATATTTAAACGTACGCTATCTGAAATGGAATTAACCCCTATCCTAGAACTAAAATTACCTAAATTTAAAATCAATAAAAACTATCAATTAATGCCTGTATTTACTGAAATGGGTTGTGCAAGCCCTTTTAACAAGAATGCTAATTTTTCTGGAATATCTAATAGTTTTTTAAAAGTTTCAGATATTGTTCACCAAGCAGTGATTGAAGTCGACGAAAAAGGTTCCAAAGCGGCCGCAGCCTCTGGTTTTACTTTTACATTTGTCTCTGCAAAACCAAAACCGAAAGTCAAGTTTATTGCTGATCATCCATTTCTTTTTATAATTTGGAACAAACTAGATGATAATATTTTATTTATGGGAAGATTCACTGATCCTAAAAAATAAATATATTTAATTTTTTTTAAATTGAATTATAAGGTTAATTTGCATAATCATATATATAATTTTATTATTTTATGAGCTTTTATTTTAGCATATTTAAGTAAATTAGTTTAAAATATCTGGAGTATGGAATTTTCAAATACTAGGAGAAAAAAAAAAATCCTGGAAATGAAAAAAATTTAAACTTTTATGAATGCCTTTTCTAATTCAACATGTTGATACGCTGAACTTAAAGATCTTGCTAAATTGCTTTATAAAGCTTTTGATTATATTTGGATTATTTTATTACTTGCAGAATCATTGGTTTAGAAAATTTAGAGAAACGCTTAAATTATACATTTAAGCATTTGCAATCTAAAATTTCTTTCACATCTATCAAAAACAGAAAATACCGAGATTTAAATTCAATAAAAGTTATCAAACAATTCCTCTGTTTTCCCTGAGCGTTGTACAAGTCTTTTTAGCAGAAATACTAATTTTCTGGACTATCTGAAAATTTTTGTTAAAAATTTCCTTATCGTCCACCAAACAGTGATTGAAATTTTTGAAAAACCTACCACAGCTTGGCAGGCTCTTATTTAATTTTGTACGGTACTTTCTTAATAAAATCATCTATTTAATTTTATAACTTGGAGCAAATTAGATGATAATATTGTATTTATGGTAAGATTTGTTAATATTAAAGTATAAAATAAATATTTATCATTTTTAAGTATTTTTTTTTTGAAATGTAATATTAATTTGCCTATATATACATAGTTTGGTAGTTAGATTTATACTGTTCTTTATTCGAGATACTAGGGTAAGTTACGTTAAGAGGAAGAAAAGCAATGGCAACTAACACACTAAGAATCAAGTGCTATCAGCCCTTGGTGCATATGCCTTTCCTAGTTATTTCATTCCATCTATAAATATAAATCGTATGAACAACTGCTCCGTAAGTCATATAACCCTCAATCACAATAACGATAATAATTGACCAAGCTTAATTTTCTTTTCACGTCAGTTGAAATCAATTATGGACAATAACTTTTGACTTGCTATTATTATTAATACAAAATACTAAAATCAATGTAAATTTAATCACGCTCTCATACTTTCTCGCACATACACACCCTCAAACATATATTTATATTTGAAGTACATATTTCATATTTTATGCCATAATACTTTTGTATATGCACATATTCATTTTTGGATTAATCATAAACAAGATCATTCTATCAAACGAAAGATATCAAATACTAACTCTGAGTTGTTCTATTTGTGGTCTATCATTGCTTTATCTTTCAAACACTAAGTTATTAATTTTTATCTTTTTAAAATTATTCATAATCTCTTTTCTGCCATGATATATTTAACGTCTTAATTAAAGTACATACCAATGTATATTTTCTTTTTTCTCTCTAATTTTCTCAATAATTTTTTCATATAATCTTTTAAACTTTCTAAATTGGTGATCGTACCTTTTCATTTAATCTCTTTAATTCTTATCCAAATTTATATCTCACAAACCTTCAATGATTCTTTTTCTAATAATCAATATCTTCAATTCGTATAAAATAACAAGCTAAACCTAAAATTATTTTCTTAAATTTAATTGTAGTCGATTACAAAGTAATATCATTATAATTAAAAACTTATTAAGCATTTTTTCCATCATCAGTTATTCAATCATCAAATAACTTTTTATCCAATGCTTAACATTTTTATTCACTGTCTGTTTTATTGCTTTAATTAATGTTGTTAATATATTTTTATTTATAAGCTCTATTAAATCTTCATCGCGTTTTGTTTTATGTATCCACATCAATCTTTGCAAGTTACCATATTAACGCAAATCTGCTTAAAATTTTCTTCTATCCCTAATGCAAATCTATCATTATGAAAGTTTGATTTATTCAATAAATTATCTAAATACATATACTAAATAAAACAGAAGCTAAATAACATTTTTATATTCTACATTTATTTATTTCAACAGCATTAAAATTATTAAATATCACTGATATTATTATATTTTTTAAAAATGTTAACTTTCCTAGCCAAATACTCCAGTTGACGAAGAATTAAGATATCTACTATATAAGTAAAAGACATATTTTGCGGGATCATCTGTGTTAAAAAATTTAAATATTAATATACCGACGTTACGACTTGATCACACAAGTTATCCACTGGGTGATAAAAGGTAGAAAGACGGTTATAGGGGCGCTACAATCACTGATTTGAAAAAAACGTTAATCAAGTCGAAACGTCGGTATATTAATATTTAAATTTTTTAACAGGATGAACGCGCAAAATATGTCTTTTATATATGCAACCCGTGAAAATCTTTGTATCAACATATATATATAATCACATTTAGTTTTGAATTTATGTTTATTATGCAAGATAGTTAGTTTTGGTTTAAAGCGTTACTTCTTTTTAAATTTCAATCTATTAAGTTTGAATCGTAAGTAAAAGATGGTTTAAAGTTGCATAAATATATTAGTTCAAGTTTTGATTTTTAAATCTCACTAATGAAGATAAAAATCAGAAATAGGTCTGGAAACTATGAGAATATGTTACTTAAGAAACATCTGGAGATGCACTGATTATTCAAGATTTCAGTAGATTGCTCTAGAGTAGGGTAACATGACGACTTTTACAAAACATCAGATCTAACAAATATATTTTTGAACTATTTACAAATTTTCTAATATATTTCCACTTTCTGATTGATATCTTTTTTTTTTTTAAGGAATATAAACATTTTTATTCTCACTTTTTATATTCATATATTTTCCAAGAATACCTTTTTACGTTCCCATTGTATTTTTCATCCAAATATAAAATTATGTTCTTCAGATATAAACATTCCCAATCTATTAAATATTTGCCATTTAAAATCATTGATGACACATTGGTGATATATGAAATTAAGCTAAATATTTCAGAAATAATCGTTCGCTAAAACATTTGAAAATTTGAACTAAGATAGTTTAGTAAAAACCGATAACCAACTTACATTAAAAATATCAATTATTTTTTCCCAAAATATTTTCTGCCATAGCTTTTAGTAATTTATTTGGAATATCACAATTCCTAAGCTTTTCTACTCTTCATTTCAGTGAAAACATTTACAAGTTCTTTCTTCATTAATATCCAACCTACTTTTTCCATAATCACTTTTTTTTACTTAATATAGATAAAATTTTGTTATGTATATTATATAAATCAATAAAATATTCGTTTCAATATATCTATTGTTTTTACTAATAAATTACCCCCCTACCGTCTTCAATTATTAATATATTTACAGATTATACTTTTTCAACTAAATTCTTTCAATCAAATCTTCCATTATTTGTAAACTGCTCTCTCTCTCTTAGATTCATTTATTTCAAATTTAATTCATTAATAATTTTCTATGGTATTTCTGATTTCTAAAGAATTCATTATTTTCCATTATGTCATCACTTACTGTAAGGATTTTTTTCTTTGCACTTTAATTTTTTATAAATCATCCTTGAATAAATTTATTTTTTAAATTTATTCAATCAATTAATATACCATTATTTATATATACTTTTTTCATCCAACATAACTAAAAATTGTATTAAAATACTTTAGTTTTATTTGTGTCTTAGTTTTTTGTTTTAATTTTTATTATTCTTTTAAAAATAATTTCATCTTTATTGTTAAATATTAATCCAAATCTTTATGATCTCCTTGATGCATAACTTCACTAATCCATGTCTTAATCCTCTTGCAATTTTGCTCTTTATCACAGTGTCATTTTCTTTATTAAAAAAACTTATCATTGTATTATATCAGTAGTTTCTTATTCTTAAATAATATTCTTTATCATTTTAGCATCCTTATTTTGTCCTACCATTTTATTCAAATCTTTCATTGCAGTTATATAACCATTTTTGTATTTCTTTTCAGTTTCTTCAAACATGATTTCCTCTTCATAGTTGTGAACACTAATATAACTGAATTACTAGGACATTTTTGGAACTATTTTAAATTCAATCATCAACAATGGCTGTTTTACAAAAGATTCGATTAGAAAACTTTTATTAATTTTTGACTAAAAATGGAACATACAACATTATAACCTAATATTATATCTAGAATAAAAGTCTCATATCTTTTTTCATTTTTATTGATCATTTAACTTGGGTAAAAAAATTCTCCAATATCAGTCACTTTATCTCTGACACTGGATGTAGCATCTTATTTGATCTATTCATCATCTTAGATTTCTACATTATTATTCTTCATTCTTAAATTATTAATATGTGCAATACTAATGTATTGTTTGCTTTATATATCAATTTCCATTGTAACTATAATTCTTTTCTATTTTTTAAATGTTTACAGTAATTGAATTTATACTTAATGCCAACAAAATATTACATTCAAAGCATTAAAGGATTTTTGAATTTCAGGTTGATAGCTTGCAAATAAAAAAAGGTTAAAAAATGTCTGTTGGAGATAATGTGCATGTGATTCAAAAAATGTAAGTGCATTAAGATCAAGATCCAAACATTTTTACTAATGAAAGTCCTAAGGTATATGCTGATCTGAGGATATTAATATGATGGCAATTGACAGATTTATTAAGCATTACCATAGGGCATCTATTGATTATTCAAGCTTGTCAGAACTGAATAAGAGAAATAGATTTTTCACTAGAAATTATTTATAAAAGAAGCACTAAAAAACATTCAATTAAATTAAAAACAATTAAATGATCAGAGTTATCGTGTCTTTACTCTGAAGTCATGTACTGGAAACTTAAGTACTCAATAGAGGAAGCATATAAGAAAGCCGTGAAATATTTTTGGTGACAAAAATCAGAGCTTATATCTTTTAATTACTATAATATTAGCTGAATTAGCATGTGTGTGGTCCTTTTAATTATATTAATAATTTTTCATTAAATATTTTAATTTGTAATAATAAAATATTTCCTTTTAATATCCAACTTCTCATTGCACATTATTATTTATTAGAATTTAAATGTATCATTTACCTTTGCCAATATACTTGTAGTTTAGTTAAACCCCGGATATTAAGTGACTAGAAACAATCCCGATCTTACTTGGTTATTTTCTTTTTAATTTACGATGTGCAACGCGACGGGTATCAGTGAATTCTTTTATGAATTCTGGCGCTCCTAAATAAATAAAAACTGATTCCGTCGGCAATAGAAATCGTAATATTAGGTCAAGTTAATCAGGAAATATAGCTACGGTTTTAGAAATATGAAGGAAATATTTTTCTTCTTCATAGCTTGATTAATTCATGCATTCTTGTGCATAATAGAATGCCTACCAGAACGTGAAAAACATTACAATATATATATACAGTAATGAAATGACTGTAATAATTGTCATCATTATAAATAATGTATGATATATGTCTTGGTTTAGATATATAGATTTTAAAATTGTAGTAAACTAGAGTCATATTTATAATGATAAACTTATACATATACATTTATTGCCAGGCACTGTTGTCATCTCCGTATTATAGTATAAAACAGGCATAATGTATTAAGAAAAAAACTGTATATTTAAGTTTGCTATGAATTGTATATGTTAAAGCCCGAACGTGTAATGAAAAAGCATAGAATGCTTACGCCAGGTTAGTTTGCTGTCTCATTTTAAGCAATAATTACATTTGGTAATACGTAAAAAATATAAACATATAGTATCGGGTTTTGAACTCCATTCCATAATAACACTGGGTTTAAATTTCATATAAATGGTGAGATCCTAAATGGTGAGATCCACAAATACCAGTCTTGCTCATTTTAAAAATAATGTAAATCTCTATCTAGAGGCACTATAAACAAAAAATATATTGTTTCAAAGTTAATTTACTTTGAATTTTTTTTTTGTATTTTATTTATGATAGCACAAAATGATGTGTTTTGTAAATTCCTTTCTTGCAATGATAAGAAGGGGTAAAAAAATTCATGATTAATTAATAAATTGTGTTGAATTAAAATAAGATTTAATTAAGAGCTTATCTAAGATAATCCATAAAATTATTCCTGTTTTTCAGATATAAAGTAAATTAAATTTTGGCCTAGAATGTAGATTTTAAGTAGAAAACTTTATCATGCTTCTAAAAATTAACAATTTTAATTTTGAACTGAAATGTTAGTTAAATATGGAGATGTTTCAGAAACTGTACTTGAAGCCATTAATAATTTTATTTTAGATAGGGTAATAGTCAGTTAATTTGCACAGTGGATAACTTCCAATGTTTTAAAAGGCCAGTAAGTACTGTTAGAAAACTTATAAGCAATATAATATTGAATATTAGTGTGACTATATAAAATTATTTTAATTTGATCATAGGAATATCTGGTCATATGAATATCAGTTCATTCATACTGTTGTTGGTTTCTCCTCATATATACTAAAATATTTTAAGTGATTGTCTATTCATTGTCACCATGTTACTCTGAAACATAATGAAAGCTTTGCTTTTCTCGATAACAAGTAAAATACACTGATTGTATAAACCTGCTATTTTCTGATGTACTGCATGGAAAATAGCATTTGTTATTTTAAAAGATAATTTTGTGAACAAGACTTTACCATAATATCAATTTACTAAAGAACCTTAGAAGAGATTTGAAGCAGCAGAATCCAAGTAATTCAACTTGGACATATCTGAAGCATGTCTATATTTGCTAATTATTAAAAATCTGTTATAAGATATCAATAAAACGTAATATAATTATAAATATATTTTGTTATTTATTATATTATATAAAATTTGTCTTTGTTCCAAGTTATAGTGAACATTGGGCTATCAACTAATGTATTAAATCATTATTTAATATTTTATTTTCTCACATTTAGATTTATTTCCCTACATAATTTTTATACTGGATATATTTCTCACAAAAGAAATGCTAATCAGCATGTTTGTAATTTTATGATTCTTATTATTATTATTTTGTTTGGGTTTTTTTGTTATTTGTTAATTACATATACTTTATTAATAATATAATACAAACCACTTAGTTGTGTGCTATTCTTTTCCACTATCTTTCCAAAATTAATTTAATCTTCCAATGTATTTTTAGCAATGTTAACTTCAATGTCATTAAAATTTTAGGGTTGGGTCTGTCTTGCTTGATCTCCTTAATCATTCTTCTGTGCTAGAATATAGTAACTTGAGGAACTTTTCACTGCCTTGTGTCTTTAAGTTAAGATGCCATTGTAATGCAATCTTGGGGATAACAATCAGTAAGGTAGTCAGAAGAAAATTAGGATGATCAGAAAATATATGCAATGTGTGTAGGAAACATACAGAAGAAATGATAGAGGAAAACAATATTTGTTTAACCCCCATCATCAATCCTAAATGGGTCCATTTGAGAAATACAATAAAAAGTGAGGGATTGTGGTCAGATTGGTAGTTCCCTGAATATATTGGCACACTAATAATGAATTAGAAGTAAATCTCTTTATAATATATATACACTGTAACAGAACAAACTCAATTGCAGCTATAATTAGTTGCATTAAAAAATGATAGTCAAAACAATAAAAAATTATAAATTGCCTTGTATGTATGTGCATGATATTAGATAAAACATACATGTCACTTTAGTACAGCATTTTAGGCAATTAAAAGCAAAAATTTAGTCTATAGATTTTTTTATATATTGTTATTACAAATTTTATAAAGGAAGTATACTGCATAAAGTTGAAAACAGTAAAATTATAGCTTATATTAAATTAAAAAGAAAAATAATTTTGAAGTATACAAGAATTTGAAATGTGTAATTTATAAAAATATATTTTGTGACCCTATCTGATTTGTCTCCTGAATGGAATTATAAATAATTTGCCCATTCTTATAGCAAATTAAATAGCAAGTCTCAATATGCTATTGGAAATTGTTTTTTAAAACTTTGTAATAATTGTTTTCCCTCTATCACTAATGTAAATAAATAAATAAAAACTATTTTTTCTTCATTTAATTATAAAATAATGACATAATTTAAAAGTATTTGATTTCACAACATATTGTAAAATGAATATTTATTCCTGTAGGTTGTCTATATTTTCAGATAAAACTGATAGGGTTGTTTGAAAAACATATGTTAAGTACAATATACAGTGATTGGTGTGGAAAGCAAACTTAATAAATAAGTCAGAAATATTCACCTATGGCAGTCTACTCAAGACTATTCTGCCTAAATTAAAAATTAAAAATGCAATTATCACATGAGCAGAAGAAAAACTGATATTTAAAACAATTTTCCATAACAGTTTGCATGGCTATGCCTTGCAGACACAAATTATTTTTTATATTACTACCCACACAGCAATTATTACTTTGGCCAGGTGAAAAACCATCTACCAAGTATGGATAAAATCCAGCTAGTCAATACCATGTCTCTCTAAGTTAATTTTCCAGTGTGGAGTAATCTAGGTTGACAGTCAGAAAAAATGATAATGATGAAGAAATATAGTATATATGTATTGTACACATATTGAAAAATTGACAGAGTGAAAAGACACTTGTTTAACATTGTCATTAATTTTAAATGTCATCATAAAAGAAATACCAATAATAACTGAGGTACTGTGATGAGTACTGAGAGTATTCTTGGATTTATATGGCACATAGGAAAATCACTTTACATTATATATATTGTAACGGGCGAACGATCTTAGATTCGCACACCCTGACCACGAGCATATATTTTGTCAGGTCTTTTTTTTTGCGGATGATATATTTTTGTGTGCAGAAAAAAGAGAAGATATGGAAGTTATGTTGAGGACATGTGCAAGGGTGGGTAAAGAGATGGGGGTTAAATTTAGTGAAGAAAAATCAAATATAATGATGGTTAATACTGAGGAAAGAGAAGATGTAGAATTTTTATTGGGAGATATTAACTTAAGTGTGGTGAATAGATATAGTTATTTGGGAATTATTTTAAGTAATCAGAAAAATTATTTGGATGAATGGGAAAAAAAATTGATAAATGAAGCAAAGAAAAGAAAGGGATTGATAAAGAAATTATAAGTATTTTCATATAATAAATATGATGTAGCTAGAATTATATGGAAAGGAGTTGCAGTATCAGGGTTAACATATGGTAATGATGCATTATATGTTAGTAAAAAGATATTAGATTATTTAGAAAAAGCTCAAAGGGAAGTAGGAAGACATGCATTGGATGCAGAAGTATGGACAGCAAGGGAGGCAATTCAAGGAGAAATGGGATGGTCAAGTTTTCATATGAGAGATGCAAAAAGTAAAATGAAAATGTTTGGTAGATTGCAGTTTATGGATAATAAAAGAATAGCTAAAATAGTATTTAATTGGGTTATGAGTAAAGGGCAGGTAACAAGATGGGTGAAAAAGGTAATGCAATATGCAAAAGATTTGGATAAAGAATTTATATCAGTATATTTGTACAAAAGATGGGATGATTGTGTTAAGAGGATTATTGGGTGTTATAGTAGTAAGGAATGGAATAAAAGAATAAATTTATTAATAAAGACTAGGGAGTTAGAGAGATGGAGAAATAGTATGGAGAGTAAAAAGAGTTTAAATATATATAGAAATAAACAGAATATTAGGTGTGAGTTAATATATGATAATAGTAAGGAAAGTAGTTTATTGTTTAAGGCTCCAACGGATTTTTAGCTACAAAAGAATATACATGTAAATGGAAAAATATGGGTGATTTATTTTTTAAATTATGTAAGGAAGGAATTGAAAATATTAGGCATTTGTTAATTGAATGTAAATGTTTGAAAACAGAAAGGGTACATATAATGAAGTTGTGGAAAAATAAATATGAAAAGAGTGATTATACAGAAAGTGAATTATTGGTTTTTATGCTGGATTTGGGAAAAGATAAGGGGAATTTAGATATAAAGGTTATAGAGTTGACAAAAATTATGTTGTGGAAATGGGATAGAGCAGATTATGGATAAATTTAGAGTGGGGAATGTAAAAGAAAGTGGCTAACAGGTTTATCTGGGCATAATTGCTGAGATATTCTTGACTTCGTTTAAGGAGAAGCCATAATACGTCACATCACATTACATCACTAGACATTTATTTTAAGGATGGACAGGATATGTGAACCTGAATGCACCGGACTAAACTCAGGGAGAAACAAGATATCTTAAATATTGTTTAGACAGTTGAGAAATAAAAGTACCAAGACAAACGTCAGCCAAATAAATTTCACCAATTTATTAATTTTATTAAAAGTTGGACAATAGAGTAAAGACATCTAGCCACGAATACAAAAGTGACTTATATTAACATAAGCATATTTACCAGAGAGTAAACATGAGTATGGCAAACATGAAAACATTAAACACTTTGGCAACAAAATTTCTCTCACCTAAAAATATAAGAAATGGGTAGGATAATAGCTTCCTGCTGGCAATTTATAAAACTACAAAAAAAAATAAAAACCACAACTCTAGCTTCCTGATTCAGATATATTAAAACAATTATGGTCTTGTAGGAAATCAACCAAACCAGTGCGGATGATAGATCAGTAGCATTCTAACTACTGATGTTATAACGCCACAGGACTGCTGTGCGTAATACTACTTTTAAAGCAAACGTGGTTAATTTCACATACAAGACAGCAAAAAGATATTTGATTACGATCTTATGCAATCCAGAAAGAAATGACTACTATCAGAAAACTCAAAGAAATAATTTGATGAATAGCCAGCAAAAAGATTTTGTTGTTTGCAAAAGTGCAAAACAAACGTGTTTAACAACAACAACTAAGGGCCGGTGAGTAAATAAAAACTATGAAAACTGCCAAAGCATTTTGCAATAGTTCATGGAATCATTAGGCATATATTAGACATATAAAATACAATCTCTCAATGCACCCCCTGATAAATGAAAATTGAAAACCAACTTGGAATCTTAAAACTAAGATTCCAAGACACACTTTAAATACTAGAAAAAGTACATACAGATAATAAATAATTAATTAATACTTCTTTAAAACATACTTATCATTAGATTGAGCGAAGATTTAATTAAATGCAATTTATTTACCCTGGAAAGAATAAAAGAAAAAGTTTATCTTACGATAAGGCAGAGTTCTATCTATTTCCGATGAGTACGCACTTTTAATAGTAGTTCATCTTTCAGGCGACTTCTCTTTATGACCAAGGCAAGTGTTGAGGCAAATTGGGGATCTGGCTTAGGTTAGAGTTTTATGGCATCATGAAGGAACAGCCCAGAGGCCGATGCTCATCCTTATTTAAAGTAGCAATGCATCTTATTGCTTCCAAAATGTATAGCAGCATTTGTTGACATCACGAAGGCAAATTTGAAAAATCTCTTAAATGTTCAAACTGCAATTAATATGAAGTTCCACAGATTAATCAGAATGCCTCTCAGAAATCAGAAGCTGAACCTAGTGCTCTTAAAAATCTTCTTAGTCTCTTATAATAGCAACCCCCTCCTTTTTTTGGTGGGCTATCCTTGCCTCGCTACATTTCCCGCGAAAAACTTTCCTTGTTGTTTCTAATTCTATATCTCAGGCAGGGCAAATATTAATTTCCCACTCAATCTAATTTAAGAATTCCAACCAGGGATTATTGTAACCAAAATAACAAATACAAAACTAAATCTCCGCTTTTTAGAATTAACTTTAAAAATAATTACAATAAAAGCAACAGGAATATATAATTAGCAAATTGATTAAAACAGGAGGTGAAAGTAAACTATTTTAAAATCAATTTTATAAACATTAAATGATCTATTTTAAATATAAATGCGTATGTGTTTTAAATAATAATAAAAAATTTAGCATTAGACATTTAATGAAAATGAAGGTGTTTTTCCCTTTTTAATTTTAGTAATAAAACCATTGAATCAGAAATCAATCAGGTTCAAAATATATATGTGTGTGTGTGTGTGATATTTTAATAAGGAATAAGTAATAACTGAAACACAGGCTTGTTATATACCTGTGGCTATATATATGTAATATAGGGTATATGAGCACAGACTTTCACACCACCCACCTCTCTCCACTCTATCTAATAACACTGATACACCTAAACACATATATGCTGAAAAGATAAATAATCACCAATATACATATTTCATGCTAAACCAGCAATCATCAGTTGGTCCAGACTATCATCTTTACACACATATATTAGATAGAGTGGAGAGAGGTGGGTGGTGTGAAAGTCTGTGCTCATATACTCTATATTACATATATATATAGCCACAGGTATATAACAAGCCTGTGTTTCAGTTATTACATTATAGAGATGTCTGCCCATCCTTGCATATATATTAAATGGATTATGTCCTGTACATGTGGGGTTCAGATTGCCCTTAGGTCAACATGGGTGTGACAATAATCTCGGCCTCAGGGTGGCCTTTGAGCATTCCATCATCAGATTTTCAATTGGATGGACGGTTGAAGAGTTGGAGTGTAGAGTGGATTGAAGCCTGTCCATTAAACTATGAGGATAGTCTATCTTAATATATATCTGAGCACTTATACTATATATGTGTGTAAAGATGATAGTCTGGACCAACTGATGATTGCTGGTTTAGCATGAAATACGTATATTGGTGATTATTTATCTTTTCAGCATATATGTGTTTAGGTGTATCAGTGTTATTAGATAGAGTGGAGAGAGGTGGGTGATGTGAAGGAATAAGTATAACATCATGGAAAATTTAACAAAGAACTGTACATAACAAGATCTAAAATACATTAAGAGGTGGTCCACTCTCTTATTTCGCAGCTAGATGGCAGTTCAATTATTATTTAAAATGGATTTGGTAAATTTCACATGACGTTATATATATATATATATATATATATATATATATATATATATATATATATATTTATTGAGTGAATAATGTTTTGTTCATTTCAGTGTTAGCCATGTGGTCTTCCACATGATTGTGAGATTATTGTCAGAGTTGTAAGAATGCTAATAAATATAGAATACAAAACTTAATAAAAACATATTATAAAAAATAGAACAAATGTTTTAAAATAAAATATTAAATGTATGTTAAAATACATTATTAATTGGCATAATGTAATAGTTGTTAGAAGAAAAATTAAATTTAAGAGAAACTGGTAAAATATATTAAAACTTTCACATTATGTGTGCTTAGATAAAAGATTCAAACCAAGAAAAAATTCAGGTAATTTAATAATTATAGTGTTTTGCAAGTTCATTTAATTAATGAAAATATTTTTGAAACCTATGTAATTAAAATAAAATCTTGTCATGGGGGTATCAAAAATAAAATATTGAAGGTGTTAACAATAAGATTATCAAAGCCTGTAAAAAAAAAAAATATTACATGTACAAAACAATAAGTAAACCTTATATAAAGTCGATTTTTCTTAAATTAAATCAGTTTGGATTTTCACTTTATTCATTCTATGTTGAATCTCAATTTGCTGACTGAATAGAACAGAAGAAACACCGCAAACTGCTGAAATATACCCTGGATATTCAGAATATAATATACTATGCTTGAAAAAGTCTCTAGTTAAAATAAAAAACCAACACTTGCTTCTAATTTCAAAACTGGAGATTGTTAAAGAGTAAATGACATATAGAATTAATGAATATTTCCTGTCATGAAGAAAACAATCCATGGCTATATAACTTGCTTTGTAAGTTTAAAAAATAATTATTTAGACTTAATCTTAACCATTTTAAGTTTATTTTATTATATCAATCTTAACAAACTTTATGAAATGAAAGTTTTATTAAAAAATAAGGCATTTGTAATAAAGTTTTTACAAATATTTTAGCTGCATTTTAAAATCAAAATTTACTTTATTTTATATATATGTGTGTTAAATAACGTTTTCAATGGTAAAAAAAAAAAGTTGTTGTTTTTTTCACTTTAGAAATTCCATCAATTGAAAAATAAGTAAGATGTAATATTCATTTTAAATATAAAGTATCAATGCTAATAAAATATGTGAAGTAAAAAGTATATGAATGTTAAATAAAGAGAGCAATAAATATAAGGAGATTTAAGTTAAAGATTATTTCAATCTATAAAGTTTATTTGTACATAATTTAGTTCTCCTTTTTTTTTTGATTGCTGTGAATTCGATTTTGTGTAGGTTCACTTATATATGCCTGTTTTCTCATTATCAAATAATTAAAATATGTCTGCATCTATATGAGACAAGTCATTTGAGATTTTGTTCTATTGAATTAGGGATTGGTCTAAAAATGCCCATATCTGTAGTTAAATTGTAGTTTATTAAATCAGGATTCAGACAGTAAGTGGTTACTCCTTAAAGGGATTATTGTAAGAAAGTGTAATTAATGGTTATAATAATTACATATTAGAGAAATGAATGAAGCTATGCTAGGAAAGTTATGTGTTAAGTAAATTTTATATTTATAAGATTGGCCATATGTAGAATGATATCTGGAGTATATTAAAGGCCAGGTGTTTACAATTCAGAAATTGTAGTCAATAATAGAACCGTATTATTTTATGAAGGGTATTGAAAGATTCATATTTAAAATTAATCAAAAAAAAACAAGAACACTTTATAATAAAAAGCAAATGAAATTGATAGTGGAAGATGTAGAAAATCAGAGGGATTTAGAATTACAAAAATGCAAATGGAAGAGCACTAAATTTACTATTTGTCCAGATAAATCAAAAGTGAGACAAAGTTATTTAATCAAAACCTTGAAGAAGAACATCAAGTTGTCCTAAAGATTAATGGACAAATTAAGAAAATAAATGACATGGAGGAGGAAATTCTTAAAAAATCATCAAAGAAATGTAAGATACAATGAAAAATTAAATTCCAAGAGTTTGAGATTGAAATAAATAAATATCAAGAAAGCATAAGTAAACAAACAGAGCAAAGTGTTGTACATTAAATAGACCAGCAGAGGCCATAATTAAAAGATATGTTAAAACTTTATAACCAAATAGTATAAAACAAAATAGACACACAAATTGAGACATTCAGGACAGAAATAATGGGAAAAGTCACAGAAAGAACTGAAAAATTAAAAAAGTACATGTATGCATTATCTATAAATCATGAAAGAAAGGGAGCCAAAAATTAATATTGAGTCATTGCATGACCCTAGGGACACTATATCTGAAAACAGTCATAGAGAAGTAATTCAATCATGTCAATAAAAGAATGAATAATAAAATAACAAATAACATACCAATTAACACAAACAGTTGTTTGTCATTCACACAAGTAAAGATCTCCAAAGGATTACCATAAAAAATCCACTGCATCATTTAAATGGTCTTGCTAAACTATTTGTATTTCATAGTTTAACATATATCATAGCAACAAATTTTTTGAATGGTGCAACCAAAGATTGATGAAACTCAAGGCACCACCATTATGATATCTATGTTGAGTACCAAGAGGCAATAATACAAAGCTTTTGGAGTGAGGAGCATCAAGATAATGTGTTGCAGCAGGTAGTTCCAGATAGTTACAAGGAAAGCAATGAAGAAAGCTTCTCATAATTTTTTTAAAGGAAAGTGGCAAAATTAAGAGCATGTACAGCTTTTCTTCTGTCAGAAGTTGCATTATTTACTTTGTAGGGCAAAATTTACCTGATAATATTCAGCACATTAAGTTGACTAACAAATTTCTGATTATTGAAAGAATGGTAGATTTATTAGATGCCATACAATTGGAAGTACCTTATCCAGATGAAGAAAAATATAATGAATCTCACTGTGTAATCATTTGTTCAATAAATTTTAACAGAACTGACCAGAAGATATTTTGTCTCACATCTAGATATATATATTATGCAACATCTAAAAAAAGATTTAAAAATACATCAATTTGAGATTAACCTTATTTTCTGAAGCCATGACCAAAAAAACACTGGGTAAACATCAATCCCAAATGTGATAAAGCAACAATGCCAGATTTCTCTATTAAGTGTTCATGAAAATTAATAACAACTTTGATGGAGTATTCTTTCCTTTGGAGTTTTACTAGAAAAAAATAGGGACATTGAATAAGAGAAGTGTGGGAATATTATTTATTCAAGACAATTTTTGATGATGATAATGAATTTCCATTTCTAGTAAACTACATCTGTCCAATGTTGGAAATGAAGGTAGTAGATATACATTTGCAGGCATTAATCAATATTGGTAGGCAGGTGTCTGTAATGTCAGACATGGCATTAAGAAAACATAAAGAGGTTAGGGTAAAAATAGTTTACCATTGTGTGATACTAATGTTAGTTTAACCAATGGGCAATGTGTTAAGCTAGAAACCAGATAAATATGTATAAGCCCACAAATTGTTTATTTATATACATGTTTTGATTATAGCTAGAGTAATATATGATTTCATCCTGGGATCAGACTTTTTGTCTCATTACCACTGAACACAACATTATAAAGAAAATAAAATGACATATAAAGATGGAGAAATAGAATTTAGTAAGTTTATTGGGAGTAATATTAATCATATTATATTACAATCCCAGAGATGATAATTAAAAATCAATTAAAAAGAGAATTAAAAAATCAACTTATCAAAGAAAATCTGTTGAATTAAAGCATCACAAGGATAGTGAACTGAAGGAAATTCAAAGTAAGCAAGAACTGTTAAACAAATTTAAAATATGTGAAACAATCAAACAGGCTATCAGGAAAAGTCAGGTGGATCAGTCATTATACAAAAATCAAACTTTTTTAATTTGCCTTTCAACCTGATCAATGCATTGGATAATGAAATCAAAAATCTTAAATTAGTCATCAAATCTGTACATAACAAACTTTTTACTTATATGTCTACTATACATATTGATGTGCTGAATTTGATGGAGTTGACCAGGAAAAAAATATCACTGAACTTCAATTTTATTTAAAACTGAGAAAAAGAATATTCTCCTGTAGGTCTTCATCAAAATCACCACAAAAGAAAAAAACCTCCAGTTTAATTCAATCTTAAATCATTATAAAGAAATGTTATAAGAATGGCCAATAAGCTGGGTAAAATGCTAGACATTTGAAACCATGTAAGTAAGAGAAAATTAATACAAGTGTAATCTTTCTTTTTATTCTTTTGTTTCAAAATTTGAAAATTTTAAATGAATAATATCATATCCATTTCAGCATCAGCCATTTTTCACATGGTTGTGACATCATTGTTGGAGTTGTGAGAATGCTAATAAATATAGCATTCAAAAGTGTTATAAAAATATTATATGAAATAAAACAAATAGTTTAAAATGCATGTTAAAATACATTATCAATTGTCATATTAAATAATGTAATTATTATTAAAAAATATTTAAATTAATGAAAAACTGTTAAAATATATTAAAACATTCTCTTATCAAATAATGTATTGCAAAACAACTCAATTAAGATCATTTTAAACTAGGCCTGTTTAAATAAGAAATTCAAAAGCATGAAAAAAAAATCAGGCAATTTAATAATTACAGTATTTTGCAAGTTGAATCAATTAATTAATTAAAGTGTTTTTGAAATCGTCAAGCGTTGGTGGCCGAGTGGTCATCACAGCTGCCTTACAAACAGTTGTCCCTGGTTTGTGGGTTCGCTTCCCAGCCAATGTTTTGACACATGAGAAAATTAATTAAAACAAAATCCAGACATAAATGTGTAAAAAAAATATTGAAGGTGTTAAAAACAAGAGTGGCAACATCTGTGAAAAACAAGATCAGGTGATCAAAAACAAGAAGTAAAACTTTTATAAAGACAATTTTTTTAATCCAGTCAGTGTGGATTATCAATTTATTTTAGCTACATTGAATCTCATTATGCAGACTGAGTAGAATAGAGGAAAAACTGTCACCTGCTGAAGTTTACTCTGGACATCTGGAATCTGAAACAATTTTTGAACAAATCTCTAGTTAAAATGAAGAAACAATACTCACTTTCAATTAGAAAACTAGACTGTTAAGGAACAAATGAAAAATGGAACTGATGAACATTTGTCATCATGACAAAAACAAAAATCATGGCTATATAACATATTATGTATGTTTTAAATAATTATTTAGACTTTATTTTAAACATTTTAATGTTATTTTAGTATATCAATTCCAAAATTTTTTATGAAGTAACTGTTTATTTTAAAAAGGCAGCATTTGTAGTTAAGCTTTTACAAATATTCTAACTTATTAAAATGAAAAATTGTTTTATTTTTTTAATGTATACATGTTAACTAAAGATTCCTTTTGTAAAAAAAAAAGTTTTTTTTTTTCCTTTTAGAAATTTTTAGTGGAAAAATAAACAAAAGTGTAATATTAATTTTAAATATAATTGTCAATGCTAATAAAATATGTTAAGTAAAACATCCAAGTATTAAATAATGGGAGTAATTTAATATATCAAGCATATGAGTAGTTTTAAATTAAATATTACTTCTAGAGACTCTTTTATTTTTACTGCTTTAAATTAGATTTTACATAAGTTCAGCTTGTAATAATTAAATTTTTTTTTATCTATACAAAAGGATTCATTTGAGATTTTAGCCTATTAAATTAAGGATTTGTCTAAAATGTATATTTCTGCAATTAAGATGAAGTTTTGTTAAATAAGAATTCCGTCTTGATGTAGTCATCATCATAGTAAGAATGGTATAGGAGTGATAATTATCCCATATTAGAGAAAAATTATGTCTATGCTAGGAAACTTATGAGTTAAATAAGTGTCTGTATATTTATAAGATTGGAAATGCACAGAATTGTATTTGGAGTATATTAAAGATAAGGGATTTGTTTATTAATTATTTCTGTATTATTTTATAATGTTGTCCTAGTATTTAAAGAATCTATAAATGTAAATTTGAATGTAGGTATTTAAGTCTATCCTTATCATTTCAATGTTTCAATTATTTGTTTATTTATATTTTTTGAACAGCATATAACTGAAGTAGTTTGTATTTATTTATTAACTTATATATATTGTTTTTAATGTATTATTATTTAAACTGTATAATAGTTTATCATGTGATTTAAAAAAAGATATTTTGATAAGGTTTTTATAAAAAATAAAAATGGTTTTGATATTTTAAGTAAATTTTGTTTATCTTTAATTTTTGTAATTAAGTCAACATTATGGGCAATTTTAAAGCTTGAAATTTTTTCATCTTAACTGAAGTATATCATGGTTTCACAATAATCTCTATGCATAAAATAACTATACTTAAAAAAATCTATATAATTCAACAATTTGAAAACTGAAATAGATTTACTTTTTGTTTTTTCTAGATAATTTAGTAAATATCTCTTGGTGAACATTTCTTTATTATAAACTGTAATTATCTTGTACTTAATTTTTGTTTCTGTTTTGGTTTCTTTTTTTTTTTTTACTTAAATTTAACAATATTGGTGCTGGATGTTAAATTATTTCACAAAGTTTTAAACTTCTAATTAAAATTTGAAAAGTCGTTGTTTTTTATGAGAATCATATTTTTTTGATTATGTATTTTATTTGTCTTACAGAAATTTTTTTTTATTTTTTCTTTATAAATTTAACATATTTATTTGATAAATAATTTACTAGATGTATTCAAAAAGTTATTTTATTACATCACATGATCACCATTCTTTTTGCTTACACAAACTGTATTCCATGAGGCAAAACTTCAAGCACTAGATCGTCTATTTTATGCAGTATCCATGATTACTCTGGCTTACACTGAGTGTCGCTACTGTATGGAAAGTTTTGCCTCTGTGAAATAGTTATTTTATATATGTAAAAGTATTTACATTATTATATGCTGATAAAATTGCATATGTTATCAATTGATGGCAAAAAAGCTATACTTCTTTATTTTTTTTAAAAAAAAAAACATTTTATTACATATTTAAACTATATTTAAATTACTTGAGTAATTTGTAATTCCTTTCTTTATTAGAAAAAATTTCTTGAGTTTTACCCAGCAGATATCCTAAAAAATAAATAAATTAAAATTAATAAATAGCAATATATATATATATATGTGTGTGTGTGTGTAGATAGAAACATACACACAGAAGAGGAACCATAATATCTACTGTATCAACATCTAAAACTTTAACTATTTATTTTCCAAAAAAAAAAAAAAAATTAAATAAACATGTATAAACAAAACAAAATTTTAATATTTACTTGTCAGCATGATCTATATTTTATGATTTTAATATCCCTTAAATATATATTTTACAATTTATCATTATCAGTTTTTATCAAACTTATTGGAAAACGTTTGTGCATATATTTTATTTCCATGTGTGTGTGTATATATATATAATTGTTTAAGTGTATGTATATATATATAATTGTTTAAGTGTAGTATTCCTTTTTGTAATAGTCATTCACAAATGTAGGCCATTCCATTTTTAAATAATAAAAAAATAGAGATGAAATACATGAAAAATATAACAACAATACATAATGAACAAATATATCCACATAAAAAACATGTTCTTCCATTCTGCTCATTTGATATTTTTCTATGCTGTCTTTTAACAAGATGTCCATTGTAACTGTTCATTGCATTCTATTTCCAGCCATACTTCCCCAGTGAAAGAAATTGATATTGCTATAATGTCCTTTATATATAGTTTTGATAATATAAATGGAGTTTGAAAACTGCTCAAATTCAGCACTTGATTAACATTTATTTTGCTTTATATTTTATTTGTCTTTTCATTAAACTTCTTACTAGGAATATTAAGGAAGAAAGAGATAAATATCATTGCTAAATTAAGATTAAATAAGCAAAAAAAATTGTTTCTAGCTTTTTTAAAAAAATTTCTGGTATTAGTCTATTGTTTTTTAATAAAAATAAAATCTCTTAATTCTTTCATAACAGCCAATCTTCAATGAATCAATAAGTAGAAGAAGGAGAGAAATCACTACATAAGTTAACTTTTATCGAAAGAGGCGTGAAGAAAGTTATTACAAAGTAAACTTATTTTTATTTTGAACAAGAAATAAAGGTTGGAAAGGATACTAACAATTTTATAAATTACTGTTTTAATACTATAAATAGTTTCATTAAATGATTAAACTTTCAATAGTATTATGAGGTGAAGGTGAAAAGTATTGCTGAAACGCCATTCACAAACAAGTCTAAAAAAATTTAGCTTAGAAATCAATAGTTTCAAATTAATAGTTTAATATAAAAACGATATATAAAGTTTAATTATATCTTACAATAATATTCATTAAAGGTTGCAAGTTATAAAACTATAACAGTAATTTATCCCTTATTATCAACAACTTCCATATAATCAAAAACATTACTTAGGTTAATATAATAACAAAAACATTAATAGGGAACATTATATATGTGTGCGGACATTATGGGAATTTTTAAGCAATCTGTAGTTAAACTTTGAAATCGCTAACAGCTACTTTAAAGCCAAAATGATGATTAAAAATGTAAACACTTGCAAAATATATTAAAATAAAAGATTAAGCTTTGTACATTAATATCTCAAAGAGATTGGCTTTAATTTCGAAGTGTGAACATGTTAACATATAAATGGTGCATATACTTTGTGTTTAAATTGAGAGTATAACATTAAATGCGCAATGCATAAGTATTATTTTATCTTAAACTATATATAAACTAATAAATATCACTCACTGCTAAGTTTTTGGGCATGCAGCTATTCTTGATGAGAGAGTAAAATTTCAAAGATAGTCTAAGTTATTATAAAAATAAAACATGTTATTGTAATGTAATTTAGTTTTTACTACTTGTGAAAGAAGCATCTTATTTCTGCAATCGTTATGTCTAATAATATCTTTGTTATATGTTACTTAAATGCATTTTTCATGATAAAAATATTTAAATTAGATAAACTTATATATATATTATAACTAATTTAGACAATGAATTTACACAATGAAATACTTTATTTTTTACATTTGCAAAATAGTTTGCAGTTTTCACTATTCGACAGGCTTTCTTAGACTTGTAATATTTACAGTATATTTATGAATGTAAATATCTTAGTATAAAAAGTTACATATACAACACAAAACAAATTTTTTATATATTCTAAAAACCTTTTAAATTTTTTGGTCTAAATCTGTCTGATTTTTTTATATATTTATATCAAATCAAATATGATTAAATATTCAGTTCTAATTTCAATTAAATTGAAAATAATCATCTTTAAATGGATACAATTTATATCTTTCAATATATATAAAATAATAAGTGACCCAATAAAAATATACTATATATAACAGTAAAAATTAAATATAAATAATATAAAACTTATACAAAAATACTTTGGATGTTGTAATCATAATCAATTGAAATTATGTAAGCAAAAAGTAGATTTCACATAATTTTTCATGAATTGTGTAAATCAATAGTAGCCAATTGTCTCTTTATTATAACATCTTTAAATTATATATAAGAATTGTCTGTTTGCATTTTTTATATCTTTAGCATCTTTTTTATGTAATTTCTTGTGTGATGGGAATTAAAAATAAATTAAAAATTGCAAGATTTTTCATGGTCAATAAAAGTGAAGCAATATTAAACTGACTATTTTAGCATTTTATATGTGGTTATGGAGTAAATGGTGTTGATTTAATTTTTTTTTTCTGAAGCATATCTTGATTCAGCAATACATGATTATTCATATACTGACCTCTTTAAAAAAATTAAAAGACTGAAGTGGAGTTGGGCTGAAAAGATTTCTAGAAGAGATGATAATAGATGTACAATTGAAATCTTAAACTGGATTCCAAGAGATTGTAAAAGACCAAGAAAAATACCACATATGAGATAGATGGATGAAATAAGAAAGGGTGCAGGGGTGATGTGGAGAAGAAAAGCTAAAGATCGGAGAAGGATTGAACTTGGAGAGACCTTCATCCTGCAGTGGATTGATAATGGTTGATGATGATGATGATAAAATGCTATAAATAATCTAATATTGTTTCAGTTTTCTTTGGCCATATCAAGTCTTGTAATTTTAATTTCATTTTTAATTCAAATCACACAGAATATCATGTAAAGAAAAACATTATCAAAAGAAATAAATTTGCTGTATTCCAGGGTATTGTGTTAATATCAGCTAGGTAGCATCAATAACTTTATTAAAATAATGATTGCAACAAATGTCTTTTTTTTCTTCAGACTTATTTATATCTCGTTTTTTCACAATAAGTTTTTAATAGTTCCGTGTAATTACATTTGTATTAATTTACATCAGGATGTTTTTTAAGAAACATCTTTATCCAGACATCATTACTAAATTCAACATATTTTTATTTTACAGCATGTTTTAATAAAAACTTTTTTCGTTCATTTAATTATAAATTCATTGTTTTTTTTCTTATTATGATCTAAAAAAATAAAAGAAATAAAAAAAAGAAAAGCATAACTGAACTTTAAAAATTCATTTTCTAACTTTATCAATTTTACTGCTTTATATACATTTTTTCTTTTTATATGTCAGATACGTTGACCCGGACCCGAACCCCGGGCCAGCTGCTGGAAAGGCAGCTATGCTAACCGCTAGGCCACCAACGCTAATGTATTTGGATTTTTATTCAATTTACTATTTTAAAACGCAAATCATTTCTTTAAGTCTCTAACAAGTAGGAAAATCTGAAATAGTCACAAAATATGATTTTTTTTTTTTTAAATTACACAAAGCAAATGCATTTGTACACACTAAAACATAAATAAATTATTTAATTTCTCTTTTTTTGTCTTTACATTATATAAGTTATAATTTTATTAATGGTAATTTTACAAAATACATATCTTTTGTTAAATATTTAATAATATGAATTATTTTATAAACTGATTTTCTTTTAATTTCTGAAATATTTAATAATAGTATTAATTCTACAAGCTAATTTTTTTAAAATTTATTCTATCTGTATAATTCTTGGAAAATCTGTTCAAAATTTTGTATTTTTTTTAGTCTTATAAAATTATAACTTTTTATTATGGTGTAAAAAAAAGATTTAAAACTGATCATTTTATAAATTATCACTACACTTGACTTATTTGGTTTAAATTATATGAAACAACAATATATAAAAGAACTAGCTTTAAATCATTTTTACATCATTAAAATAAAAGTTATGTAATTATAAAAATGACAAAATGCGAAATATTAACTGTTTTCTCAAGAACTTATAAATGTAGGATATGCTAGAAACAAATTCTACATATATTAAATTAAATCTTATAAATAAAAAATCGATATCTATGTCTTTTTAAAATAATATTCAACCTAAATTTATTAAAATAATATTTGGAGATGAGAAGTAAAATTTTTCAATTTATGTTCCTTCAAATATGTAAATTTAATTAAGAGATACAATACAACAGGGTATCTCTTCATTTATCATTCCTATGTCTATGCAAAATTTAATTTTAGTTTATTTCTGAATTACTATGCTTTTATTATTTTATAAATATTGTTTTACCAATACAACAACAATGCATAAATAAACACAGTGTATATGTCACTGATTTCACTATTCATAGATTTGATTGGCTTTCATTTAGCAAAAGAATTAATCGAATCTCACAAGTCTAGGATTGATTCAAAAAAATTCAATTCTAAATGGATTATCTCAATATTAGTAGTGTTCAGTTACCCACAGTTTACAAATGGTTGCATATAATATTAATATATGAAACCTTGTTTCTTTTTTAATCTTAGAGACTAACAAATAAAACATTTGAAATGTCTTAAACTGTGTTCCCTTTTACATCATAGAGGCTGATAAGATTTGATCATGCTAAGTTTCTTCCAAGCCTTACAGGTTGCTGAATAGACTTCGTGGAAAATGTTTTGCAGCATCACCTGAGATATATGCAATCCAATACGTCACATGACAACATAGTGCTTCATGTCACTAGACATTGAACACACCTAAACAAACTTCAGCAGAAAACTTTTTTCCATTATCTACAATATTAATACCATTATTCTTTTCTTGATTTTATTATTTATACTCTGATTAAATTTTCATATTTATTTACATTGTATATTTTTTATCATTATCATCAATTCTGTAAGTCACTCTTGCTTTCTAATGAACTAGTATTTTTTTTATTTTGGAATAAGTTTGTCCAAATTCCAAATTTTAATAATCACTTTTGGAATTTATCATTTATTTTAAAATTTATTATTTTATATTTTTTTCTTAAAAGCATGTCCTTTTAACAAATCCAAATTATCAGAGAAGAGGTCATCCTTTATTTTCTAAAAATCAAACTTTATTTCTCTTTTTCTTCAGATATTTTGTTAGAGGTGGAGATATCATTTGGAATGACCCAGAAAATCTAACATTCTCTTCATTCTGGAGTAGATCTTTCATTTCTCTTTTTTCACTCTTTTCATTTAGTTTCAGCAATGGATTTGAATATGCTGATTCTTTAGGTGATCTGTCCAATGTAATAAGTTGGATTAAATGTAGCTTACTATTAGATTGTGTTTTTTCCAATCTGCTTATATTATTTATCTTTTTTCTTTTGTAGATTTTACAATGCAAAGCACTTCTATCTTTAGTTTTCTTAATATATTCTTCTTCATCACCCCTTTTTAATATTCAGGCAGAAGAATTCATTTTCTAGCTTAATGGGCAAAACATATGTTCCCTTAAATAATAAATTCCAGAAGTCACTCACAAGATTCTTGTTTTCATTATCCCCACAAATATCTTTTATTTCATGATACAGGTCATCACAAAAGCTTTCTTTAACTAATCACTTTTAATAACTCTTTTGATCTTTACTTCACTAATCTCTTTATTTATTTATTTCTATTTATTTTATGTATGCTTGTATCTATAGAGTCCAGACAGTCTCAAGTTTAGACTCTTCTATCACTTCATATTGTAAAATCTTTTCTACATCAGTGACTGGTTTTATAGATTTTTTCTTCTATAGCATCATTACAAAAATGTCTTTTAAATCACCCATTTTAGATTCCCTAGCTAAATTCAAGACCTTATTTATTTATTTATTTGCCAAATTTTTTATTCTCTCTACTATATCTTGCACATTTTTTGCTACACTCAATAGATTATTGCACCATTTTCTCCAAATCAGTAGGCAATTGTTTTCTACCAATTCCATTTTCTATTGTATTTCCTTTTATATATAACATGCTATTTCCAACCTTATGTTGCTTATAGTGTCTTGTACCACCTCAACACTTTCTTTTATTTTTTGATGCATTACATTAAATTCACAACCTCTTTTTGGTGTTTTTTTTTTCCAATTCATTATCCCTTTTTGTTGCCTTTTTTTAAATTCATTATTTTTTTTTTCTTTTCCTCAAGTTCATTATTTCTTTGTTTTTTGTTTTTCAATATATTTTTTTAAAATATTATATGCAGTATTTATTTTTTTGTTGCATTTGCTTTTCTTCAAATTCAATATATTTTTTATTGCATTTCTTTGTTTTTTTGTTGCATTTTCTTTATTCCTTTCATAAAAACACAGTATTTTACTATTAAATGCATCTGGCATCTCTTCTGAAGGCTTTTGCACTGTCTGAATAGATTCTTGTTTTTTCAGCTTTGGTTCTATTAGTTGAAATGCCTCTTGTCTTGCTGATTGATCTGTGTTCAATTGTGCTTCAATCCTTTTTGCTATTGAATATGTTATCACCTGTATCAAAATATTCTATTATGTTCTTGATGATGGATATTTATTAGGTTTACTATAATCTTAAATATTTTTATTTATACTTTATTATCAAATAAATACACAAGTCTCAACCTTTCCTATGCAATACTCTCCAGTATAATGTGATATACCTGCATTACTTATATTATTTTTATCTAAATATACTGCCACTTATTAAACATTTCCTTGCTTACCTGGATTCAAAATACTGCTGTATTAACATGTTAGAATATACACTTTTTTTATAAATACATATATCATTTCTCATTCCAAATAGTTTAAAATCAATTTAAACATCTGTATTGCATGCTACTATATTCTATTATATACTCAATTTACTCACACTAATTCTTGGCACAAAATATATCTCTATAGATCTGGGACTGAACAGAAGTAAAGGTCTATTTTAGTACCACATTAGGCACTAAATGTAATGCTATGAATTTAACCAATAGTGTATATATTATAATGGGATGGGAAAATGGGGTGAACATGGGATGATGGCAAATCATCATCAACCCCAGTTCACATATAAATATTTCATATAACGAAATTATAAATATATTTTTTTTTAAATACAAGTAATGTTAGTTATAATATTCAAAATTTAAGAATGAGCATGAGAGATCTTTAGAACTCTGTGAGATCAGCCCAGTTAATTCCTTAGAGCAACTAATTAGTACAATTAACCATTCATCAACCAGCATTATAAGTAAATATCATCCATCATCATGAATAATCAACAATCAAGTAAAATCAAGAGTCCATATGGTGACTGGATTTGAAATAGATCTACTGTAGACCAGGCTAATTATTGGGCTTTTGCCAGCTTGGGACATTTATTAAAGCATTAATTTGGATGCATAAAGTTAAGTGCTAATCCATCTGAATATATAACCATAAATCAATAATGCTGGGATAATGAAACATGCTGATCATCATCAATGCTCTGGTCACTTAGTACCATTAATGTACTGACCAACTATGAATGTAATTTCTAATAAGATTAAACTAAAATAAAATGTAGTGCATGGACTTTGAAGAATATAATCCTCATGCCTAAACCAGGACAATGTCATATTGGAATGCCCTTGCACTAAAATACATCTCCATTCATATAATCAGAGTGTTATATATGAATCTAACTCAGAGAACATAATCTCTATTACTGTTATGTGACTAAGAGATGATGTAACATAAGATCTAAAAACCATTTATAATTAAGTCACTGGAATAATTTTAACAATTGAATACAATTTTATTAATAATAACAACATAAAAATGAAGTTAAGGACTCTAAAATAAGGCTATACACATATAACTTTCTGATTATACTACAAAAATCAAGTTATTACATTGATTTATAATATGTTCATATAAATACTATTTTAAGTTAAATAATATAAATATCTTGTACTAAGTTATACATATCATACTGATGTGCAGTATAATTTATTATCTATAAATGAAATTCATTTTTATAATATATATTTAGTAATAGAAAAAATTCATTTTCCTTTTTATAAGGCAAAATTTAATATAAATTTGGGTCTCATTTTATATGGTAGATATGTTCTGCAGAAAACCCGCATTTAAAAAAATTGCACAAAATAGACTTAATTTATCTTGAAAAATGGGGAATACATTCTGTAATTTTCAGAAATTGCATAAAAGCAAAGCAACAAGGAAAAATTACTTTAAAATTCACATAAAAAAATAAGAAAATAAAGTATGAAGAACCAATAGGACATCCATTTTTAATTATGTCCAGACTCATACCTGAAATGGTCTTAGAATCTGATTTCTTAATTCAACACCAGTCCATCATAAATTACCTGGATAGAATGTGTATGCACAGGGATAACCCATAGGGTTCAATACCAGAGGGAAATCACCAACATTACAAATCAGATGCTTAATGCAGCTGAGATAGGAATCACCAGCATTACAAATCAGATGCTTAATGCAGCTGAGATAGGAATCTCCAACCTTACAAATCAGATGTATAATGCAGCCCATTGACACTGCACTTATTATTGCTAAGGTTCAAAAATCTGCACTAATAAAGCAAAAGGATCATGACCAACTAAAAAGGATTATAAAAAAAAATAGACAGGTATTCTCCAATACACCACATGAAAGAAAGGCTATCTACACAGAATTTGAATCAAGGAAGAATCCTATATGCAGTCACAAACATACCTAACTTCATTCCAATATCACAATAAACTAGAAAGGCAAATTTATCAGATGATGGAGTGGGATATTATTGAAAGAAGTCCCTCATCCTATAACAACCTGTTAGTAGTCATTAAGAAGAAGAATTGTACTCTCTGACTATGCTTAGATGCTCCACACTTGATCTTACTTCCAGCTACTGGAAAATGGTTTTAGACCCATGGAATCACAAATATATATCATTCTATTATAATGGACAGACTCATGTTTTCAAAAGAATACCATTTGGGTTCATAAACAGTGGTACTGGACTGATGAGATATCTAAGTAAAGTTCTGTCAGAAGATCTCCAGAAATACTTAGTGTCCTACATTGGTGACATTATCATTACAGTAAAGAATCCAGATGAACATTTAAAATATTTGGGAAAGTTTTTCCAAGAGTGAGCTTAGAAAAACATAACCATTAATCTAGAGAAAAGTGTATTTGATCTTAGGGAAATATCTTTTCTAGCTCACCTGATCAGCAAGCAAAGAATTGGGGCTCATCCTGACAAAATTGAAGCAATTGAGAAATTCTCACAACCAACTACCTGAAAACATATCAGGTCATTTTTAAGTTTGTTTAATTTCTACCATAAATTTTATCCCAGCATCATCCAGGAGGACTCTAACATGGTGGACCTACTATGGAAGAGCCAAAGGTGGAATTGGAATACTGTTCATGATCGAGAGTTCACAAATGTCAAGATTAAATTTCTTAATACCATGTTGCACCATCAACCCAATTTTACACACCCATTTTATATCCAGATAGACAGCAGTAAGAAGGGTTTAGATATAGTGTTGTTCCAAATTGACAAAGGTGGAAAAGACTGTGTTGTATTTTATCAGATGAACATTAAAAGGGGCTGAAAGTAATTACACAATTACTAAACAGAAGACACTTGCCATTGTATGGGCCTGTAATAAATTTTGGCAATTCCTCTTGGGGTTTGAAATTATCACAGATCACAAATGCCTGAAATTTCTCAACAAGAGCTTTCTTACTAATGATAGACTCATAAGATGGAGCCTCACACTACAGATTCAATTACAGTGTAGTCTATTGTCCAGGTCTCGAAAACATAGTACCAGATATACTTAGTCAGAATTCTATACCAATTGTACCTCAGAATCCAGAACTCCCAGATCAAATCATCAAAGTAAGGGTTGCCATTAAGAAGATATCCATAGAGTCTGAGTTAAAAAAAACTTTCAATATTGGTAAGAAAGGGAATCTCAGTATGGAAATATGATCTGTGCACTCCTGGGTGAAGAACAGAATACTTCTCCATGCAACATTATTAAAACCTGAATACAGAATTACAGAAGGAATATTACATATTTAGTACCAATAATTTAGAGAGCCCATAGAAGATAGTAGTGCCCAGCAGAATGAGAAATAAAATAATCAAGTACATACACTGGGGTGTGAGACATCATAAACCAAAGAAGATGGAGGATGCAGTGAGGCATCAATTTTATTGGCTGGGAATGTATTTCCTGAATTTAACCACATTTAGAAGATGTACATTATGTGTGCAGTCAAAGCACCCTAATAAATCCTATGCAGTGGTAGCTATTCTTATTATCACAACTTCCATAGATTCCATTATATATATATATGTTTTTTTTAAATATATAAATGGGGTTTAAACTCTCTATTAACATGTTAATGATATAATTCTTAGATTATATAAATTAGCCAAATAGTGGTGCGATAGAATATCTCATTGTTTCATCCATGGGTCGGACTTAGAATTAAATTCTCATGTGCCATCATTGTTACATTATTCATTAAATGTTCGATCTGGTGCTTGTGGATTGGATTTGAATCCAGGTTAGTCCCTGACCTAAATCTTAGGCTTGACTGGGTTTGAAATACATTTCATTGAGTTCCAGCTCATGTTAGATGGATCAACATGTTTTGACTGGTACATGGTTTTTTTCTGCATCTGGATGCCCAGTCATGGAGCCCTGTTAATTATTCCCACACCCTCCATAGGTCACTAATATACGTATATGATCTGCTATGTATAATTTAATATATACATAATTTTCTAAAAATAAAATTAATTTGTGCTGCTATATTGATGTTATAAAATCAAATACTGTTTTGTTAATAAATTAAAGAGGAATACCATGTTTCTCTCCCATAAACTCTAATTTTTTTTGTTGATAATAAATAAAAGGAAACCTTACATAACCATGGGCTAAATGCCAGATTAAAACTTGTGTTCTGAAATTTGAGGTTATATTTAAAATAATCAGTTCAAAGTGTACAATTTGTTTGTGTAAAGTTAAAACCCATGTGCTACAATCATAAGTAAAAAAAATTTTTGTGTCTTGTTTTACATGCAAATATATAAAATTTTTGTTTTCTGTGTTAAAAAAAAATTTTTTTTAAGGACCATGTACTACAACCAGAAGTACGGTGTACATGTAATTTTTTCTTCCTCAATGTGATCATCTACATACTTGAAATGAATATATCTGTCTATGCAAGAGATAAGAAATGTAGAAATTTTTTTTTCCAATGATAATTTTTTTTGTCTTCCAATAACTGTTATTCAAGTCTATATAAAAAAATGTTTAAATAATTCATAAATTATAAATCATTGATTACTCTGTGTTGGCTGGTGCCCTTACAAAAAGAAATTTTGCCAACCAGTAGTGAGTCAAATGCAAAATATTGGAAGCAGAGAATTTCAACTCAGATAAAAAAGTATTGAGAGCAAAAAAATTTTTTGTGATTTAATGTTTTCATGTATAAATCTTGAATATATATATATATTGTAACATAATAATGTGATCAAACATCCAAATATATTAAATAATTATGAAAAGATTCAAATATAAATATTTAGCTTAATAAACGAAAAGCATTGTAGTTTAAATTAAATTATGAGACGAATACCTGAGTAGTGGCTATTAAACAAAAAGGTCAGACTGAGTTATCAATCATATTAAGGGTCATTGGATTAAATGAAACATATTTCTATAATTAGATTTCTCAAGATATCACAATATCAATAATTATAAACAAATTAGTAATAATAATAAGTCAGATGTCACATGACTTACATACAGCTTGCAATTACCAATATGTAAACTTAAGAGCATGCTAATGCTCTAAACAAGCTTTTTTTTATATTATGATAAATGCTACTACAAGAGAAGGCATTCAAATCATCTTTATCTTAGATTTTCCCCATCCCCAACAACTATTATAACTTAGGTATATGGAAATCAAGTGAGTGAGTACACTAGTAACTCAGAAGTTTCTCAGATATACAGACTGTAGATTTTATCCACTTTCATTTCTTGGTTTGATGTTAAGTGCATTTCTAAGTGAACAACAAGTGAATATGGTCTATCAGGGCACCACTAGATTATCTGAATCTAGACACAGTTATATCTAATAACCTTTTCACATGTACCGGGTTTGAATCCCTTTTTGGTACTTTATTTCTAATAAACATGGAAGATTTTGCTTTTTAGAGCCATATCACTGTATGCACTAATATCTAAGTAAACATAAAACATCTTTAAACTAAAGTGGAATTCATAAAATTCATTAGACATAAATCATTTCTTAGAGCTTAACATAATAAATGTGTTTCAATACTTTTTTATAAGTTTTACTAGCTCAGATTACTATTAATTTAGGATGGCAATTCACTCATCCTTGCATGAAATAGATGATGAGATGGTGGTTATAATAATACTAAGAAATCACTAAATACTATGAAATCAATATTTATTTATGGCCTTTAAACATTTAAACAGCTCATTAATTAAACGTTGATGATGATGATGATGATAATGATAATGATAATGACAATGGTTTCAACCACAGCTTTAGGACTAAGCCTAAACATAAAACCTAATTTTTATAAAGAAATTCATAATTATTGTTAATCTTAGCATATTTAATCATATCTTAAACAACTAATATTCAACCATTGATGATGAATGATCACACTTGATAAAGACTACTTTTAATGAAATATATATGCCTTGTTTAATAATGTAAACTAATATTTATTACTGCATTTCTAACATATACATAAAATTTTCTATATTTACATGAAAATTTATATTAACAATAACAACAATAATCATAATCGACTGTTTTAAAATCATAACATTAAATTTTAAATTCTTCCCCCTTTCCGGTAAATGTATTTCAAAAGTATATTGTATTAAATTGGGTAACCGATTTGTTAAAATGTTCCATCCACAAGAAAGGTATTTCATAAAAAAAATACTCACTCATTGGCACACATACTTTATAAATCTAACATGTAAGTAGAATGACAAAAGAAATGTTAGCAAAATTGGAAAGAGCAAGTTTTAGAAACAAGTTTTAGATCATTTCTCCCCCTCCCTTCTAAGCTGAAACCTAAACAAAATAATTTAATATTTTAATACTGCTTATTACTTCACATTCACACACAATTATACACATGGAAAAATATTATTATGTAGGTGTGTGTTTACCCCGTAAAAACCAAAATATTATTTAAAACCAAAATAATAATACAAAATTATTTTACACATTAATATTTCATAACTGTAAATCAATAAACAAATAACCACTTATGAAGCTCAAGGTTATTATTGGTAAGAAATTATTGTTTTTAATTGATCTGAATTGCCTTTAAAGGTTCTTTAAATAAAATATACCACTTTATTGCTAAAATGTTTATTAAGACTCTGATATCATAAAGAAAATAGATATAAAAAGTCATATTACCGATCCGTTGTTTATGGTGAACTTCCAATGAGTCAAACTTATCTTGTATAATGTCTATATTTCTGCAGCTACCATTTCCATTTTACTTTGGAACAATCTCTTTCTTGAGATGTATAACTATTTGATGATGATGATTCAGATATGGTTATTTGCTTTAGTGGACAATTTAGAAATTCTTATACTGACTTTAAATTTTTCCGTTCAGCATGATTCTCATCGTGGATGAAATACAGCAGTTTTTTCCCATTGTAATTTTTCTGGGGTTCAAACTCAGTTACTGGAACAATTAATTGGATTCGATGATTAATATTTATCAGTAAATTAATTCATCTTTCTGATCTCCTTTGAATGCAGGTGAATGTTTTCTTCCTTCTATTGAAAACATTTTATCTCTCTCAGTCAGTTGAAAGGTGTAGAATATTATTTTCCAGACATGACATTTTTTTCTTTCCCATATGATGTGCTAGTTGATGATGAGTCTGGTAGACAGACAGAACATATATTAATTTTTTTACCCCACCATCCTTATATTTTCAACATTCAAAACTTCATAAAAAATGATTAAAAAAAAATTATCTAGCAGAATTAAAATATTTGTCTGCTTTAGTTTCAATAATTTTTAAAACGTCTCTCTCACAATAATAATCATAATAACAACTGATTTTCCAGACTGCTTTTATATCCGATTTTTGAGTCAACTCACCCAATTAGAGTGATAGTGTAACTTTCTATTTTTGACCAACTCAAAAAATCACACACCTGGTTTTCAGACACTTTTGTCTTGAAAAAAAAAAGACTTAATCCTTTTTTCTTACACTTAGGTAACATTTCAAATTTTGAGCTTCTTTCTTTAGATCTTAAGATGAGACAATTTCAAAATTAGACTTCCCACCAAACTTAAGCTCCAAAATGACAAACAATCATTTACAAAAACAAAATTGCTACAAAAATAGATGTCTGATTCAACAGATTTTCGCCCTTAACATAAAATTGTAAAAAAAAATAATTTGACAGATTTAACCCTTCTTTTTCTTTCAATATTTAATAAATGTAAATTTCTGTATGTAATGAACACACATACTTTATCATTTCAAATCATTCATAAACTGACATTAAATAATATAATTGCTAGCTTAGTAATCATAACCCTAATATTTAAAATTAAATCCTTAGCTTTTAAATCCCAATTACAATTATAGAAAAGCAAAATAGAGGTATAGAATAAGACATTAGAATTGATCAAGCATAGGTTAGTTTTAAAGAAAGTTAAAATGTTTAATATCTGAAATTTAATGATGGCTAACTAAATAGCTTTTATAACACATACTGCCTATACATATGCATTATAACATTGCTTTTTAACAGAAAAATTAAATATTGAATAGTTTAAATGTGTGTATTATCTTTCTATCAACACACAAACAAATAAAGAATATAATTGTTGACCCACTCTCTTTCTTTCTAAAGCTTTTAAAACTGGATCTTGTAGGGTTTAAACTTGGATGCCCTACAACTTCATTTATTGTTATATAAAAATGTGATGATGATTTTGGTTTTACATTTTCTTACATGCACATTACTATAAATTTAGCTAATGACTAAATTGTAATGGCACAATATATATATATATATATATATATATTGTGCCATTACAATTTAGTCATAGTCTGGTTAATATATATATATATATATATATATATTAACCAGACTATGAGTTTTCTTTTTTTTTTAGATGCATGGGTGCAACCAAGTAGAAACCAAAAGAAGAAATGGATAGGAGATTATTATCATGTGGGTAAATATTAAATAAAATGTTGAGTAAATAATTTTTTTTAGCAAGTGGAAGTTAGGTTTTCAGCAAGGCAATAGCTGGTCAGATACACAGAAAGTGGGGGAGCAGTGGCTGGTTAGGTGGGAGATGATTCTAAAAAGGAGGGAAAGGTGTTTATTTCATGAATAAATTGTATAAAATATATATATATCAATAGAATTTTTTTAGATCATTCATAAAAATGAAAAAGACTTCTAATAATAAAGTGGACCAAAAAGAGACAGAAAATGGTGATGAGTAAAAGAACAGATAAGATGACAAAAATGTAAGTAATAGATATCAGAGGCCACATTACAGATGGAAAACTCAATGGGGTCATCAAACCTTGAAATATTGTTTAAGGATCCAAAGAAACTACTGTATAGACTCAATGAACAACAAAAAAATGAGTTTAACCAGGCTATCATAATGATGATGTGCCAATTACTATATAAAATAAAAGAACTCAGAGAAGATGTAAAAAGTATGCAGGAAACAGGGCATGGTAAAAAAGGAAAAGAGAAAGAAGATTCTGAAGAAACAAGAGAAGGAAGGGAAGGACCAAGGGAAACTAGTAAGTCATATCAAGGAAAACAACCAATAATTAAAAAGGTTGAACAAGAGAAAAATGTACCGCCAGATACTATAGTTGAGTATATCAAATCTATAAAACCAGAACAACCAGTTAACCACTAAGGATTGCCCTTCACTGCATGATTTATGCAAATTCAGATCTTCTGTGGTAAACCCAGGGAGAGTCAACAGAAACATTTGGAGAGTTCAAAGATGTTCTTACTTTACCCACAAAATGACGTTGAACAAATAGCCATCGCTAGTCAACATTTGAAAGCCATAGCCAAAGATTGGTGGCAATTCTTAAAGCACAAACCAACAAATCCTGAAGAATACTGCCATGCCTTATTCAAAACACTGAAGAGAGACAGGAAGGCATTCTACACTCCATAACCATGGACAAATTCCCAGCTAACCACCAAGAAATGCAGGTGCAGTTCTTTTTAAAGCAGGTTGGTAAGTTCAGGTCTCTTCCAAATTTTGTGTATTCAGATACATCATTTGAATAATCATATATAGTATGCCACCAGGGTTGCAGGGGATAATGACTTCAAATAAAATTACTAAAATAGAGGAAATGACCGAATTCTTCACATCAGTTGATTACAGGCATATAGCACAAAATCGGAACCAAGGAGCAAGTAATCTTCAGCAAATGAATCTGTATATAGCACCTGATTCTGGCAGAAAATAAGATGATGGACTCTTCCAAAAAAGCATGAACCATTAAAGAGCATAAAACAATCCAAACAGACCAAAAACATTGGACAATCCTTTAGTTTTACCTTCTTTTTTGTAGTATAGCTAAGATAATGGAAGACATATAAGTAATAACACTAGAGTAACAGAAAAAACAGAGAAGAAAAAGATATAGGGATATATAAACATAAAATTTAAATTTAAATTATCTATTTTGGTCATCACCTGAAAACTCCTAGTCAGGGCTTTTTTTCTTTTTTTTTGCTTCTCATTGAGCAAATACTAACAAAATAATCACTTTATAAATATATTTTTATATGTAGTTTGTAAAAACTTTTTCTTTTAAATTATTTGTTTTAAAAACTGTATTTTTTCTTTAAAAATCCAAGATGGAGAATGCAACCATTAATTGTCTCAAAAATAATTGAAGAAGTGGAAATTTAACATTGTTTCAGTTTTAGGAAAGAATTTCTAATGAAAGTTTACTAAAAGTAAAAAGGGAAATCAGATTAAGGGTTTGTACTTTTGCTATTAACATTTTTGTCAAATCTATTTTCAATCTGCAAATAAATTTGAATATATTTTGGACAGTTATCTAATGCTTGCATCTCCAAGAACAATAGCTAAAATAAATTTCAAAATTCCTATTAGATCTTGATCGAGATTAAAATTATAAAGAAGATATTAAAATCATTCCTCACATACCTGAGAGCAATATAAAAAGAGCTAATTTTTGATCTCCATAGGAGAACTAGATTGGAGAAATTACCTGTCATCAAGCTATTCCATGCTGCTCTGATTCTCAATATGGTGAAAGAGTAAAAAACTAATCACCTTTCCTAGCTCTTGCTGGTCTTTATCTAGCTGCTAATAACCAAATTGCTTATGCCCTAAATTGATAGAAAGTTTGAACTAAGAATGTAGAAATGCCTAATGGAAACTTGCTGTTGCATTAGAATTCACTTGGATCCTGTTAAATTGCCATGCATGAGCCGAACTTTAAAAATGGACTCTCAAATATGTGAAAGGTAACTAACCTGAGAACTACTATGTGAAATCTAAATCTAATTTTTTCCACTAATCTCAACCTCTACTATCCAGATTTCTTTTATAAATTATTTAATTAAATATTCTCTTAAATGTAAATATAAATTTGCTCTCATACTAATTTTTCTTTTTGTATCCAAGTCTATCATATGCTCTTATTTTTTTAATTTTGGTGCAGTTCTTTCTTAATATTAAATGATAATGTATTTTATTATTTAATCTGCCAATCTAAAACAATCTTTCAAGTTTAACATATAAAGTTCTCTTTTTCCTATCCAGACCTCCATCGATTGAGGTTAATAAAAATGCCCCCTCCCCCTTTTTAATTAGATCTGAATGCATTTTTAATTAATATGGTCACTAGATTGTTTTTCCAGAGTTGACCTATTTTCATGTTTTTTTTATTTATTTAACTCCACTTAGAATAAAGCAATTCTAGCAGTGGTAATTTTTAGTCATTGAAAAATTAACACTATCCAATATTTTTACTATGTTACTCATTTTATTCTGAAAAAGTTGATTTCTGAGTTTATTTTTTTTTATCAATTATCTGTTTTGCTATGCTATAATCTTAAGATTTCAAATACTTAGATATTTTCAAATTGTAAAATCTACGAGGATGGGATTGAATTATATTAAGTAGCAGGGAAAGAAGGAGTTAATTTTATAATCTTTTTGTATAAATTAAGTCTTTTCCATATCTATATTATGTAGCATAGCATGACTGATCTAAATTATAGCAATGGAGTGAGAATCATGTGGTTTAAATTAGTAAATGCCATGTCATGTCATTAGGGACATATTTTTCATGCTGTATTGCTGACATACAGTTCACTTGGGGATTGCAATGAATTCAGACCCAAAGACTTTCTTCATGCCTTGTTCTGTGGATAGTTGACCTACTCAGGACCATTTAATGTATAAAAATGTCCCTAAGCATCAGTGATTCTAGTATGCCTAGGCAGCACTGGACCTCATCTTATTTTATCCAAGCATTGCCCTAAAAAAGGGACTCTTAGATCTTTCATTTTCTTCATCCAGAAGCATGATCTCACTTCAGATTCTCTGCCTTTGTGTCAGCACCACCATTCCTCTGTTATTGTTGATTTATTTGCTTAATGACCTCATTTTGATGCTTTAATAATGAGATTGCATTCTGCTCATATATATAAATTCCCAATAGTATTTATTAGCTTAATTAATAATGTCATTTTAGTTTATTTTCAAAATCCACCATCATAATCTATTCCTTTTACTTAAGAGTATACATGCTTGGGAGAAACAAAGTGTTCTCTCTTTCTCAAATCTGAACTTAAAAAAATATTTAATAAATATTTTGTTTGATAAGTCAATACAATTGTTTTAAATGTATGTTATTTTTGTTAAATGTCAATAAAGAGTTATTAATAAATATTATTCTTAATGACTAAATGATTCTCAAATGTATTTTATTGATTTTCATGACCACAATGGCATGAAAATAGTTTTGTTATATATGTAATAAATCCTAGAATGCTCCCTGAATTCATACATTAATCACTGTCTTTCAGAACCATTACTAAAGCATTAATCCTGATGTAATGTAATTTCATGTTGTAATAAATGATTGGCATTTTGTCTCACACACCAAATATACCTATTTATGTATATTATGTTATTTCATACAAGAGCACCTGAGTAACACTAGCGTGAATGACTAACTGTAACTATCTACCTCCAGGTAGATCACTCATTCACACACATTCTAATAAATAGATGATCACCTTACTGTTTATTAAATGTTTCATTATTCAAACCATTTATGTTGTTCAAATTATCTTCTCTCCACTTCCATAAATTCCATTATATATATATACATTTTTTATTAAATATCTGAATGGGGTTTAAACCCCCTATTAACAAGTTAATCATATAATTCTTAGATTATATAAATTAACCAAATAGTGATGCAATAGAATATGTCTCATTGTTTCCTCCACTCTGCTAGTGGGCTGGACTTAGAATTAAATTTTCATGTGCCATCATTGTTATGTTATTTATTAGATGTTCAATCTGGTGCATGTGGAATGGGTTCGAATCCAGGTTGGTCCCTGACCTAAATCTCAGGCTTGACTGGGTTTGAAGTATGTTTCATTGAGTTCCAGCTCATGTTAGATGGATCAACATGTTTTGACTGGTACCCTAGTTAGTAATAGATTGATTATTTCTGTCAAGTCAGAGCTATTCAATTAAATATGACAGTAAATGATTGTTTTTTTATATACGATTGATCTAACTGATTGTTAATCCAATAAAATTTGTAATATTTGTTTAAACATATCCTCACTGTAATGATACAGTGAACCTTAATTTAAATGATTTTTTTATATATACGGTTGTATTTTGTGTACATGCTTCTCAATGGTCATTAACTTCATATCTTTTTTATCATAGCATTGACATTGTAAATTGAATGTAAATTTGATATCTTTTCTCAATTAGCTTATTAAGCCACACTTTTGTGGTTATCTGTTATACCTTATGTAAAGATTAAATCGCTATTTGAACACTCTTTAATACAATTATAATTCAGATTTGTAATGCACAGTGGTAAATTTATAACTTAGAGTGTGCAAATCATCATTATCTATTATGTGAAACCTATATTAGCTTATGTTGTCACATGTAAAGGGGGTGTATTATTTGTATTTATTAAACTTATATATGTGGTTATTTAAGCACAAGTCCTCATTAATTTGATTAATAGTATTATTCCATGACTGATTCTGATTTCAATAATTCTTTGTCTGGAGGTTGTTTAATTCATGCTGATCATGGATGGTTGCTGTATATTATAATCCATGCTATCCGTTATATCATGCTAGCCATCTGTATTTCACCAATGTTGTCTTTAGTCAATATTATCATAAGTAGGAATCATTCCTTTCAAATGAGGGGTCATTAAGTATGTAATTTATTGTTTTCCCTAAAGATCTCTTACCTCTCTGCTCTGTCTTCAGGAGTGGAATAAATAAATGATATTCATTTGTTATCATCAGAGGTGTGGTTCATAAGGTTATGGATTTAGAAAATGGGCAAACTACGGCAGAATTCATGATTGCCCCTGACCTATGTATCTCGAGCATGATTGGTTTAAGGTTTTTTCACAGGTTCTAACTCTTATTGAATGAAAATATAAAGCTGACTGGTACAATTTATAGGTATTCAATTGGAAACTTTCTTGAATCCTATTGGCACATTGATTGATGCTACTTTTAAATGAATAATGCACTATATCTTGTCGACTTTTTTTCCTTTGATAGTCATGCTCTTGGCAAACAATTTTGATGTTTGTATTAAAGTCATGATCTATTGTCTTCTTAGAAGCAAAGAATATAAAACTATAACTGATATTTTACCTAGCAATAAATGGATTGGAGTTAGTCCAATTATGTGGAAGTATTCTTTTGGTATTTACCAAAAGAAACAGAGAATGACAAGGGGATTTGTGATAATATATTTAATTTTCTTTGCCACTTTATCTATTTTAGAGAATCGTGACCAAACATGTCTACAAGACTGAACCAATCTATGCATCTATATAGAAGATAAAATATAAATACAAATTGTACATCCATATTTGATAATCATGAGAGGTCATTTAAAATATTTTAAATATTATAATTGTTTTCATGAATATTAATTGCTTGTTATAATTATTTATGAAGTAGTATATTTTTCCTTTCACCTTATATCTTTTCTGTGCTTTGATAAAATTGTAAATAATTAAACAAATTGGCCTTTTCTTTAAAACTTTCAAATTGATCGAATAGTGATAAAAATGTATGGTAGCTTTGTTTTTTATGATTGTTCTGCATAGTGCTAAAAGCATACTTAGCTAATGTTATATTAAAATCAGTATAAATTAATTAACTTCTACTGGATGTTTTTTATCTTTATATAAGAGGTTTGTTGCATTTAAGGGCGGAGTGATGAAATGGTTAAGAGGAAAATAATTTTATATATACGAAGCACAAGGTGTAGAACTATATTTTTAAAAAAGCAATATAAATTAAGTACTCTTGGATTTTTTTTAAAATTTTGTATAAGAATATTTTATTACATTTAAGAGCAAATTAATTATATATATGAAATAAATCGGAAAAGATGTCAGATCTAATCATAAAGCATGAAATATTTATTATTCATTTGCTATATCATGTGCAAAAAATGTCAAATTAATCTGCTATGTGTATACATATTTCAGAAAATTTCATCCATCAGCTATCTTGGAATTACTCCAGTATTTATTATATTTGCATAGACAATTATCATTGCTCTTGAACGATTGATAATGAAAATTTTCTGAAATGAATCCATAATGCTGACTTATTTGTCAATGTTTTATAGTATGACAATCAAATAAATATTTTACAAACTATGGTTATAACTGACATATCTCCAAATTAAGTTTATATGTTCCAAGGCACTTTGATCTATCTATCTGCCTATCTCATTACATACACATATAAATACGCATATAAAATTAAAATTAACATTATAAAATTTAATATAAACTGTCAAATACGGTGAGAAATGTTAACTATAGTCAGTTTACAAAGTTCAATACTAGTAAATAAAAACTCTGTATGCTATATGCCATTAATATTTCTTTACATATTTAATATTGCTATATTAAATTTTATAAGATTAATTATATATATATTTAATTACCTAATATTGTAGATTGTCAAAAATATTTCATCTTATTCAGATGCTTTACCCACACAAGCACAAGAACATGAAAATTCAATTTCAGTGCAGGGCTTACAACAACGTTTTCTAAAATTATATATATAAAATCAAAAGTGCTATTTATTACATATATATGTGTGTGTAAATATATGTATATTTTTTGTTAATATTTTCATAAATAAATAATGTTGGTTTATGATTTTCGATCTCCTGATGTATAACTGACAAGTATATTTAACTAGTAATTTTAGCTGAATTAGGCTTTTGCATGTCTGATGGGGGCGGGGGATGATCTTTTAATATTATTTGTCTTTTGAATTTTTTAATAATGAATGGATGTAAAAGAGAGAGAATAAATATGGTCAATTGGGAATTTTCAAAGTTTATTTTGATTTTTCATTATCTAATATTGACTAATAAAATTAATTTATGCAGATAATTTCAAACAACCTCTTTTATTTGTAATTGATAAATTTGTTTGGGTTTTTATTTTTATTTGCCTTTAAAATTTTTAAATTTGCTTCTTATTTGCTTTTTAAAAGTGAGGGTAGAAGTAAAGCCAGAGAAATGTCATCAGCGCGCTTATGAAAAACAGTAATTGGTGCCCCCCACCCCAATGTTTTAATACTATATTAAAGATAACAACGACACTTATGTTATATATACTAAACTTAAATGTAATTAGAGGGGGTATGAACAAGATTTTCAAGCTCCATTCGTTATCCATTCCATTTTATATAACCATATACATGACTACATACATGTAAAAAAAATAAATGATCTCTAATATCCATAATTCATACTGAAACAGCACTCATCAGTCAGTCCAGATCATCATCTCTCACCCATATTGAAGCAGTGCATATATGCTTGCATATTTTTTTTCAACTTACCCATCTTTCTCTTAAATCCTCACACCCATAAATAATCAGCATGTGTGTGTGAAATTGTGTATTCATGCTAAAATAGAACATAGACTAAAAGCAAACTTAATAAAAAGTAAAAATTCAAGTTAAAAAAAATAATTACGTAAAGTAAGTTAGGAGAAATTAATCCATTAACTAAGTAAAATCGGTGCCTTATTTTGAAATCAATTACAAAATTCAGCAGTATAATTACAATATAGTTATGGTTCAACACCTTTATAGTTAATACATGGAAAAAAGGTACTAAAGTCAAAATAAAGGCAAGGGAGGCATGAAATAAAGATAAAGTAAGAAGTAAAAATAAGGAAGAGGAAAACCCATGGAAAATCTATTAACTCAAAAAAATCTATTAAAATTCATTTTGTAAATTGAAAAAAGCTTCCCAAGGCAAAGTAAAGAGTATAAAAACTTGAAAAGGCATTGTTAGGGGCTCTGGTCTTATATTGGCCATCAATCAATTAATCAGTCAGAACATAATTTTACGAAGCAAAACTGATCAAAAAGTTTGACATTGATTTCCCAGTGTCATCAGAGAGGGAGAGCAGTGTTTCAAAGATGGATCCAGTGAGAGAAAAAAGTATGCCATGCTCTAGTCATCCCAATGCTGATAGAGAGACCAATCTGTCTGCCTTCCATATAATTTATTGCAATTGATGGAGGAAAAGGCTCCATGTAAATCATACAGAGATGTTTTCCACCATTATAAACTTTGTCCCATCAAGTTCTTGTCCACTACATGAAAATGCTGGTAAACATTTATAAAAGTTCTTTTGTTTTAAATATGAAAGTATACCTAACCAACTTTATTAACTGTAACTATAATTTAAATATGCACTAGTTTTCTTTAAGCTTTAATTTTTTTTTAATTTCTTTTATAATGTAAGTTTGTTGGGCTAAAAGAAAAATATTTAATTACTTTTACTTTATTTGTAAAACGTGAATGATTTTTTTTTAAGTGTCATAGCATCGGCTGGGACATGAACCCGCAACCCGGGCAACTGCCTGCAAGTGCAAGGCAGTCGCGCTGACCTCTTGACCACCAATGCAAGACTTGAATGATTCTCCACCCACTTCCCTTTCTGAACAAGACTTGAATGATTGCAGGATGAATTTAACAAAAATACAATCTCCATCTTGTGTTTCTTTTTGTGAAGACTCAAGGGACCCATGGAGGGAATAGAAGATAAGAGTTGAAATTATTTACAAACAAGTTAAAGTTTTATAATACATTGATTTTACTCTTAGTTTTTTTTTCCTCCATCATTTTCTTATTTTTTTTACTGTTGTAATAAAAATTAATGAAGGATGATGAGTGGTATTATTTTTAGTTTTTACCAATATATTTGCTTAGATGTGTCGCATATGGAAATTATGATAAATTGATTTTTGTTTTATAGATTTCTGTGAAGGTAAAATATATTTATAATTTAAGTTATTTGCTTATAAAAATCCATGTTCTCATATATATATATATATATATATATGAGAACATGGAGATATATATGAGATACATGATATATATATATATATATATATACATATATATATATATATATATATATGTATATCAGATTTCTCTATATATGTAAAGCAAAGAGTGAATAACAATTTACTATAAATTTTATGAATTTAATATGAGAGAGACCAGATCAAAGGACACTGATTGTGGGTTGGTAGTCCCTATTTTATTGTAATAAATTTAGCTGGATTGATAAGCTATAAGTATGGGTATATGAGCTAAAATTTCTTATAAGTTGATATGTCATTACATAAAGATATGTGCGTTATGATTATAGACTATTTCATTACTTAAATTTAGCATAGGCGTAACTTAGCTTAATATTATATTTTATTATATTCATTATTGCATATTGCATTGGAGGTGTACATTGTCAGGGGCTACTTCAAATATTTTATTCAATTATATGATTCATTTTTATTAATTTATGCAGAGCATCACCTGATATATACCTTATATGTAGTCAGTGGGTCTTCCTAATAATTTATAATATATAAATATTATCACCAGACTAGGTAGAGCTCTAGGTCAGCAGACCCCAGCCCCTAAATTCAAGTGCATCCTGTACATATACTTTCTTTATATGATGCACCCATGGTTAGAAGTGGGAAAACCCCTACAACCTGGGACACCTATATTCATTTTGTGAATTATATATCTAGATTGCAAAGCAAATCCCACTTCTCAATAGCCATTGATCCATACATAATTAATACAGTCAGCAATTTCTTTTTATTCCTCCCTATTATGTATACACCTACTCCTATAACCACAACCTTATGTTACATTATATCTAGCTCAGATACCAAAGGGATCCCTAGAAATAATAAACCATATAAAGAAAATATAATTAATGTTGACCCATAATGGTATGATAAATATTCTTGTCATTACCCCTGTGGATAAATAATATGACATTCTTATTTTAATAGTGATGTATATCACCATCATCCATAGTTCTTTATATCTGTAAAGTCCAGTAAACAATATCTAACTTTAGAATGTACATAAGTGAGCCACTTTGTTAATTTATTAATTATTAATAAACATTAATTTATAAAAATTTATTCATCATCTTTGTCATTGCTTGTCGGAATCATATAATTAAGGAAATAATAGATAAGTTAAGAATTTGTGTGTATCCCTGAGCTGAGCAGAGCTATGTAATGTCAAGGAGTTACTTATAATAGTAGAGATTAGAGAGCCAAAAATCGCAGTTTAAATTAGGATTGTAGAAATAGCCCCTATGCATTTTGGATGAGAGCATCTGCTTATTTCCATAGTCTTGTTAGCAAATTATACATATTTGACCATTACAATATATACAATCAGTACTCAGTTTACATTAAGATAGCAAATCTTCAAATTTTAATCAACAGGCTTCAATCTTTTCTATCCTCCAATACTTTAGTCATTCATATGATGGATTGCTTGAAGCCCTTGTTGATACCAAAATTGTTGTCATACTCATGTTGACTTTATATCACTCTGACCCCTCATATAAAGAACCTTAATATGTCCATTCAAATACACAAAAGAGAGATGGATGCAGGCTAAATCTATAATATTTTAAGTACAAGTATATATATATATATATATATATATATATATATATATATATTGAAGCAATGGATCCAGAAGTCTGATCCATGCTTCACAGCCTTCTATAAACTAACCGGTATTGCAAACCTGGGTTAGGTTTATATTCGAGTATCAACAGAGTTTGCATTAAATAGAAAATTAAAGTGTTTCGTTTTGTCTGTTCATCAATCATGAAATTAACTATTTAGTTTGAAATATTCATTTAAAGTAAATTTGATCAAAAGATAAATCGTTCATAAAAATTTCTTTTTCAAAATTTATTAAAAGAAGTATATATGTATTGCAAGCATATATATATATGAAAAACAAGTTATAAATCACGTAACTTGCTATTGCTTGTATTTATGATCAATAGATGGAGCTTTACCAAAACTCCGAACAAGCGTATTTTGTTTACATAAACGTCAAAAGAGTCAGAATTAACTATCTCTTTCATTGGCTCCACCTTCAGATCAGCTGATTTCAACTGATTTGCTATCATCAGTGAAGGATAGGGATAGAAACTAGATCTAAACACTGACTCCAAGCATTTATGCAACAAGTTTTTATCAGTTTGCAAGCATGAATTTTTCAGACACGTAATGTCTTCAAACCCAGCCTAACAAGCCAGATAGTTACATGGGTCTGATATCAGTTCAGATTCACCACATAGTCAAAGCCTCTGCAATATATATCATTGCAAAAACCTTTAAAGGTACATTTATGAAAAACAAGTTATAAATCACGTAACTTGCTATCGCTTGTATTTATGATCAATAGATGGAGCTTTACCAAAACTCCGAACAAGCGTATTTTGTTTACATAAATGTCAAAACAATCAGAATTAACTATCTCTTTCATTGGATCCACCTTCAGATCAGTTGATTTCAAGCTGATTTGCTGTCATCAGTGAAGGATAGGGCTAAAAACTAGATCTAAACACTGACTCCAAGCATTTATGCAACAAGTTCCTATCAGTTTGCAAGCATGAATTTTTCAGACATGTAATGTCTTTAAACCCAGCCTAACAAGCCAGATAGCTACATGGGTCTGATATCAGTTCAGTTTCACCACATAGTCAAAGCTTCTGCAATATATATCATTGCAAAAACCTTTAAAGGTACATTTAAACAATTTATAAATCATGTAACTTGGTATCGCTTGTATTTATGATCAATAGATGGAGCTTTACCAAAACTCTGAACAAGCATATTTTGTTTACATAAATGTCAAAAGAGTCAGAATTAACTATCTCTTTCATTGGCTCCACCTTCAGATCAGCTGATTTCAAGCTGATTTGCTATCATCAGTGAAGGATAGGGCTAGAAACTAGATCTAAACACTGACTCCAAGCGTTTATGCAACAAGTTCCTATATATATATATATAATTAATGCAGGATTATGTTAAAACTAAAACTTCATTTTGTTAAAAGAAATAATAATATATTTTTGTTTTAATCTGTTTAAAAATATATGTCATATGATTTTATTTTAAGATAAGCCTGCCAACATTCCTAAATTAATTGCATTATCAATTAGATTTTTATTTGGGGCAATCAAATATGGCCTTTTTAATAAATAAAATTACAAAATTAAAGCAAAATTTGATAATAAAACCTTAAAGTTTATTTTTAATCAAAAAGTTACTTTGAAACAAAAGAGTGGGGGGGGGCTTATCAAGATCCAGAATTATATGAAAAACAATAGAAAAGAGTTGGCTGGAAAGGTATAAAAGGTGGGGAGAACAATGGACAAGATTATTCTGGAAATTTTTCTGAAAATAATTATTCTGGAAATTATTCTGAAATTACTTCTGAAAACATGTTGAGGTGATTCTGAGAAATTTATTTCTACTCATTTCTGAAATTATTTCTGAAAATATGCTGAAATCATTTTGAAATGGTTTCTGAAATTATTCTGATTCATATTTTATTCTGATTCATTCTTTTATTTGGACTCTGAGATTATTATTAGCTACTGCTATGTCATCTTACTTCAGAGAGTTTAATTACTTACTTCTGCTATGGTGACCACATCTTATGATTCTCTGTTTCAGCTAATGATTATGACTCCTCTATTCTGAGGTTTTGCTGAAAATTATTGTTGAGACCCAGTGCTTCCTAGAGATTCTTGCTGAAAATTCTATGTTGATTTAAAAATGTGTCATTTCAAAAATTATTTTAGCCCTGTGGATGTGACCATGTATGGTGGCTAAGTCCATCAACTATGCCTGCCATCAGGATCCTGATCCATCAAATGCCATAAGAGTGTCAAAAGATAATGGAACCAAACTGTCCCTACATATCAAATGCTTTCAATCATAAAAACCTTGTCTGGACAAATGCATCCATGAACATCAGTCAAGCCAGGACATTAAGGGAAATGTACAAAAACTAAAAACCTGTACTGATAACCTTTCATTCTCTCCTCATGAACTTTTACTTTCCTTGTTTTAAATCTAGACCTTTCTTTTAAATGTTCTTGTTTAACTTATTATCTATTCTTATGTATTTATCTAATTTTAATATTTATATTTATTTAAATTGATTATTCTTTATAATAAAATTTCCTCCTTCACTATTCCTTATTTTTTTATGTCTTTTTGTTATAAAATTAAACAAGCATGACCTAATTTATTTTAGTCTCTTTGTGTGGCGTAACTATTTTTATTATAGAAAATATTTACAATTTAAAAATGACTATTTATAACTTAATATTAGTTCAGGTTTGCCTTTGTTTTACCAATTCGATCTCCTCGATAATGTGTATTTTTATTCTTATGTATTCTTAAGGATAAATGTTAGTTATAAAAAGGAATCCTCAAATATTTTAAATAATCCACATAGCACAAACCAGTAATTAAATGCTTTGTGAAATATTTATTTAAACTGTGCTTTATTGAGGGGGTATGAGTTGTTAAACTAAATTAAATTGGAAAAGCCATATCCATGCCACAAAATCATATGTAATTTAAACTGCCTCATTAATAAAGTTATTGATTAAGTATTATTTGGGAAATAGCAGAGATTTAAAATTTTAATAATATTTTATTATATCACTTATTAAAGTATATCTTTCTTTAAAGTCAAAGCATTAGTCTTATGATTATTTTCTTTCAACCTTTCATTTGATTAATCTGTTAGGTTAATTTTTCTGATGATCCAAGCATAGCACAAGCCTTTCATTTATATTTTGATACATATTGGCTCATTACTCTAATTTTAGGTATTTTAGTAAGTCTAGTCGATTGTTGTTGGTTCATTGTTAGACTCAAAAATAGACAAATAGGGCAGAGGCCATAGTATTCTTGATTTTTGTATCTCATGTATGATTGCTCTCGAGGTACTTTCATCTAGATTCCAAACTGGGTTAAACCAGCATATACATTTGACCGGCATAATATATATATATATATATATTGAACTTTAAAAGCAATTAGAAAAGATTTGAACACAGACTTCCAAGCTTCTTTCTGCTATCCACTCCATCTTATATAAATGATACACATGATTACATACATGTGAAAAAGATAAATTATCTTCAATAAATATATTTCCTGCTTTACCAGCACTCATCTAATGGTTCATATTACCATCTTCTACACATATATATAATCAGTGCTCAGTTTATATTAAAATAGCTAATCTTCAAACTTTAATGGACAAACATCACTCTTCTCCATTTTCCAACTCTTCAGCCATCCATATTATTAAAAATTGATATGGTGGAATGCTCAAAACCCTTGTTGATGCCAATATGGTTGTCATACCCATGTTGACTTTAAGTCAATCTGTCCCATCATATGTACGACATTAATATGTCAATTTAAATACACAGAAAAGAAATGGACAAAATTTGGCTGAATCTATAATATTTTAAATACAAGTATATTATATATACTTGACTTTAGATGCAACTAGAAGAGATTTAAACAAAGATTTCCAAGCTCCCTTCAGCTATCCACTCCATCGTATATAACTATTGCAAGAATTGTAGGATGGAGAAGATTGAAGCCTGTCCATTAAAGTTTGAAGGTTTTCTATCTTAATATAACCTGAGTACTGATTATATATATATGTGGGGGTGTGTGATCTGAATCAATTGATGAGTGCTAATCCAGCATAAAATTGTATATTGGAAATTATTTATCTTTTTTATATCTATATGGTCATGTGTATTGGTTATATAAGATAAAGTGGATAGCTGAAAGGAGTTTGAAAGTGTGTTCAAATCTCTTCTGCTAACATTTAAAGTTCAATATATATAATATATTTGTATTTAAAATATTACTGATTCAGTCTAAATTCTGCTCATTCATCTTCTGTGTATTTAAATGGATATATTAAGGTCCTATATATGAGGGGTTAGAGTGATATAAAGTTAACATGTAAGACAATAATATTAGCACCACCAAAGGAAGATTCTATCATCATATTTTCAATAATACAGATGGCTGAAGTGTTGGAGAATGGAAAAAATTGAAGCCTATTTATGAAAGTTTGAAGAATTTCTGTTTTAATATAAACTGAGAAAAGATTGTATATGTGGATGGAAGATGATCTGAACCAACTGATGAGTGTTGGCTTAGCAGGAAATATGTATATTGGAGATTATTTATCTTTTTCACAAATATGTGGTCATGTCATTGGGTTACATAGCATGCAATAATATAGGGTGTGTGCATATATATATAGTAAAAGAAAAGTAGAAATAAATACAGACAAAAATTGTAGTAGATATTGTCTACATTCACTAGAATAAAAACAATAAATAAAGGGTTAAATAACTCTGGATTTAAAATAATATTTTATTATAAAATTAAATATTTAAAAAAGATCTGATAAATAAAAATTAATATTTTTATTCTGATTTTAAAAATTTAAAAATAATCATATTTTCTGATAATTATAAAAATTTCTATTTTTGAAATCTTTTAATTAATTGGTATCAGAGTAAAAACATGTATATAAATCACACCTTTGGTCAAATTCCAAAGGTTTAAAGTTAATTGAAAACAGTCACTATGTTTTTATCACCTGACCCAACCAATATTATAAAAAGGAGTGATAAAAAATATTAATCAGTTTGGCTTTAATTTTCTGAGAAATGATTAGCAGAAGAGCTAACTGCATAGTTAGCTGAATAGTTGGCTAAAGTATTTTGTGAAAAATTGGTAACTGTAGCAGAGAATTACAAGAGTGAAGCTAGCTGCAGAAATTTTTAGTAGAATTATATATAGAACTGCCATGAGGATGTAAGAATGCAAGGAAGTAGCTGCTCTTCAGTTCACTAGTGGAGTTTGAATTCACTTGGAGGAAAAACAACCCACTTTTTTGTGTTGAAATTCATAGTCTTAAAAGTATTCTGGAGAACAGCTTGCTGACCTGAACCTTACCAAATCCAAGTCTAAGTGGAACCAACTGCAGAAGGAAGAAAGCCAACCATACCTGAATTATATACTTTTAATTGATGATAACAATTTCCTGGATTGACCAAAATACCAGCCTTCCCAATAGAAACACCAGCTAAATAAATCACTAATTACATGTATGTTGCTGTGTCTATATGCAGAGAAGCACAGATAAACATGTATACAAAAGTGAGTTGTTTTTAAATAATTTATTTGGGAAGACATTTTAAATCTATATTTTTAAATTTAATGACATTTATAATTAGTTAAGGGGTAACCTGATAAAAAGTTTTTAACCTCTCAAAAATTGATTATACTTTTTTAAAAAATAAATAAAAGAAATCTGTAATAGAATTTGATAACTGATTTTAAATTATATCTATATTTTGTTTATACACATGTTTATGTGTGAAAATTTGTGTTTTCCAAATGGAATTCATTAGAAAAATATAATATTATTGTAATAAATTAAAATAGGACATATATGTAAAATTTAATTATTTTTTGTCATCATTGAATATCAATTGAAATATATGAATTGTATATTAGAAATTGCACATCTGTGTACACATATGTCTAAATCAATGTAATAATGTGAATTTTGAATAGAAATTATGTAAATCACAATGTGATCATTTGAAATTTTGTAATCAAAATCAGAAAGCTTATATGTGTGTAATATTATTTTTATAGACTTTAATTTCATTTTTTTATTATTAATAAAACTGTATTCAACTGTTAAAAATTGTATTGCATCATATCTTGGTCACGGTCACATACAGTAATAGAGCTTATGTTCTCTGAGCTATATTTGAGCATGGGATGAATATATAAATGGGGGTGTGTATTTAGTGCTTTTGGCATCCAGAGATGATCAATCATCATACTGTGTAGTGCAAAAGAGACTCTTTAAAGTCCATGCACTACCTTTTCTTTTAGTTTAGTCTTATTAGAAGTTCAAGTTTATAGTTGTCCAGTATAAGTAGCCAGAGCATTGATGATAATCAGCATGTTTTAATGTCCCAGTATTATTGTTTTTCTGATTTTTTTTATTATTATGTATTTTGATGGGTAAGCACTTAGTTTGTGCCTCCAAATTAATGGTTAAATAATTTCCCAAGCTGGCAAAGGTGTAATAGGTAGCCTGGTTTACAGAAGACCCATCTCTAATCCAGTCACAAAGTTGATAATGATGAATGGTTAATTATGCTTTTAGTTGCTCTTCTGATCTCTCAATGATCTCTCAGAGATTCACTTGATCTCACATCCTCTTAAATATATTGATATTTCATTTTAAATTGACTGGGAATGATGATGATTTTGCCATTACCCCAGGTATGACTATGATTAACTCCCTTTTTTCTTTCACTTTCTACCACCCCATCCCATTACAATAAGATGGAATGGATAGTTGAACAGAGCTTGAAAGTCTGTGTTAAATTCTCACTAATTATTAAATAATTATAAATTTACTTTCTGAGCTTTTACAGAACTGAATTTAGATATAATATTATCAGGGTTTAGAGTATTGCATGTGTCATTCTCTACAGTTTTCATTGACATATTTACCACCTGAACTTGTGTTATTGTCAATTGTAAATATTTTTTTTATTTTTAACTTCAAAAATTATCTCTCTCCAATAGCTATACTTGTAGGAAGACTTAAAAAATATTCTTAACAATATGCTCAAGTTTGAAAATGAAACAATCAAATCATTTTTATAAATATAACTTAAAATATCCAGTGGATTTTTGAAATGAGATAATTCACTAGAAAATAAGTGTTTAAACAGACATAATTCTTTATGCAATTTATCTCCATTTACGACTTTATTATTACCACTGTCACTTAAATGAATTTGTAGATTGAAACATTCTTTTAAAAAATTTTTAAACCAGCTTCACTTAGTTTATTTATAGTTGACAAAAGTAATTAATTATATAAAAATTCATCATGTAATAATAACAGATATGTAAATTTCTCTTAAATGTCATATGTACCTATATTACATTAACATTAATTAACAATCTCCAAAACAAATTATTCAATACTAAAGTCATCAATATAAAAATTATAATAATATATAATTTAAATTGTATTAACTATAGAACCATTTTTATTCCAGTTTTCCTCTAGAAATTACATTATATAGTCAATATATAATAAATAATAAGTAAAAACAAATATCCTTTATAATCTAAACTTAAAGTCTTTACGAATTCTGGTTAATTTTATCCCATGAAATCTTTAGAATGTGTTTTTTTTTTACAAAAAATGATTATAAAGCTACAGAGAAGTAAAAAGACTAATTCCTAGTAGAATAATAAATGAGGAAAAAATTGTTATCATTTGAATCAATCCATTAATGTGGTAAACTTTAAGATTTTTTTTTATTTTTAAAAATGTAAAGGGGATAATTAGCAATTTTGTAAAAAATGAAATTTGCTAAATTTAGAGTAATTCAACTAATTTTTAAAAAATATCCAAATGCAGATAAAAATATATTATTAATTTTTATTAGTCATTCATTAGACTTGAGATTATCCATTTAATGAATAAGATAATACTACAGAAATATTATTTATTAAATGGGTTATTTCTAGTCTTATGAATGACTAATAAAAATTAGTAATATAAAATATATTATTAATTTTTATTAGTCATTCATTAGACTTGAGATTATCCATTTAATGAATAAGATAATACTACAGAAATATTATTTATTAAATGGGTTATTTCTAGTCTTATGAATGACTAATAAAAATTAGTAATATATTTCTATCAAGTTCTTTGTGTTAAAGTTGTGAGGGGAATTAGTTTGATGCTTATTAATTAAACTGCAGTTATTCACCATATATATATATATATATATATATATGGTATACAATGTTAACAATACATGTAACAGAATGTAATCTGGGCCAACTGATGAATGGTGGTAGCATGAAATGTGCATTTTGGGGATTATACATCTTGTTTATATTTTTAGTCATATGTTTATGATTACATTCCTCCACAAAGTGTTAAAAGTGACTAGAAACCAGTTCTTATTTTACATGAGAGTGGTGTAGTGAAAATAACACTATCAAAATATTATTTATCCAACTGCAATTGTTTAAGTAATAATTTTTTGTAATAGTTGCTTTAAGTTGTAGTAGCAGCTTTTGAAATTTTCCATTTCAATAACATCTTTAAATTTAAAATTATAATATTAGAACAAATATTTATATTACAGATATCAAGATAAATGATTTTTATTTTATAGACCATTCTCATGATAATTGAGATTTATTTCAGATTTAAAATAACTTTACTCAAATGTTTATTCTTTTATATTTAAATATATCAGTGAAACATAAACATTCATATATGCATTGACACGTTTAATTATTATACTAAAAGTTAGTCACTATTTAGCTTTGCCATTATGTGCACACTAACATAATATTGCTTTAACTGACTCTATTTTAACTAATTTATCCACATATATACAATACTATGCATTTTATTGGTGTATTACCCTTTTTGTTTTTTTATGTGTGAGTGGTTTTAAAACTAAATTAAAATTATTACAAGAATTTTGAATGCTATAAAAATACTGAAAGATATCTTTAATTTTTTTAATTTTTTTTTGATACAATACATTTAAGATATTTTTTTAATAAGCCAATAACATTTTTTGAAGTTATGTCTACTATTATTATTTTACAAATGCCAAATAACTATCACAATATATTATAAGTCATCAAAACATCCCAACTCTATTTTCCATGCCAGGGTGCCACTAGGCTATTCAAACCTAGAAAATTATAAAGGTGGCAGATACATACGGGTGAGGTTCAACTTTTATCTAACCAAAAGCATCAGTCACTAGCTCATGGAGAAGCTGAGCTTAAAATATCACTCTGTATGTTTAAAATTTCTAATTTTTAATTTTAAAAATATTAATAAAATATATAAAATAAGTTACTTCCAAAATTAATTCAACAAAAACATTTTTATTACAGACACACATTAATACCAATATTCTGAAGATTGAATTAATTATTAAATAGATTTGATTTAAGTTATATTCACAGATGAGTACATTCAATAGATTTAACACAACTTTAATATTTTGATAAGCATAAATACACTACATAGAATACACATTTAACTAACCCAACCCTTTAACTTTAGGCTAAAAGTTCATATCCAAACTAATGCCAGCTTACTGATATACCAATGCAATCAATGCAAAATAAGAATGTTAGTATAACACAATCGTGTTGACAGAAATTTACATCTGGTGCAGGATATCATTATAGAAATAATAAATCATGGTGGGAAGCAATGGGCATCTTTCTCATGATCATTAATATATTTCATCAACAGGCAGGAATGATCTACTGCCCAATTGGTGATACAAAATGAAATCATTGAAATGTATATAAAAAAATGCTCTATACATGAGGATAGTGGTTGTATGAAAATCAATGGCATAGAAAATACGTCTATGACCATTGGCAACATGATGGCTACCATTTTGGACCATGCATTCAGGTGAGTATTATTCCATATATGCTAAAGCAGCACAAGGGAATTAGAATCCAATGCACATCCACATGTTACATTGACATAAAACACCCATACATCCCTCCACCAACACTAATTCAACTACAAAACAATTAGCCCAAAATTAACACACCTAAACTTACATAATCTTACAAATCTATGCAGTGCCTATTTTTAAATTATTAATTTAAAAAAAATTAATGAGAATGTGAATGACAGTATAACAAATAATTTAAATTTCTACCTAGTCAGATAAGAGACTTTCTTTAGAAGTTAGTTACCATTTAGGTTTAGTATTTGAAAAGTTATTATTTTAAATAATTAAAGTTCATATCTTAAGGCAAAATTACATACTTTCCATGGCTTTAGAATACTGGATTCCATCTTTGCAGTCCTTGATGCATCACACAACTCCATTCAAAGGTCCTTCAATTTCATATTAATATTGTTTTGGGGAAGTCCTTTCATTTTATATTAATATTATTCTTGGGAAAATAAGTCCATTGTTTGCCACCTTTTGGGAACCATCACCCTGGAGGCCATTTCTTCTGGTGCAAAATAAGGAAATGAAAATTTATTGTGTGACCCCTACATTTTGGAGGTCTGCAATACACAAATACATATGTTTAAAAACATGTAAATCAGCATGAGTCAATCAAAAATAGAAAAACCCCACTAAGTTTTTTTTTCCATTTCATATCATTTTGAATTACTTATCATCAAATTCCAGAATTGATCTTACCTGGCTTGGTGCTGTTCTTATTGGTGATGATGATTTTCCCTGTGGACTGTGTTCATTTGCATCATTTATTGGTCAGTTCACTTTTGTGCAGGAACACTAGACTTTATTACTAGTATTTTTTTAATTTATTTCTTATCTGACTTACTATTGCTTAAATGCCCTCAAGGACCTGTTGTATTATATCATTTCATTTAAATAAAAAAAATCATTTCCATTCTACTAAGATTTAAACAATTTTTAAATAGAAAATAATTAATGGCTTTTATTATTTTCTTTTACATTAAAATCAAATCTTTTGTTTTAGATTTTAAACTTTTAACTTTAAATAATTAATCAGTTAGTTTCCCATTGGTGCATATATATATTGATTTAAATCAAATTTTTATTAATTTTTTTTTTATATTTCTATTTGAGGGCGATTTTATTTATCGATCTTTTCCACTTTTATTTGAAAGTGATGTAATGGCATATATGTATACTGCTAAACATATATATATATATATATATATATATATATATATATATATATATATATATATATATATATATATATATTACATGGATATTAATAGTAAAACAGACTGTCCCATTTTTATAACATAGTAATGTGATTTGAAATATGGATCATATAAACCCAGCATAAGAAGACATAATTGGGGATATCATAAGAGAAAAACATCTTAGAAATTTATAATTGACAAATCATATTTCAAAAAGTGATTATTTATCTTAATATGTTTATATTTTCTTGTTTTGTAGAAATAATGAAGCAAATTGCAATAATTAATATTTGTAACAGAACAAAAATAAATGTATTCTTAATTCTTCACCATTTTCACATCCCTCTTGTATTGGTGCTCTCATGTCTTGTTTTTTTGTTTTTCATATGTCATAGCATCGGCCGGGACGCGAACCCACAACCGTCTGCAACCAACTATTTGCTTGCATGGTGGCTGCGATACCTCTCGGCTAACAACGCAAGACCTCTCATGTCTTGTTTACCTTGCTTATTGTATTTCTATGACCTTATGTAGAAGTGTTAACTTTTCTATGATAATAAGAATTGTTAGTTACATTTAATAAAAAATTTAAATAAAACAAATAATCTAAATAAAAGTAAACTGGATGGTTTTGAAACAACAACTGCAACAAATTAATATAAAAATGTTAAAATGAAAATTATTTCTTAGTCATTTGGATTCCCACTTCTGGCCATTAGTTGTTTTCTATTACATCACACACAAAAAAATCACCACTTTGTATAGACTGAGTAATTTGGCAGCCTAGATAGATAATACAAAATTGCTCTAAACTCCCTTTTCCTTAGCTTTCTTCTTTTTATTATAGATGACCCAAGATCTAAACGAAGAACATAAGAAGGTTTATTTTTACTTTTAAAAACTAAAAAAAAAAAATTTAAATGAACAACTCCAATTGTAATGTTTCAATTTCTTTTGCACATCAAAACATTTTAAACAATATCATTGAAGGAAATTAATTTTAAATTAATTTCTAACATAAAAAGAAGATGATTAGCAATAGGAATTTTTTTTTTTTACCATTTAGTTGTTTTTTTTTTTCATGCATGAAGTATGTTGAATCTTAAATTATCAATTAGTTATCCCAGAATTAGTTCGTTACACAGAAGCAGTGTTTAAAAAAAAACAATTAAAAAAAATTGATTGCAGATAGCCAAGTACATAGATACCTGTCACTGAACTGTTTGGGTTTCTACATTCTATTTTATCTTTAGTTGAATGAATCTTTAAACACTGTTTTGATGATCTGAAAGAATGCTGGCATGATTAATTGATATATTATTTTTTTGGGGGGAGGGGGGTGGAAAAGAGATTTATTATAATAATGTTACTATATAATTTATATATTCAATGTGTAATCTGAAACATATTACTTTTTGTTGACAGTTTTTTTTTCAAACCTGGTTTTGAAAAAATGGGAAGATGATGGAAGAATGGGAAAACTATGAGGGAATACAGTCAATTGTAAGATTTTATGGTTGATTTGTATTTCTCATAAAATTACCTAATATTGACTTTTCCAAATTAATTTATTTATAATTTCAAACAACTTATTTATAATTGACAGATTTATTCGGAATTTTTATTCTTATTATTTTAAAATATTTCAATTTCTTTTTTATTTGCTTTTTTAAAAAGTAAGGAGGGATTCATTCATTCAATCAGAAGTGTTATCAACTTTTCAAAAACATTAATTGTCAGCTACATTCAATACAAATTACAAATAAAACAATCCAAATAAAAATGAACTGACTGGCTTTGAATTAACAACAAAAAATTAAAAGACGATTAAAATTAAATTTACTTGGATTCCCATTAACCATGGTTGTTTTCTTTTTACTTCAATTTTATTTGTATAATGCAAAATCTCTAAACTTCCCTTTACTTTCATAGATGACCAGGGCTCTAAATGAAGAACATATGGAGGATTTATTTTTACTTTTTAGAAACTAAAATAATAATGATAATAATAAAACAATTTAACTGAACAACTCCAAATATAATGTTTCCATTTCTTTTAAATAATACCATTTTAACAATATCAATGTAGAACACAAAATTTATTTTAAAATTAATTTCTATAAAGGTAAAAAGAAAAAAGCATTTATTATAACGGTAGAAAAATATTTCATTTTTATCTTTGATTTTCTATTCTATTTTTTAATTATTTATGAACCTATATTTTAGGTAATAAAGTACATTGGCATAATGCAGTGTCTTTAAGTAATAATTGTAGAGAAAATTGAATGTAGGATAACTGAATAGTCCAATAATTTTATGATATCCTAGACAAAGTCTATGAGAAAAGATAGTTTTATCAGCTTATATTCTTACATTCACAAACACCAATCAATTAAATTAGAATTTTCAACACAATTAAAAATATTATTAGACTGCGAAAATGGTTCACAATTGATTTGAGAACAGTCAAAAAAAAAGCAAATACTTTACTAGCAACTGCTATATACATTGCTGATTAAAAGAAACAACAACTAACAATAAGTTTTTAAAGGAGACAATGCAAAGAATGGATAAAAAAAGGAATTTTTTTTTTTTAATTTTATTCATGTAAAAGGATTAAATACTAGAAATTATTTTAAATTAATTATGATATAATTGTAAAGTGATAAATAAATTATAAAAAAGAAAAGCCCTAAAGTATGAAAGAACATCTTGGTATTGTAAGGAAAGTTATGTTACCAATAAGTAATTTTTAAGAAATGTATATAATAATTTTGAAAAAAAAGTTCTGTAGTAACAAAAGAAAAAACAGCATAAATTTTAAGAAATAAAGAAATTGTTGGTCAAACTAATTAATAAATTTGTAAATGGTAAAGATATAGTACATGATTAGAAAAAAGCAATAGTGATAATGATATTTAAAAAATGTGAAAAGGAAGATAGAAATTTCACACCCATTCGATTTCTATCACTTTATACAATTTTACTCCAATCTTTACATATAGTCTAGAAAAATTTTGAACTCTAACTAACTAAATGAAAAGAATTTAACGATGATAATAGTATAATAAACTATATAAAGATATCAAATAAGGATAAATGAGTTTAAGTTAGCTATTATTTTTATTTGTAGTTGTGGAAAATGTTTAGATTCTATGAGCATTTCAACAATGATTAAGGCTGTTAAACATTAAGACATAAGCTCATGATTTGATCAACTTCTGAATAATACTTTTAAATATAATATCAGCATTGTCACATGATAAAAAACAACATTAATAAAATGCAAGGCAGAGTGATTCCATCTCTGCAAAATGTCTCTGAAGTTAAAAAAAAATAAAAATAAATGGTGATTCTTGGGTTATCTGAATTTTTTTCAATGTAAAAAATTAATCGAATGGTTTATTGTACTGGAGTTTATAAAAACTTCGAGTATTCAAAGCAATTGATATGTACCAATGATCCATAGATCATCAACTACAAAGTTTATTATTGTTCCACTGTACAGTGCTTCACAATCACATCTTCCGATGTTATCACTCTTTTGCAAATAATGTTTATACACTCAGAAAATGTTACAGAAATTATCAAATGAAAGTTGGGACTTTAAAAATGCTAAAAAGACTAATGTTCAATGATTTTTCAAAAGTATTGAGATTGATGGTAATGAATTCAAAAAAGTTAACTTCAAATATCTCAAATTATTAATGTAGATACAGAATTACATAAAATGAAATTAAACACAAATTAAACTTGATCTACTTTTGATTGAAATAAAAACAAAATAAAAATTATATAGACTGAGATGGGATATTTAACAGAAGAGCAAATACAAGGCTCTTCAGACCATACATAAATATTTGTGTTTGTAGTAAGAAGAAACTAAAATTATGAGAAAAATTAAGAAACTAAAATGGAATCGGGCTTTGTATACTACAAGAGATGACAGCAAAAAACAACTGAAGTCTTAAATTGGATCTCAAAAGAATTTGATTTAGAAAAAGGTTTTAGAGAAGTGGATGGATGATATAAAAAGAAGTTTGCTGAAGAAAATAATGTAGTAAAAAATGGTTATTGAATTTAAAAAGTAGGATTAAATTTGGACAAATATTTATTCTGCAGTATATTGATAGTGATTGAAAGTGATGACAGATTATATAAATAATATTTTTTACTTTTTTTGATATTAATTAATAAAAAGTTGAAAATTTTTTTTTCTAATTTCATTTTTAAACTGTATGCTGTTTCTGAAAAAGTTGTAATAGCAATACTAATAATAATTATCATGTTGAAAATTTTATATTAAAAAATAAGCAATAGTTAATTTTATGCAAACAATATTTACCGTCTTTGTAGCGGGTTACAAGGACATGGAGGACACTTTGGTGGTCCACAGTTGAAATGTGGGCACAAACACTGAGCTCCACTAAAATATAAATATATATTCATAAATATTACATTTCAAAAAATAGAGCTCCAAATCGTTTTTCCCCTCTATTATATTTATCTTATTGTACATTAAAATTATTCATCATTTATATATAAATAAAAAACAAATTATAACTATTTGTCTATTCAGTTCTTTTTAAATAATTCAGCCACACGGTTAGTCACTTTTACTGGCCTATACGATTTAATGTAGCATTAGAGTAATAAATTCAAAAGCTAAAAATGGCAGAATTAAAACTAAACACTGTTAAATAGTCAAAATAAGAGTCATAGATCACATGACCCTATCTCTTAAGCTTGTAAGTTATAAAACAATGAGGATTGCCAATTCCTCTACAAGCTTTGTGATAAATGCTTAGCCAGAGCCAGCACTTAAAATATCTCTGTCAGGAACCCCTGCCCAAACCCCTGACTATGGTTTCGTGCTTTGGCACTCCTCAGAGAGGTGTCAGTGTAGGTTCAGACACTAGATCTAAAAATACCAACCCAAATCCAGCATTTAACTAAAAGTTATCTATTGAGTGGAAAATCTGAAATTTTCAGACATCTACATGTCTTCAAACCCAGCTATCCAACTCAAATAGCTATATGGGGCTGATAGATTTTCAGCAATACCATATAGTAGTTGTCTTAGCAATATAAAAATTGCTTAAGACTTATGGCAGAGACTATAAATAGTCAAAATAAGAGTCATAGATCACATGCCCCTGTCTGTTATTTTCAATTTTCATGCATCATATGATCTCATGATTATGAATGATTATTTTATTATCTTTATTTATATTATTGAATGTTTTAAGATGTTCATAGTAATTTCAATAATCTCTTATCTAATCATCTCAATTTCAAACAAATAACTCAATACAACTTTCATTGAATTTGTTATATTTGGTTAATTTAATGTAAAAATAAATAATAGACGCATTATATTTTCCCCTGTTAACAATTTTTTTTCTTAATTTTTATATTAAATAATTAATTTATTTAAAATATAAGTGATAGTAAAACCAAATTGGAATTTTATAAATGGCATAAAAATACAGTTTTATTTTTAGATTCAGAAATATTTAGGCATTTGGCTCCGAGTTGTAAAATGTTATATAACATTACTAACTAGTTTGGTGATTTCTTTTATGTGTGAGGATAGTAATCTAGACCAACTGATGATTGCTGTTTTAGCATGAAATAAGTATATTGGTGATTATTTATCTTTTCAACATGTGTGTGACCAAGTGGATCAGCAATATGAGATGGCACTGAGAGTAGTGGGTCGTGTGAAAGTCCAAGTTCGAATCTCGCATATGTTACATATATAAATGCAGCTTTAAGCCTGTACAATGTATTGATTTCTTTTATGTAAAATATAATATCTTAATTCAGGAATTAAGACGTGATACATTGTAATTGGGAATTGGTGAACAATATTTATTTAAATGAAGTGAATGATATTAGAAGAAATAATATTTACTCTTTTACTCAACAATGATGAAATATTTTGATACTCCAAGGATAAAATACCATTGAAATTTTATTACATTTATAAAATACCATTTTAGGATTAATCTTATTTATGATGACAGATTAATTACTGAATCAGTTGAAGAGAATAAAATTCATATTTGTAATTACAGAAAAGCCCAATACTCCAATTATTTATTCAAACGTTAAATTAATAAAATATAATTATAAATTTATTTAAATGCACATTGATTACATTGATTACTTAAGTAATATTTACTAAGGCTATAAACCTGGAGAATATGTGCATGAAAATGCGATGGTAGGGACCTCTACAGGTCTTAACCAGAAGATTATGCTTTGAAAGAAAAGAGGGGAACAATTTTAATAATAAAATTACACTGACAAAAATTGATCAGCATGATCAGAGTTACTAAATGAAGTTATGAAGGCTATTAAAAAGTACAGTAGCCTGAATGGGAAGTGTGGATTGATTAAATTGAATATTATCTGAAAAAAATATTAGAAGAAAAAAAATATTTTATAGCTTTAAACATATATAACTTATATATATATATGAGATTCTATAGAGATGTCAGCTATTTATTATATTATATTTTAAAGTTGTTTATTGTTCTATAAGAATCAATTACAACAGGTTTTAAAAAAAAAGACAAAAAACAGTTTTGATCATGAGGAAGAGTCTAAAACAGATTATCAAGTAAGAAAAGATGGCTTTGCATTATTGACTTATACAACATTATTTATATAAAAAAGGGTTTTAACGTTTGTTAAGAAGGGGAGGGGAAGTCCAAATCTTGAGGTTTTATCATTGTCGCATTCATTTTCAGAGAATGGTTTATCTTATTATGGTTTCAGATGTTGTTGCATTAGAGACCAAGTGTCTTCAACCATTGTATGGGATGATAGTTTATTATCTCTTTCTTTAAAAGTTTTCACTTTATTCCAGAAGATGTGCAGGGGTCTTCTGGCATTGCAATCATACAAGAGTTTGCATATGATACACCAGATAGCATATAACAAGAATGTGCTAGCATGAATGTTTGCAAAAATTCCTTGTTTGAATGTCTGGAATAGGGTATTGATATTATATTTGGGGTTGTTAAAATGTTTAGTATTCCTTTTGATATGATCTCAAGGCCTTCACATTCAAAAAAAATATGATACTGAGTTTCAGAATCTTTATGGCAAAGACTGCATTGTTCATCAATGTTCTTTCTTATACTGACTTCTGTGTCTATAAAAGTAAAGTGTAAGTATGGATTCTACGTTAATTTTTATAAGAAATTCCAAGTACATATGTTCAAGTGACCAGAATTTATTTTTTTTACTCAGTTGTTTGTTGTTTATATTAAGTTTTGTTTTCTTTTCATGATTTGAGGTAAGCATTGAAATAAGGGTAGATATTCACCAATATTTGTATTTTGAACTGGAGGGATGAAGATTAAGGTTAGGAATTGTGTGAAGTGGTACTATGAGATTTTCCCAGAATTTGAGTAGTGGTGGTGGTTTATCAGTTTGGTGTAATTTTTAGTATGTGGGAATAATTTGTTAAATAAAATGAAGAGGTTCACTGTTTTTTTTTGTATTTTGAATGTTTTAATCATGTCTAATCCAAGACCATTGAGATTTAGTGGTTGTTGTAGTTAATTGAGTGAAATAGCTGCTGTATGATTTCTCCAAACTATCTGTCTTAATTGAGACTATATTTTTCTGATAAAAGCTTTTGTATATATTATTATTGGTAAAAAATTTAGAATTCTTGTTATAACAAAAAAGTTGAACAGAGAAGTTTTTGAATAGAGAGATAGGTATGACTTAGAAAGTGATTTTATTAGGCTTTCACTCTTTTCATAAAGTTTTTGTTGTATTAGACTCCACATGGCTAAATTAGTAGGATAGAACGGAAATCCAAAAAAGGGAGTTGGATTTCCTTTGAAGTGCTGCTTATGTGTTTTTTCTGTGTTCATTGACCAAGCACATGATTTGTTCATGTTGATCTCTAGTTTACATTTTGTGGTAAAATTAGCTACAATTGTTTGTAATTTAGGAATTTGCTTAGTTGTTGATAGAAATATTGATATATCATCCATATATGTGATGACTGAGATGCTAGTATTAAGTGCTGGAATAAATATTCCATTCTTTCTCAATCTCCAACAGTAAAGGATTGATGTATGTAGTAAACAGAAGAGCACTTAGTAGTGAACCTTGTAGTATTAGACAATGTGGAATAAAGGCTGGACTGAATTTACCATTCAATGTTATGTATATTTCACAATTTATGAGGAGGTTAGTTAGTGTGTATAGGATTACTTTAGGGACCATATATTCTGCTAGGGCATTAATAAGGAAGTCTATTTGAACCATATCAAATGCAGCTTTAATGTCTAGTTGAGCCACTAATGGACAGTATTTTATTCCTTTCTCACTGTGCTTATGATTGTTTTAAATAAAAAAGTTGCTTGGTTTGTTAAAGCACCCTTCTTTGCAAATTGGTATTTAGGTAATGCAGGTAGCATGAATGGCTCTAGTTTGATGTTTAGTGTTGATTCTAAAATTTTAATTCCTAGAGGAACCATTGATATTGGTCTAAGATTCTGAAATGATGGAATTTTTTTTTTGTTTTTTAATAAATTGGTATGAGAGATATTGAATAAAATCCATGTATATGATAGACTTGTTTAGATATGTAAAATGCACGATATTTTGATGTGAAGTAATTTAAATAATTAAAAACAAAGTGTGGTATGCAATGAATGCCTGGATGACTTGAGTCTGGGAAAGAAATTAGTTTAGCAATAAGTTCCTCTGATGTGAAGATAGGCATAATTTTCACATTGCCCAAGAAAGATGCAGAAGGGTTAAATGCCTCCCTACTTTAAAAAGTTTGCCTTTGTAATGAATAAACAGGGGATGCAATATATTGTCTCCTGCACATATTTTTATTTTTATTATATATTTCTGAAGATTCTCTGATAGTTGGAATTTGGCCTAGTGCCCATCGGATGAAGTTTCTTGACTAAGTGTGAAGTCTACTTAGATATACTTTTTTTTTAATTGCTAATTACTGCCCGAGTGTTTCACATGTGACTTTATACTGGTTTCTTAAGGTTTTAATTCTTACATTGTCACTATTGGATGGTATAAAGTGGGTTATTTTTTTATTTAATTCATCTGTGAGTGCTAATAATCTTGTTGGTGGCGGTTTATTTTTTGTAATATGATTGACTGTAAATGACTGGATATTAATGAATAAAATTTAGGCTTGTATGGATCCAATTCTAATATGCTGAGTTTAAATAATTTAATATATATTTTGGAAAATAGGAATTCTGTAATGTTATTTGGAAGAAGGGTGTGAATTGTTTTACCATTATGAAATAGAGTTTTTTTTAAAAAGTCAATATTCATGGAAACTATTAAGGCTAAATAATCTGAGAAAGGTGAGTTTTTCAATGAAAGGCTAAGCATTGATGTAACATTTGGAAGTAGAAAAATAAATCTATTAGTGATGCTTGTCCACCATTATTAAATGAATATGAATTTTTAGGTAAGAAGTTTTCACCACTCATTCGTGGAAAGGACAATCTGTGTATCCATCTAGAGACAAAATTTTTGTAACTCATGTTGAAATCTTCTAATAGTAAGCATGGATATGGAGACGTTGCAAAAAAGGAATTTAAAGTCAGTATTATTCTATTTATTATGTATGGGCCTGAAGGAATGTAAACAAAGATACTATTTAAAATTGTTGCTAAGTGATACAGAGTGATTATTAACATATGTGGATCAATATACAATATTTTGAAAGATTTAAAATTAAGCCAGTTTCTGCTGATGGTGAGTTAGATTATTATTTTCTTAGAATTATTATATTCTTATTTTATTATAAATTTTATGATCAGTTTTAAAATAGATCACGAAGAAATATATATTTAAATGTTGTTAAATATTGTTTAAAAATCTATCAGATTAGAAAATTAGCAAAAATTTCTGACACAGAATTTGAATCTCTATATGAATAATCTTCGTAGTCATGCATCAGTCTGAATTATTCTTCAATCTGTTAATTATGATTAAGTTTTATATACAGCTATAATAATAATAATAATAATAATAATAATAATAATAATAATAATAATAATAATAATAATAATAATAATAATAATAATAATAATAATAATAATAATAATAATAATAATAATAATAATAATAATAATAATAATAATAATAATAATAATAATAATAATAATAATAATAATAATAATAATAATAATAATAATAATAATAATAATAATAATAATAATAATAATAATAATAATAATAATAATAATAATAATAATAATAATAATAATAATAATAATAATAATAATAATAATAATAATAATAATAATAATAATAATAATAATAATAATAATAATAATAATAATAATAATAATAATAAATACCTCAAAAGTTGTTTTAAGTGCATGCCAATCTAGATACAGGCACGCACGACAAAATTAATCATTGTATTTTCAGTTTCAAATCTACTTTATAATATAGCACTTGGAACATATTCGAATAATATCAAATATGATGATACCATGGTAAATAAATAGAGCAGCTGATGTTAAATGTTATACATCAGAAAACCTTCTCTAGCGTAATAGTTTTTTTTTCTTTTGTTTTATAGCATTTGACACATCTTATTTAATTGTTTATTTGATAGCTTGAAATTTCAAATCATTAAATCTTTAAAGTAATGCAGTTTATCTGAATAGTTTTATAAGACTGATACAAGATTAGTAAATTATTTCAATTATAAGCTAATTATAGGCACTTTTGATCTATTTCAAAAGTATTATTATTTCACATGGCCTAATTAAATTGTACTAATTATTTCGTTTTATGTTTAATACTGGTTTTAATAAAAAAAATATTTCAGTATACCAATTCGATGTTTGCCTTACAAATTACCTTTACCTGTATAGATATATATTAACAAATTGTATGTGTATTAATTGAAGTGTAATAATAAGTATTAATAAAATATAGGTCGTTTTTTAAAAACAAATGAATGCAACTTACCTGGCAAAAACAAAAGTGGAGCACAACATAACAGTTATCTGAAAATAAATGTTGAATAAATCATGATTTATTGCATTCTTATTTACTTTTTATTATTAATAATAATATTACTATTATTATTATTATTATTATTTAAGAATTGTATGATGACATTAATAGACTGTCTGTTCAATTCACAAGCAACTTTACATATCTACCCACTTGTATATCAAACATAAATGCTTATTTTGTCCAAGATTATTTTTATATTTTTAGCAGGATTTTATTTAATATGTAAAGTGGACTGAGAATCAATAATTTAAGATTTTCATATAATTACTAATCTTAGAAAACGTTTATAAATCTCGGAGACAATTTTTAAAATGTTAAACAATGATAGAAAAAAGTAGATTATATATAAATTATTGCCAAATCGTTTGATATTGAGGCTTGATGAGTAAAAATAAAGTGAAAAGTCCATTTTAATAGAACTGAATTAACAATATGGATCTTTGGTGTAAACTGAGTAAAATCCAAATGGGAACAAAATGTAAGAATGATTAGAAAAATATTTTGTAGCCAAGCTTATATTTTATAAAAGAACAATATAGCAGTTTCAAACCATTCAATGAAAAATAGATAGTTGATGTTAAAGTAACAAAAAAAAATCCAAATTGAAATGCAATAGGTATCAGTGAAATCATCAAAAAAATAAATAGTTGAAATTGTGTTGTATATAACATATTTCTAGAAAACATGACATAAAATTGTAAACTTGAAGACTTGAGCCAGATTGCAAAATAATATAGAAGATCTTAAAAGAAACCCACTTGTAAAAAGATTGGATGGTCTGATTAAAAAGAAAAGTTAGGGATGGAAAGATTTTCATCTTGCATTGGATGATACTAATTGAAAATGATGATGATCTATATGTAACGATCTGAAGTAATAGTAGATCTTAAAGTGCTAACTATAAATTATATAATATTTTATCCATTGTCATGTTTTGTATATGCTTTTAATGGAATTGTTTAGAAGTTTCTTTAATCATGTATGTCACTCATTGGAGATTTTTTGAAAATATTATACTTCATCTTTGGTTGTCAAGTATATACCTGTACAATGATGATTATTAAGTAATAATCTGCTTACATTTAGTTTCTGAAATAACAGCAATTATTCTATGATAGATTCAATATTTAGTGTCTTAAATAGATTCACTTCATGATAAGATTAAACCTTTTTAATCTGAATTCCAATATGCACAATTCTGGATGCTTAATTTGATATCCCAGAAAACAATATTCAGAACTTAGATGATTCTAAAATCACACAGTCTTCATGCTTATATATCAACAATAATATTTTGGAAATCCATTTTCAAGGCAATGCTACATATAAACAGATAATGGCTATCCATTTACTATTCTTATTCATTTTTTTAAAATATAAGACAAATACAAACAATGCTATTATGGCAGAATAAAATTATAAATCTGTATACAAATTTTAATAAATTTTCTACAATTGTCCAAGACAAACTTTTTGTGGATAAATTAATAAATAATCATTTTTCAACTATACAATATTTCAAATATAAAAAAAAAACATAATTGTCAATAAATAAATAACCATTATATCTAAGTTATATTATTACAAATTTTCTGCTTATATATTACCAATAATGTTTTAGTGATATATTATCAAGATAATACTATGAATAGGCAGAAAATGACTGTCCACTTTCTATTCTTATCTAAATATTTTATCTAGTCCATAATTGCATTCTTCGAATTATCAGCAACATCTTTGTTTGATATACATTTTTGGCAAATATATATATATATTTCACTTCCTTCTTTTAATAAAAGTTTTATATTTTTTTGATTACTGAAACAATTTTCCTTCCAATACTAAGGTATTGTTTTTTTATTTTTCAGACTTTTATTATTTTTAATAGTATTTCTTACCAATTTACAAATATATTTTAATATATTATTTTTATTTTTTTCCTTAAAAAATTTCCATACTCTATATTTAATTTTTTAATGGATTGTTTTTAAATATTTTCTTAGTTATTATTTCTTCAAATATAATCTTTGCTCAGTTAAAAATTTACTGATGTCTTATTCATTATTATACCATGTGAGTATCAGTATTTTCTTGCTGATTTCAATCACGACTGAACTATCTTCAAAGTCTGTTAATATTTTAAATAATTAGCTTGTTCTAATTTAAGTTCATTGGGGTGTTTCTGAATGTTAAAAATATCAATTATTAATATTGTCTTTTTAATAGTTTTTTATCTCCTGATTTTACAATAATACATTGAATGTATTAAGAATATTACCCTATTGGGTAAAGGCATATTTTATGTTAATCAAAATATAATTCTTTGTAGTACTTTAATTTGGATGTTTTCATATTTATTTTTTTAATATTTTTCTCAAAAAAAAAAATTCTTAAATTACGGGGTTTTTTTCTCTGCAAATCCCACAAGTCTGTGACCTCTGTCATTTCTCGACCTCTGTCATTTCTCTCAACATAATCAAATTAATTCACAGAAATTTCATCTTCCGATAGTTTTCCAAATCTATCATTAAATTCTTTCATGACAATTAAAAATGTTGTTTAGTCTGATCAAAATCATTTTGTTTATCAAATAAAAATCCTCTAATTTTTTATTACAAAGAAAATTTGTTAGCACATAAATCTGAATTATTTGCCTTTGTTATTTTTCATTATATTAAATAACTAATCTTGTCACTCTGTCTGATTTACTATCAATCTCCACAATGTTATTCCTCCAATTTTTATTTTAATACATCCCACACCACTTGCACTTCTAATATTTGTACCTCTATAATAAAATCCATGTCCATTTTTCACATCAATTATTTTTAAATATTTTTTTTTCTAATTACATAAAATTGTAATAATATATTACCAGTTTTTTTTTTTACTAATTTAAGTGATCTAAAGTTGTAGGTACCAAAATAGAAAAATATGCTTTGAATGGGAGCCTAGTCAATAGGTAGGAAATTTTATGAATACCTTTGACCTTCAACCACCACTGTATTGTTTCCTTTGACAATTTTGTAGCCAACAAAACAATAATAAAAATCATAATGCAGCTTACATTCCATCTGCCTTTACAGAAACTCTAAAAAAACTTTCAGTTAAGTAATATACAAATGATATGAATATGATTGTGTTCTTTGTTTTTAAATTCAATGGTAAAAAGCTTGTGGGCTTACCCCACTGGCTTATGTATGTTGGTAAAAAGCCCAGCCCATCTTCTCCATCATATAAAGAGTAACATAATAATAACATCTACAACGATAACAACATATAAATGAACATTAAAAATTTATCCTGTTTGATTTATTTTAATCTTCAAAATGAAATCCAAAGATCTCTTTTTAATTAGCTGCAAACTCCTGTTTACTATACCTTGTTTATTAGTTATTGTATAAAAATATTTGGGTAAATTTTTATCACTCAAAAAATCTAAATATAGCAAATTTTTTTAATTCAACTCTAAAGAAAAATAACGCAATCTAACAATATATTTGATTTTATTTTTTTAAAACATTCTAATAAAAAAAAACAATTAATAATGAAACCTGCGACTTTAAACTTCAGTTTTCAATCCTTTTTTAAAAAACGAATAATATCATAATTTATAACTAGACATATTAACTTAGAAAATACTTTGATTTTATGCATTTTATTCTAAAAACATTAATCTTTACACTCTAGAGTCCATTTTATCATTTCATTAAAACTTATAAGTTGGAGTTATAATTTACAGTTAAATATTTATAGACGTAATGTGTATTACACGCACACACATGTATACATTGTGCTTTAGCCTTTCAAATTTTTAAAAAGAAAACAAATTATTTAGCAAACTACTTAAACGATTGTATAAAATATGGGTGCATTACTGAAATTTAATAAAATTACATTTTAAAAATACTTACAGTAATTAATATAAAGCAAATGCTGCTTCTCATTTTAATTTTTTAGTTTACAACTTAAGATCTAAACTTTATTTACTGAAACCTGTATCCCTTGAATAGTTCAACCATAATTGGAAATTCCAGGGGCTTTTTTTTCCTCAAATTTCATCATTAATTTTATAAACTAGTTTAATTTTAAATAATTCACGTTATGCATTGCAAAATAAAATTAGTAACGGGTTTTTTTTAATCAATTATATACATTTTTGAGTATGCAAGGGGTCATTAAAGTTTATAATAAATTTAAAATTAAGATGTTTAGATAAATTATTTTAATGAGTGATATATACTGAAAAATTATCGCTGAAGGTCAAGTAATTACTTAATTTCTTGTCTTTGGGCAGAGAACTTAACATATATGAACTATTGTTACTGTAACATTGAAACTTTTGGCTTAAAAATAATATAGATATAACGAATTATATATATATATATTTTAAATGTGTTGAGAATTATTATCAAAATTAAATTTTTAATAATAATTCAAGATAGAAAAAAAATATATTTTTTTAATAAAGACCAGTCATATAACTATTTAAGCCAGATATGAGAAAACTTTGGCCCTACGACTTTCTATATTGCCTACTTATTTGATGATTGTATCGTCATAATAACGTTTTGGTAATATATTTTCTAATTTTACACATGGCAGTTACATCTAAATATTATGTGGCGTTTTGCTTTGTTTTTTATTTTTTTAATTTGTATGACACAATTTACATAGGCAAAATCTCATGAAATTTGATGCTTTAAAATGGTTAATTATTCCAAATATAGAATATAAATTGCATAAAATAATTTAATTAGTTTAAGAAATATTTATTTATCTACGACCTTCTATTAAGATAACTACAATATGGGTTATTTTCAAGTGAACGAAGACTGGGTAAATGAAAAAAAAATTACCTGTTATTAAATTGGGCCTTGTCTCCGTTTGCGAAATCAGAAAAAAAGATGGAAAAACAAATGATTTGAATGATGGACATGTGTAAATAGTTAAAGTACAAATAAAAGGGATTTATTATAAATGTAAAAAAAATAGTTAACATAATAAAAATGTAGTAATTAAATGTAGTAATTCACTCCTAGAAATAAACAAGTTCTTGTGATAATAAGAAATTATGCTGCATTTGAAAAATGATACAAAAATAAAGTTCTCAGGATTAAATTGGGTTATGGAAATTAGAAATGAGATAAGTTAAGTACTTGTAGAATCTGCAAAATATATATATAATTTTTGATAAAAATCAAAAGTTAATGGAACTCCAATTGAAAATACTGTACAGATGAATCGAATCGCATTATACTTTAACTAATAAAAAAAACTGTATTTTAAGAATGTAATGATTCAACTTAGGAAACTATAATCACTGACTGAGCTTAAGTTATGTATTAATCCTAATACTAGAGAAAAGCACAAACTATTAGGAAAGTATTAGCAAGTGATACTTTAATAAGTAATGCTATGTCCTAACCCCACTATCCCTGAATAAGAATAGCAAAATTATGTCGGAGTTAATTATCCCTTGGTTAAATAAAATAAAACCCAGAGCAGCTCAGTAGTTTTACTCTATTTATTAACATATGTTTATAATGATGAACAAATATATATTAGCTAAAATGTTACAAGTATAAATACAAATAAGTTAACACATCTATTGCTTAGGAGTCCTTTCACTGTTTTGAGGAATATAAGTCCTTCCACTTAATACATAGATTGGCTAATTAAGCAAAACAAAACAATGCATTTACCTTAGCATTGGTTCAGTCTATTATAATCCTATAAGCCATTAGGTGTTTCAAACCATAATAAGATCGGAGCTAGCTGTTATAAACCCTAATCGGCTTGATAACATTCAGGAGCCGAGATCCCGGGAAATTAAAAACGCCCCCCCCCCACTGGATTCTACTCTAGCTGGTGAGAAAAAATACTAGTTGACCCACACCCATGAAGATTGGAAATAAGTATGCCCACTATTTCTCTTTCAGTCTTTTTATATCTTGAATTCTTTTGTTTTCTGAAGTACTAATCCGAGTGGTTTCATCAAGTTCAGTCTTTCTATGAATTCAATCTTTCTAAAAATTCAATTAGTGGTCAGGCTGCCGCCAATTGAATTTTTTTAGTTATCTCATTTTACTAATTATTTTTAAACAAATATACATATATACATATCACTTTTTGAATAATATAAATGCATTGATTATAATTTTTGAAGGAGTGCTCCAGAGAATATTTTATTGTAAAGTATACCAATATTTCTGTTAGTACAGTTTGTTAAATTAAAAATAATACTTATTGTAAATATTTATTATATTAAATACTATAATATCTTGTAAATAAATATTTTAGTATTTATTAAATAGGTCTCTGTTTCCATTGCATTATTACATTCATTTATTCAGAAAATCTAATTTAATAAAGTTTTATTATTCATTATTTTATAAAGGGGTACATTTCCATGGTCACATAAAATTTATTTTGTTTATTACTTATTTCACCTGTATTGTAATAAGATACATACTATATTGATTTGCCTTTATTTCAAATGTACTCTGAATGTAGTTGGTAACATAAAATTATTTTTTCTACCTTCTGCATTATTTTATTTTTAGTGCTTGGTACAGTTCGTATTTGATATTAAAATTAGATATGTTTATAGGTGATATAAATTGAATATGTATATAAGAAGAAATCTTAAATTATTCAAATAGTATTTTATATGCTAGCCATGTGTTATATAAAGTGTTAAGATGCTTGATTTTTGCATATTTGCATTTTTGTTTGCTAGAGTCATAAAAGAAGACAATATTTCATGCATAATTTAAATGGATATTACATTTAAAGAATGTTAAAGTGAATGTAATAACCATGTTTCTTGTAACAAGTCTATGTACAAACCCTGAGACAAGATTTACAATTTAAAAAGAACCTGAGTTTAAATATTAAGACCCCAGGCAATAAATTTTAGATATAAGAACCTGGTATTTTAGTATTTATAGTTAGATGATATTTTGTCTATGTAAGAGTACTCATTTTCTGTAGTGTGAAAAACCCATCTATTATGGTGATTTCCCATGTGATCTTTGTTCCTGGTCAGCATCGTGCTATTGGTAAGATTACAATATATATATTTTTAAAAAAAGACCCCCATTATAATTATTTTGATTAGAAAATAATGCTTGCCATCATATTTCCGATTTTAACATAAATAACAAGTAATTTGCATTCAAATATTAAAAATAAAGGTGTACTGAAGTTTATGGAAGTACTAACTAATTCATTGCTTACCATTAACTGAAAATTCAAATACCATAAAGAAATGAAAAAACTACCCTGAAAGAAAGAAGAAAGAAAGAAAGAAAGGAAGGAAGGAAGGAAGGAAGAAAGGAAGGAAGAAAGGAAGGAAGGAAGAAAGAAAGGAAGGAAAAAAGAAAGGAAGGAAGAAAGGAAGGAAGAAAGAAAGAAAGGAATGAAGGAAGAAAAAAGGAAGGAATAAAGAAAGAAAGAAAGAAAGAAAGGAAGGAAGAAAGAAAGGATGAAAGGAAGGAAGAAGGAAAGGAAGGAAGGAAGAAAGAAAGAAAGAAAAATTATTAAGGATAGAGACCTGAAAATTAACAGACTGGATAAAGCTGATTACATATGCTTGACAGACTAAGCTAAAAAAGTCAAAGCCTACATTAGTAATAAAGATTCTGACTCAACATCTTCAGCTGAAGAATACATTAATCCTATGGAGGAGATAAGTGGGTCATGCTCAAATATTTCAAATAGCTAAGTTCTTGCTTAATGATCAGTAATTCCCTATCACATAATATATTCTCCAGTAATTTTCTATTAGATTACACAATATTATCAATCTCAGTAATTAATTAGGGAAATATATATTTTCGGGCTGTTTTTACAATTTTTTCTGGTAAAAACAATACGAATTTAATTATAATTTCCGATTTTTCTTCACTATTGATAATAATGTAATATTAAATACGCTTAACGTATATAGTGAAATTAAATTCAACGATTATATTAATATTTCTTAAGGCTAAGCGCTTTCAGAGCTTTCACTCATATTCATAGCCTTTTAACGTAGTAATTTATGCAAATCTATGCAAGCTTATTTATATTGTCCATCTCTTTGAAATGGAAAAGCATGTGTCTCTCCTGTTTATTGCTTTTAAATCTCTTGATATATACCATGCTTCTTTCACCTTCCTTTTGATGTCATTTCTTTCAGTTGTAATTATCCTAGCATTTGCAGGTTCGAATTCATGATTAGCCTCTATTTGGTGGTCCACAAATACTGAGCTGCCTTCGTTTGTTCTTAATACTCTCTTCCGATCTGAAGTATTTATGCTGAGCCACTCTGTTGTTTATAGTGGCCCGAGTCTCACCATAGTATACTGCACCGCAGTCCGCTTGAGGGCATGCCAACCTGTACACAACATGTGGTGTTGATTGTAGGTCAATTTTGTCCTTAGAATTGTTCAAAATCCTGTTGGTGTTTGGAGGGGTTCGAAAACCTACTGTAAATTCATTTTGCAATTTTTGACCAGTTTTCTAGCAAAGTTAGGAATATATGGCAGACATATGCGTTGTTTTTGTCCTTACTAGGTTTGGTTATGTTTTCATAAAATGTTTTAATTCTTCTGTTGATGGTTATTAAATCATAACCAACCTTCATCAGATCATTAACATATTGGTTAATATTAATTCTTCTTTCTTCTTCATATTTGCACAAATGGTAATTCCTGAACAAAAAGGCAGAAAGCCCTGCCAATTTGTGGGCCCTTGGTGTTTTCGATTTAGTATGGATGTATCCTCTAATATTTAATGGTTTTACTTTCATGTTGTAATCAATGCATCTATGTGTTCTAGTTATTATTAGGTCCAAATAATTAATTGTATTAAGCTCACTCTCTTCAGTGCAGTTAAATATTAAGTTGGTATGTGCCTGCAGTTCATCTTGAATGGCTTTTATTATAAGTTTAGGTGCTGCAATGAAAATGTCATCTACATACCTACAATAAATTAATCCATGTGTTTGTTCTTGGAACTTTGATATAATCTTGCTTTCAAAATAACCGATTACAATACTAGATACAATGCCACTCATAGGCAGTCCCATCGGCCATCCATTATTCATCCTATACCATCTATTTTCAAATGTCGCAAATATGTTCTCATCCAACCAATTCATGAAGTCAATGATAAAATCAATTTTCTGTTCAGGACAATGATTATTTTGAAGCTCTTCTTTAATTATCCTGATTGAACCTTTTCTATTAATCGATCCGTAGAGTTCAGATATATCTATGGCTGCTATATTGAAACTGTCATTGATGGCTGCATTTTTAATTAAGTCTACAAACTCGAAAGAAGATTTTATAGTATATTTGCCAAATCCTATTAATTCTATTAACCATAATTTATTAATTTTGCTGTGTTTGCATAATGAACACTCCAAAGTCAAGCATTAGTCTTAATGGAGTCCCTTTTTATGCATTTTAGCATTCGCAAACATTCGTGGTTGTGATGTGGCAGATGGGTATATTCTATAATATTCAGCTTGATTTATTCCTTTATTTTTATGCTTGGAGGATTAAAGAGATAAATTTTTCTCTGTTCATTTTATTATTAACCTCAGCTGAAAACTCAAAGCCCAATTTCTGAATTTGTATTCTCATCTTTTCTTTATATTCTTCTTCATCCATCAAACAGCGATTGCCTTTGTCCTCTTTAAGACAAATAATTTTATTTTCAATAAAGAACTTTTTCACATTCATGACTTTATTGTTCGCCATTATTTTCAGTATTCAATTTCTTATTACTAATGATCCTTTAATCTCATAAATAACATTATCTCTCATAGGATAATTTATTAAAGCTGGCTTCGTGTCTGCTATTATTTCCATTTTGGGTTGATTCCATCCTCCTCCTACAAATTTAGGTCCAAGATTCAGGATAGATCTAATTTCAGCTGATGGTCTAACGCTAGACAAATTAACATACGTGTCTTCTATTCCCATATCAGTTAAAACAACGTTCTAGCTAATAAACAAAACGTTGTTTTAACTGATATGGGAATAGAAGACACGTATGTTAATTTGTCTAGCATTAGACCATCGGCTGAAATTAGATCTATCCTGAATCTTGGACCTAAATTTGTAGGAGGAGGATGGAATCAACCCAAAATGGAAATAATAGCAGACACGGAAGCAGCTTTAATAAATTATCCTATGAGAGATAATGTTATTTATGAGATTAACAGGATCATTAGTAATAAGAAATTGAATACTGAAAATAATGGCTGGAACAATAAAGTCATGAATGCGAAAAAGTTCTTTATTGAAAATAAAATTATTTGTCTTAAAGAGGACAAAGGCAATCGCTTCGTTTTGATGGATGAAGAAGAATATAAAGAAAAGATGAGAATACAAATTCAGAAATTGGGCTTTGAGTTTGCGTCTGAGGTTAATAATAAAATGAACAGAGAAAAATTTATCTCTTTAATCCTGCGCAAGCATAAAAATAAAGGAATAAATCAAGCTGAATATTATAGAATATACCCATCTGCCACATCACAACCACGAATGTTTGCGAATGCTAAAATGCATAAACAAGGGACTCCATTAAGACTAATGCTTGACTTTGGAGGTGTTCATTATGCAAACACAGCAAAATTAATAAATTCATGGTTAATAGAATTAATAGGATTTGGCAAATATACTATAAAATCTTCTTTCGAGTTTGTAGACTTAATTAAAAATGCAGCCATCAATGACAGTTTCAATATAGCAGCCATAGATATATCTGAACTCTACGGATCGATTAATAGAAAAGGTTCAATCAGGATAATTAAAGAAGAGCTTCAAAATAATCATTGTCCTGAACAGAAAATTGATTTTATCATTACTTCATGAATTGGTTGGATGAGAACATATTTGCGACATTTGAAAATAGATGGTATAGGATGAATAATGGATGGCCGATGGGACTGCCTATGAGTGGCATTGTATCTAGTATTGTAATCGGTTATTTTGAAAGCAAGATTATATCAAAGTTCCAAGAACAAACACATGGATTAATTTATCTGTAGGTATGTAGATGACATTTTCATTGCAGCACCTAAACTTATAATAAAAGCCATTCAAGATGAACTGCAGGCACATACCAACTTAATATTTAACTGCACTGAAGAGAGTGAGCTTAATACAATTAATTATTTGGACCTAATAATAACTAGAACACATATATGCATTGATTACAACATGAAAGTAAAACCATTAAATATTAGAGGATACATCCATACTAAATCGAAAACACCGAGGGCCCACAAATTGGCAGGGCTTTCTGCCTTTTTGTTCAGGAATTACCATTTGTGCATATATGAAGAAGAAAGAAGAATTAATATTAACCAATATGTTAATGATCTGATGAAGGTTGGTTATGATTTAATAACCATCAACAGAAGAATTAAAACATTTTATGAAAACATAACCAAACCTAGTAAGGACAAAAAACAACGCATATGTCTGCCATATATTCCTAACATTGCTAGAAAACTGGTCAAAAAATTGCAAAATGAATTTACAGTAGGTTTTCGAACCCCTCCAAACACCAACAGGATTTTGAACAATTCTAAGGACAAAATTGACCTACAATCAACACCACATGTTGTGTACAGGTTGGCATGCCCTCAAGCGGACTGCGGTGCAGTATACTATGGTGAGACTCGGGCCACTATAAACAACAGAGTGGCTCAGCATAAATACTTATATAAAAGAGTATTAAGAACAAACGAAGGCAGCTCAGTATTTGTGGACCACCAAATAGAGGCTAATCATGAATTCGAACCTGCAAATGCTAGGATAATTACAACTGAAAAAAATGACATCAAAAGGAAGGTGAAAGAAGCATGGTATATATCAAGAGATTTAAAAGCAATAAACAGGAGAGACACATGCTTTTCCATTTCAAAGAGATGGACAATATAAATAAGCTTGCATAGATTTGCATAAATTACTACGTTAAAAGGCTATGAATATGAGTGAAAGCTCTGAAAGCGCTTAGCCTTAAGAAATATTAATATAATCGTTGAATTTAATTTCACTATATACGTTAAGCGTATTGAATTTAATTATACAAAATAATCAAATAAATAAATAAGAAGAAAAAGAATACAAAATACAGTATACAAAGTAATTTTAAAAAAATAAAAAAGTTACATGAGAGGAAGTGGAATGTAGAATCCCTCGGTTTGAAGAGTAGCATTTTATTTTTTCAGATTTTTCTTCACTTTCAAGTCAAGGTAGATTTTGTTAGTTTGCAGAATTGGTCTCTTTTTAGGAATATTGTTCATTAAAATTGTTTAAAGTTTTTAAACCTCCTGTAGTATTATTTTGGGAGAAAAAAACACATTCAAAATGACTATTTTAATTTCATTTGTTTGCATAGAAATTTCAACTATCCTCCATTATTTACTTTTCTTATGTTTCTTTATAGAAATGAAACCCTCATTTGTCACGTTAAATAAGCCCTCTATATAGTATTGTTTCTATTGAAACACACAGAAAATTATTTTCTACCTTATTTTGGTCAAGAAATAAATTGTTGCTTTTCGTTTGTTTTTTTTTTCACCAGCAGTAATCTGACAAAATCCCATCACCTATCAAACTTCGAGTCTGGAGAACCCTTGACCTAAAAGATTATGCTATAAGATTTCAACTTTCCTCTGTAACTTTTTATTATTATTATTTTAATAACCTTGTACAATTTATTTTGCATTTTTTCCTGTTGTTTATTTGTTTAATTACTTTTTACAACTAAATTAGCTTGTTTATCAATAATTTTAAAAAAAAATTTGTATAAGTAAATTCCTACTTTTGTATTGTTTATTTGTTTAATACAATTTCTACATTTTTAGCCATGTGTCAATTGTAGTGTATTTTGGGGGGAAATACACATAATATATTTTATTTTTACTTTGTTTACAGAACAATACTTTTTTTATTATTTTCATTTATAAACAAAAAAAATCTATTATCGGATTATTTGTACCATTTATCTGTCACTATTTTCAATAGTGGTCAGATGGCTTCACCAAGTGTCTTTAACCATCTTTATACACCTGCTAAATGATCACCCATTTCCCACTGGGGAAGAGAAGTAGTAGGGGAATGGCTATCAATACAGTTTTCTCAAAATCTAAAGAAACCTTCAATCACATCTTTTTTGACAACATATAAATGTCTCTTCTTGCTTCTCTCCCAAGGAGTTAAATATCTGTTAGAATTCCATCTATTCTTACTGCCTTTCATGATCTCAATTTTTCAAAAACTTTTTCAAATTCGGACTTCAAATTTTGTAGTCCCAGTTGACATCAGTTGTTTCCTCAATCACTGTTAGCCATCTCATTTGACTCCATATAATTTTTTCATACACTCATGTAATTGTTTTTCAATTTTATTATTGTAGCTAGTATCTTCTTTTTTAATTATAAATTATTTTCTACTATCATTACATATATTTTTCATTATTTCATATTTATTTTTCTATAATAATCTTCTACTTATCATTTCTTTGCATTTCTAACGGCCTCTCATATATAGATGTGGATACTTTATGAGTATTTCTAGTGATTTGCTTGTATAAGGCAGAGAAAAAATAAGGTGTTTTGTATATTTAAAGTCAGAGAGATGATCAAAAAATAAATGATTTAGTCATAAATAATTTGAAGATAAAATATTATGTATTTACATACAGGCGTATAAATTATTTGTGACTTCATACTTGAAAGCTGTAAAAGTTTAAAATCTTCTAACATTAATAAATTTAAAAAATATATAATTTTATCTTAAAATAATTTGTCTAGATATTGTTTTTAATTTAATAAAGTTGTTGTAATTATAAGTTTTAACTTTAAAAAAAAAAGTATATTTAAAACCAATTTATTTATTTTCATTATTAGGTTTTCTTATACAAGATTAATTGATTGTAAAATTAAAGTTGAAAATAATCTAAAATTATATTGATGTTTCATATAAATAAAAATAAGTAGAAGGGAATATAAAAACTATTTATTTATATTTTGAAATTTCTTAATTATCTAGATTGTTTTATTTCTTAATTATTATAAAACTATTTAAATAAAAACTTTTTTGTTAGTTATATTTTATTAATGTACATAAGACTGTGAAACAATCGGTAATTGAATACATAAGGTTATTCTTCTTATATTTTTCTGCAAAAAAGTTAGCTATTGAAAAAGAATTTATACAGAAGAAAAAAAGTTTAATTCTGAGTTTGAGTTGAGTCATCGTGAAGCATCAAAAAGCTAAATAGTGAACTTAAATATTAGATAAGTAAAACAGAAATCATGAGAGAATAATTGAAAAACTCATAGGATCATTTGTCTTTGATTGGCTACCCAACTCTAAAATGATATATTGTATATTACTTCATTTGCTTAATAGAAATTCAATATTTCTCGAATAATCAAATGAAAGAATTCATCAATGTTTCCAGAAAACTTAATAAGATGACAAAAATTTTTATTATTATTATAACATTACTTTTATTATTCTAAGGTTTTACATTTTACTCAGTGGTTATAAATGTTTACGATGTAGGATCTGATATCTCTATTATTAGTTCTTATATCTATATCTTCAGCCAAAACAGGTTAACTGGCATCTGATAAATCAAATAATTCCCAAGTAGCCTTAAATACTTCTGTTGGTGCTATTGATTTGTCCCTCTTTTTGATTTTCTTAATAAAGTTTATTAGTAGTTGTTTAGTGTTATTTTGTTGTTGTCCAAGAATTAATTTACATCTAATTTTCCAAATGGAGAAGGCCAGGAATGTTGAGATTCTTATAAGTGGGTACATTCCCTTTTTAATAAGGTCCTTGAGAGATTAAATGATGTGCTTATTTTTTTCATGTAGGTATTAATTACATTTCTATCAATACTCAGTCCCTGGCATATGAAAAATAAGTGCCTATGGTCTATTATTCCCTTTTGCAAATTTGGCATATGGGATCAACCTTAGTGAACCCTCTCTTGTATACTAAAAAAGTGTTTGTAGGGAGTGCTTCTAAGTTTCATTTTGATTATGAAATCCGAGTATTTAGCTTCTAGATTCCAATACCTGAACCTTGAAATTATCCTTTTATTGATTATCTTCAGAATGCCAGGAATGAGACCTATCTTCCCATTGGTCAAGTTGTATGCCTCCCAATATGAGCACTTGTTAGCAAATGTTAGAGCTGAGGGTTGTATATGTTTCCCTATCTGCTCCTACACTGCAGTGAACCATGTACCCTTGTTTGGTTGGGGGTGATCAGTGGGGTAACTGGGATTATATGCTCCTCATTAAGATATTTTTGTTTGTATTTATGTATTGAGTTAAATGCTTTTTGAAAATAATATGTTGAAATTGAGTGTAAGAACATTCCACTTAGGTTTCTTGGCTTCTGCATCTTCTTTATGCTGATAGTCACAACACCCTCCACCATAGTAGCTTCAAAGGGAATTAATTTTTTTCTCAAATCCTCTGGTAAGGCTAATCCCTGATAGGTAATAGTTTATCCTGGGAAATACTAAAAAAATTAGTAGTGAGACCTTCCCATGGATTAATAAATACATTTCAGAGTGATCTTTTGGGTGGCAGCTAGTATAGAGTCTTGAATATCCCTTCTCATCACTGATGGGGATTTTTTTATTGGGAATCATAGAAACTTCTATGGGCCCACCATAAATTTTGAGGGTATTTTTTTGCCTGAGTTCAGCTTCCATGCTGTACATTTGTTTATGTTAAATTCTAATCTGAAACTCTTTGTATATTGTTTCAATATTTTTTTACAGTTTTTCTATGCAACTCTTTGATGATAGGAATACCTCTATATTGTCTATGTATGATATATGGTTAATTTTCTTATTTATTATCGGTACAAAGATCTCTGGTAGATTTCCTTCTATTTCTATGAGCAGTAGGTTTATATATGCTATGAAATATAATGCACTTAGAGGAGATCCTTGGGAAAACGAGAATTGTGGTTTGAAGCTGGGTGCTATCCTCCCATCCAAGGTTACAAATATTTTCCTATTGTGTAATAAATTTGTCTATAATTTGAATAAACACATCAGGTACAGAATATTTTTTCAGTATATCCAACAGGATTTTCGAGTAGACTGAGTCGAATGCCACTGAAATATTGTACCATGATAGGGCAATATTTCATTCATTCTCTTAGTGATCTATTATTCATTTAAATTGTCATATGGCATCAGCAGTTGACATACCCTTTTTTGCAAACTATGATTGAGTTATATGTGCAAGGATTTTGTCTTGAATTTTATCCTTAATTATTAATTCTGTTATTTTTATCATTAGTGATTTCATTCATATAGGCCTTAAGTTAGAAAGCTCTGAGGAGATAATTTGTTTTTTTTTTAAATGGGACTAATGACATGGGTATTATCCTTCAATGTTTTGATGCCCTTCTGCCAATTGCTCAATCATCCCCTGAATTATTGGAACCAAAAAATTGCTTAAGTGCAGAAATTGGGAAATCACATAGTCTTGAGTGAATTCTTTCTGGAAGGGATCTCAACTTGTCTAATATCATCTTTTGTGTAATCCCATGTTCTCCCATTTCTTTGTATTCTTCCCACCTTTGTTCTTCTTCCTTGCCTTCATTTTGCATTTTAACTTTGAAGTTTTCATATATTTTCTGAAGCATAATCAGTCCAATATCATATTTTCCCTTTGCTCTTAGCGAGGATAGCATTGATTTGACAAATTTTCTATTGTAAAATACCACATGTAAAAAATGCTAAAAAATTTGTCAACATGATTTAAAATACTACAGAATTCAGAGGTGATTTTGTAGTATAATTTAAAAGTCACTTGAAAAATCTAAGGCTAAATAGAAGTTATAGAACAAATTTGAAAAAGATTTATTTCAAAGTGAAAGACTGTAAGTCATTTATTTTTACTTAGACTTTCATTATAATTTTTATAAGACTAAATTCATTTAAAAGTTTTGAATTATATATCATGTGCATATTTTACTAATTATGTTCTCTAATAAAAGTTTAATTTTGTTGAAAATATTTATTTTAATTTAAGCTTATAATGATCTTTTCTGTCATTTTTTTTTTTCATATATTGTTTTATAATCAAAACTCATTTCAAGTATGGTGTGGGAATATTTAACAAGATGAGAGTAGTTTAAACATTATTAGTATTGATTAGATACTAATAAATTAATCATACCTTGAAGAATATAAGTGATTTATATGTTAAAAAATCAAAGTGTGTTACTGATTTTTTAAAAAAGATTTCACATAAGAATTTATATATCCGTCTACATTTTCATAAAGGGATTTGATTTATTAATTATATACCTTTGGAAATGAATACCATGAATTATTAATTTTTAAAAAAATTCAAAAGTTGTTTGAATAAAAACACTGCTTATAATCTTATTACAGCCATACTTAAGGAGTACAATGTAACGAAAATTTATTTTTAGTTAATATCTGAAAAAGTAATATAATTTATGTGTTATTGTTAGTGTAGAATGCGGCTGAGGTTAATTACAGTTGAGTCACTAACGGATGAATAATTTAAGAGTTGAAATAAAGGATAGTGTATATGTTTATGTTATAATATAACATTACTTATAAGAAAAATATACAGCACTTGAAGTTGTTGAAAATATTTATTACTAATCATGTCCGTTTAGAGAAGAATTTACTCTAGATGTATTTGTATTTTTACTGTGGACTAGTTAGACCTGTTACTATAAATAATTGCAACTTTATAATAAGTATTGTAATATGATTTACCGTATGAAATTAACTTAACCCTGTTATAGATGCTCTTGAAGGTGTTTTTAAAGATGTTATTGTATATATACACACACGAGGGGGTAACCAAAAAAACTGCAGTCAATTTCTGGAAGGTGGAATACTTGTAGTGCAAGATTTTGCCACTAAGTGAATGTTTTTTTTTTACTCGTGAGTTATTATGCCGACAGATGTAGGTTTTTCCTCGAATCATTTTTTTTTTCAATTAGTCATATATTTTATGGCTTTGGCTGATTCACATGAACAAAATCAGATAGGAAGTTTTTTTTTTGTTTTTTTTTGGGGGGATGGGGGGGTGCTATCTATGGCCTATAGGAAAGCTATCATGAGGAAAATGCAAGTTTATGAATGGTTCTATTGTTTTATATAATGTGAAATCTTTAATTAATAATTAACCTCATTTAGGATATGATTATCCAAACTGAAGAAAATATGGTGAAATTCATGAAGTCATTTTAAAAGCATACCATTGGACCATTAATGAATTCACATAGTTGACTGAGATTATTTTATAGAGTTCCACTCAGAAAGTTTTAACAGAAGAATTGAGAATAAAATGAATTGTAATAAAATTTATGCTCAATTTCTTACTCCTGACCAAAGAGACAATCAACTGGCTGGTTGCTGTATTTTGAAGAAAAACTTGGAAGCCAATAAGGATTTGTTTTTCAAAGTTATAACCAGTGATTAATCTTGTTGCTATGGTATAATTCAGAAACAAAACAACAATCCAGCCATTGGAAAACTTCCACTTTTCCTTATTCCAAAAAAGTATATGTAAAATCAAATGTGAAAATGATACTCATTTGTTTTTGTTTTTTATGTGAAAGGAATTGTTCATTTAGAATTTATTTCCTAGATTAAATAGTAAATCAGAATTAATATGTGAAATCATGATTTATAATAAACAAATCCTAATTATGATAACAAGTGATTGCTTTTTCCATCATGACAATGCGCCTATCTACCCAGCATTGAGTTTTAAATAATTTTTGGCCAAAACAACATGATACCATTGCCATATCCTTATATTTTCTTTAATGAGAAGAGAACTCAAAGAAAAATGTTTTGCTGATGTTGAAGAAGTGAAACAAAAATGGAAGAAGTACTAAAAGGCATCAACAAAGTCCACTTAATAGTGAAAAATTTTTGGACAAATATAATGTTTCAAAGAGCTTTGAACAAGATTGAAGTTTCAAGAATGTAAAAATAAATACATTATTTTTATAAATGATTTTGACTTTTATTGTTTAACCCTATGAATCCGTAATGGTCTGATAATATTAAGGGATTAGATTGATGTAATATTTACATGGCTATGACTACAAATGTCAAATCCACCAAGGATTTTTAGTGATCCATCATTGTTTTTTAATGAAATAAAAAGCTGAAATATTAGAAGAGTGAGCAGATTGAAGCTTGTTCATTAAAATTTAGGAATTGCTATCTTAATATAAGCTGAACACTAATTATATACATATATATATATATGTGTGGGGGGGTGTTATGATCTGGATCAAGTGATGAGTGCTGGTTCTGCATAAAATACATATATTGTGAATTATTTATCATTTTCACATGGGTGTGGTCATATGTATTGACTGTTTCAGGTTAGAGTTAAGAATGAATGTAGACTAACATTCCTAAGTTCAAATCTCTCCATTTATATAGTAAACATTCAGTATACTGACTGAATAAATTAATTATATATATACACCTGGGTCTCGTTTTACGCGATAGATAGTTTCCTCAGAAAACACGCGCAAACGAAATCGCGCAAAAATAGACGTAACTTACATTGAAAAAGGGGGGATGTAGTCTGTGATTTTTCAAAATTCGCATAAAAGCAAAGCACCAACATAAAATTACTTTAAAATTCGCGCAAAAAAAAAATAAGAAAATAAAATATGACTAATAAAAAATTTCAAATTTGAAAAAAATTGATACAAGACAAACTTTTTTTAACTAGAATATTTAATTTTATTCAAAATAATATATTTTTATGCATAATTTACATTTTTTTATACATGTTTTAATTATTATAGCTATTTGCCAAAAAATATGTTCGTTTGCAAACAATTAGCGCCAACTTCATACTCATGTTGTAACAGTGGTTTTCTGGTGACAACGTAATTAGTAATTAATCTTTGAGACGATGATTTTATTAATTGTTTATGAAACTAACAACTAAAAATTAAATTCTTATTTTTGTCTTTAATTTTCAATTCCGTTTAAAAATCAAATTTCACATTAATTTCAAGTCGCAGTAAGTAATTTTTAAATTGTTAATTACAATTAAAAATCAGATTTTAATTTTTAATTGTCAAATTTAATTGTGCCCACTGCTAATACTGACTTTTAAAAAATAAACTTGTGGACACTAAATGATTAATAATTGATTACGTTTTTTTTTAAAAAGCAAAAACAGAATGTGATTTAAAATGCAAAATTAACACGCACAATGTTTGAACAAATTTACATTATAATCTTGTAAAATTTAATGTGTGTATATATAAAATGTGGAAATTATGATTTTAATTTCATTATTGCATAAAATCTTACTATTATAAAGCACTGAAAATATTGAAATTACTAAGATCAAAGTCGAATTCCAATAATGTGCTACTACTTTCAATATAACATAAGTGCATGAAATTTATTATTTAAAGTAATAGCGCATTTTCGGAGGTCGACTTCCGGTGAAACACGAATTGCGTAACTTCAAAATCATGTTAAATAAGTCCATGTAAAAAAAGACCCAGGTGTATATATAATAAAACAAGTCATAAATTTTGTAACTTGCTTTTAAGCTTGCATTTAAATGATCACTAAATGGAGCTTTTGAAGAATTTTTGTCAGAAAGTGAATTTGAGTATTGGAAATTTATTAAATATTTATGAGGGACAATACACATGGTCCAGAAATAATATATTTCACACAATGGATTATGTATTGGTAGAGAAAGAGGGAATAAATAAAATACGGAAAATTAAGGTATTTGATAATGAAGAAAAAGTATGCACTAGTGATCATAATTTCATTGTAATTGAAATGGTTAGTAATGTGATGGAGAATAGAAATAAAAGTAGAAATAATAGTGAAAGATGTGAATGGAGAGTGAATGATAAGAATAAGTTGGAAGAGTATAAAATACAAGTTGAAGAAATAATGGAAGAGTGGGTTGGGGATGATTATAAGAATTGGTGTAAGGAAGTAGAAAAAGTTGCAAATAGGGTTTTAGGTGAGAATATTGAAAAGAATAAAAGTAATAAAAAAATTAAAATTAGTAAAAGTGTAAAAGAAAGGTAAGAAGCATGTAGAGAATATAAGTGTGCTATTAAGAATAAGGAAAGTGAAAAAGATATTAATGCTAAATGGGAAAAGTACTTAGAAAAGAAGAAGTTGGATAAAATAGATATTTATAGAGAGAGAATGGAGGATATTAATAAAAGTGGAAGAGATGGAAGTAAAAAATTTTGAAATTATATTAAAAGGAGAAATGTAGGGGAGAGAGAGTTAGTATTACTAGATGAGGAGGGAACTGAGTGTAGTTCTAGAGAAGATTTAGAGAGAATCTTAAATAGTTATGTAATGAATATAGAAAAGATGTTAGATGTGAATGATAGAATGTTAGAAAATATGAAAGAATATAGTAATGGGAATATTAGCTTTTCAGAAAATGAACTAAATGAGGTAGAGAAGAAATTGAAAAGTGGGAAGGCAAGAGGTTTAGATAGATGGGCAGCAGAGATGGTAATGAATTTAGGATATAGGGCAAAAGTAAAGTTATTATCCTGTTTTAAAAAAATGGCACAGAATAGAGTTTTCCCAAGTAGTTGGAGTAATACAAGAGTAAGGTTATTATTTAAAGAAAAGGGTAAGGATCATAGAAAGTTGAATAATTATAGACCGATAGCGGTAACATCAGTTTTATATAAAGTTTTCTCATATATGGTGGCTAGTAAAGTTGTAAAATGGATGGAAGGGAATAATGTAGTGGGTGAAATGCAAGGAGGTTTTAGATTAGATAGGCATATAGGAGATAGTTTATTTGTAGTTACACAACTTATGGATATGAGTAGGAATGCAGATAAACAGTTATATATGAGTTTTATAGATATAGAGAAGGCATATGATAGAGTAAATAGAAATAGATTATGGATAAGTTTAGCAAATTTGGGAATGGATGAAGCTTTAATAGATATTATTAAGAAATTATATGAAAATAATTATTATATATATCAATTAGAGAATATAGAATCAATTAAAGTTAAAAATGGTGTGGGACTAAGGCAAGGATGCCCTATGTCACCTATTTTGTTTGTGTTGTATTTGAGTGAAATGGAAAGAGCAATAGAAAGATTAGGAAGAGGGATAGAGATACCGTTAATAGGTAGTAAGGGAGTATATATTTTGTCAGGTCTTTTTTTTTGCGGATGATATATTTTTGTGTGCAGAAAAAAGAGAAGATATGGAAGTTATGTTGAGGACATGTGCAAGGGTGGGTAAAGAGATGGGGATTAAATTTAGTGAAGAAAAATCAAATATAATGATGGTTAATACTGAGGAAAGAGAAGATGTAGAATTTTTATTGGGAGATATTAAGTTAAGTGTGGTGAATAGATATAGTTATCTGGGAATTATTTTAAGTAATCAGAAAAATTATTTGGATGAATGGGAGAAAAAATTGATAAATGAAGCAAAGAAAAGAAAGGGATTGATAAAGAAATTAACAGTATTTTCATATAATAAATATGATGTAGCTAGAATTATGTGGAAAGGAGTTGCAGTAGCAGGGTTAACATATGGTAATGTTGCATTATATGTTAGTAAAAAGATATTAAATTATTTAGAAAAAGCTCAAAGGGAAGTAGGAAGACATGCATTGGCTGCAGAAGTATGGACAGCAAGGGAGGCAATTCAAGGAAAAATGGGATAGTCAAGTTTTCATATGAGAGATGCAAAAAGTAAAATGAAAATGTTTGGTAGATTGCAGTTTATGGATAATAAAAGAAAAGCTAAAATAGTATTTAATTGGGTTATGAGTAAAGGGAAGGTAACAAGATGGGTGAGAAAGGTAATGCAGTATGCAAAAGATTTGGATAAAGAATTTATATCAGTATATTTGTACAAAAGATGGGATAATTGTGTTAAGAGGATTATTGAGTGTTATAGTAGTAAGGAATGGGATAAAAGAATAAATTTATTAATAAAGACTAGGGAGTTAGAAAAATGGAGAAATAGTATGGAGAGTAAAAAGAGTTTAAATATATATAGAAATAAACAGAATATTAGGTGTGAGTTAATATATGATAATAGTAAGGAAAGTAGTTTATTGTTTAAGGCTCGAACGGGATCTTTAGCTACAAAAGAATATACATGTAAATGGAAAAATATGGGTGAGTTATTTTGTAAATTATGTAAGGAAGGAATTGAAAATATTAGGCATTTGTTAATTGAATGTAAATGTTTGAAAACAGAAAGGGTACATATAATGAAGTTGTGGAAAAATAAATATGAAAAGAGTGATTATATAGAAAGTGAATTATTGGTTTTTATGCTGGGTTTGGGAAAAGATAAGGGGGATTTAGATATAAAGGTTATAGAGTTGACAAAAATTATGTTATGGAAATGGGATAGAGCAGATTATGGGTAAATTTAGAGTGGGGAATGTAAAAGAAAGTGGCTAACAGGTTTATCTGGGCATAATTACTGAGATATTCTTGACTTCGTTTAAGGAGAAGCCATAATACATCACATCACATCACATCACATTAAGGCTCAAACAGGATCTTTAGCAACAAGAAAATATACATGTAAATGGAAAAATATGGGTGATTTAGTTTGTAAATTATGTAAGGAAGGAATAGAAAATATTAGGCATTTGTTATCTGAATGTAGATGCTTAAAAACAGAAAGGGCACATATAATGAAGTTATGGAAAAATAAATATGAAAAAAAGTGATTATACAGAAAGTAGATTATTGTTTTTTATGCTGGGTTTGGAAAAAGATAAGAGGGATTTAAATATAAAGGCTATAGGGTTGACAAAGATTATGTTGTGGAAATGGGATAGAGAGAATATGGGAAAACTTAGACTGGAGAATGTAAAATTAAGTAGCTAATAAGATTCTCTTGGTATATTTGCTGAGAGATTCTTCACTTCGTTTATGAAGAAGCTACAGTACATCACATCACATCACATTAGAGCTATTGGTAAGCTCCACTTAGTGATCATTTAAATGCAAGCTTAAAAGCAACTTATGAAATTTATGACTTGTTTTATCAATTATTATAAGTGTACCTTTGAAGGCTTTGTGATGCTATATTGCAGAGGCTTTTACTATATTGTGAAACTGAGCTGAATTCAGACCCATATAGCTATCTGGTTTGAAAAGCTGGATTTGAAGGCATTTACATGTCTGAAAAGTTTAGATTTTCAAATTGATAAAAACGTGTTTTGTAAGTGCTGACTTTTGAGTTAGTATTTTAGATCTAGTTTCTAGAGTCCCAGCTCTCCACTGAGGTGACCCATAAACTCAAAACCAATTGGTCTGGAGGTAGGGACTTAATGATAGAGATTTTGAATTCTTTCTCTTTGGCATTTATAAAAATAAAGCTTACTTAGAGCTATTGGTAATCTACATCTAGTCAATATATATAAAAGACATATTTTGCAGGTTCATCCATGTTAAAAAATTTAAATATTAATATACTGATGGTTCGACTTGATCACACAAGTCATCAACTGGGTGATTATATATATAATAGCTTGAATGTTTAATTAGGTCACTGAAAATGTTATGTATCAGGTTTTATTTCATGGATATTATTTGATGATATGATTATATCTAATTCTTAACAACTGTTTATAGAGCAGGGTAATATAATTTAAGAGGATAATCTTAAATATTTCATTATTATGATTAAAAAGGTTTAAAGATATGAATTATGATATGAGTTCAGTCTTCAAAAGTTTGTAAAGTTTGTAGTATGTCTTCAAGAATTAATATTTAAAACAATATATCTAAACTTTATACATATACATATGCATGTTAGGTTTAAAACAATACCTGTGATATCTCCACAATATGCTGTCAATATTACTTTAGAGTAAAAAAAATATTGTTTCATTATAGTAAATGAATACCTATGCACTTTTTAAATTGGTTTAATTATTTAGGAGATAACACTCAAGTAACACAAAGTTTAAATATCTTTTAGAGATCAAAGAACTACACTCGGAAAGAGAGTTATTCAGAAAAAAAGAAATATGTGAGCATGATAGCCTCAGATATAAATCTCATTTAAAATTAAGTGGTATGAATTAGTAATACATTTTGTGAAATCAAAATCTTTATTAGTATACTGGTATATAAATAGAAATAACATCTCAAAAATTAATAGATCCCAGTATATAAATCAGAAGAGAGTAGTGAAGGATGAACAAATGATGTAATGGTATACAGTTTATAGGTAATCAGTATGTTGTTAATTTTTGTAAACTGATACTCTCTTGTGAATATTTTTTAGAAAAAAATCCATTCAGTATGTAATCATACAGATACATTTCTTCCTGACCAATGCTGAAATAACTTGCTAAATATAATGATTATGGGATAAAAATGAAAGAAGATGGTTGAAAAAGAATCTGGATAAAGAATAGAAGGAAAGCAAAGTTGTTGATTATTATGCTTTTTAAAGTTTTGACTAATAAATATTATTGTTATTATTTTATGAAATAAAAAAAAATCCAAAACTTAAAGATAAATACTAGGAGAATTTTTGTGGTTTAACCTCGATCTCTATCACCTTCTAATTCAAATAACTATATAACAAATAAAAAATTACACATTTTGTAGAATATTGTCTCAAACATTGTGCCATTTTCATTTGGTGGGTACTAACTATTAAACAATAAATTGTGATTAAATCTTCTATTCTCCACTTTCAATTTTGCCATTTTGTAAAATCTCCAGTCTTTCATCATGTTCAAAATTTTTTGGTTAACTATGATTTGCATAGCATTTTTGCTCTTTTCTAAAACATTTCCAAGATGTTTGAATAATTTCTTTCTTCATTGTTTTATATATATCTCAATTATTACTGCCATTATCTAATTTTCTTTGATATAAAAATGTATCCATTATCTTTATAATACTTTTAGTCTTTTAATCTCATTTTATCTTGATCAAATCCCATCTTTTATTAATCTTACATATAGTAGATCAATATTACAATCAGAGTGTGATTAGAGTTCATCGATCTTTTGAATAACTTATTCTGACTTCCAAAACTGTTTTGAATGAAAATATAATCCTGATATTTGATGTCTCCTAGCATTTTCTTGTGTATGTTCTTCTATGTGATCACTCAAAGAATGTGTTTGCAATTGCAAAATCAAGATTTCTATAAAATGTAAAATCTTTCTCCTCTTTAATTTCTTATGCCAAAGACAAAATTCCCCAGTATCTCAGGTCCTATTCTCTCAACTACTACAGCATTCTAAATTGCCATAATAATCAAATTTTGCTAATATTTTATTGGGATAAATATTTTCTCAATTTGCTCATATACTTCTCAACATGTTCATATGTTTAACAGTTTTTGCTTATTTTTCCCCTTCCTAACTTTCTTAATTTTTTCATTAATCTCATTTTCATAATTTTTTATGCTTACGCTTTATATAAACCTAAACTCCGAATAAATATTTAATAAGCTTTCATCTTACACTTCAAGAGTGCAAGCAATAATAATAATAACTGCTATGTTTATTAAAAATATATTTAATCATTGCAATTCTCATTCAAATTTTTTATTATTATCTCCATTATCAGAAATTATCCGTCCGTTTTTAAAAGCACTAACCTGCTCTTTTTCCCCACTGGAATGTATTATTTATGTATTGCATAAAATTTTATTGATAACTCTCTCTTTTTTACTGATTACAAACAGATGATTAAGTTTATTACTTTTTAAGATATTTTTTTTTAAAAAAAAACTAAGTTTGGAAAATCTTTTGTTCCTTTAACCCTTAAAACTATTAATGGTGATTGATAATTTTTTGAATAGCATTAAAGGTAAATATATCTGTAGTTATTTACATGAAATAGTTCAACACATTACTTTGTTTACATCATATATATATATATTGAAATAACTATTTCGTGATATTCCAAAGTAGGCACGTAATATTATTGACTAGAATAGTTATAGTAACAATGCTTTTTAAAGTAATTAAATGGTAATAAATTAATACTGACAAAAACTTAAATGCTAAGTAATTTAGTTACTTGTGTATATGAAATACTATACTTACTGTATGAATCAATGTATGTTTGAATATATAAATTTTTGTTAAAGAACTTGTTTGTTTTTTTTTATTAGGAAATAATTTTGATTTAAACAACTTTTTTTTTTTTGTTCCCTGTAATAGTTTTTTTCGTTTTGAGTTTAAATTAGAAGTAAAAGGAAATCAATTGTTTTTTTTTTTTTTGTTTTTTTAACTCAAGTTATTATAAGGATTTAAACCAGAGAGCTATTTTTACAGATATAATCACTTAGAAGATGAATATCTTTTTTTGATTTACTGAAAATAGTAATCCATCTGTCTCAAAAAATTGTATATATTATATTAAATTTTTTCAATGATTTATTATCTTGTAAGCATATCAATGTTTGAGACTATTTTTATATAAATAACTAGAGATATCTTTATCTTTGTGTTGTTAGAAAACTATCAATTACTATCAACTGCCCTAAAGCCAAACAATTTTAATGGTTTTTCATCAACATTAAAAGTATCTAGTTATTTATATGGACATAGTTCCACATTTTGTTTTATTTACATCATAATAAATTCATGAAAATCTTTAACATATATATATATATGGCTTCCATAATAGTTTACATCTATGACTTTTTTAGTAAATAGACATGCATTTTTTTATTCTCTTCTAAAATATATAAAAATCATGTGTGTAAAATAAATTATGAAGGAATTTAAATCCAATTCTTTATTATAAAATAAAATTGACCATTAAAAATTCCAAGTTGCTATGGAAACCAGTTGAAAATGATAAAGAATAAACTCTGACATTGTCACTATTTCAAACAAGTAAGAGAGAAAACACTTTTTCATTGTGCAGTTTACAAAATGGAAGTCATGAAAATTTTAATAAATATTCAGGGCTAACAACTTCAGAGTGTTCCATTCTGAACTTCTATTAATGTAGCTTATTATAAACTGTAAATAAAAGAATGCTTTAGGAGTTACTACACTTCTGTCAACCTAATAATTGCTTGCAGATGCTTAAAATATGTGACACTTGGCATAAGGAAACATGCTCTTCAATGTCTTGTCAAATGAAAATACTCTTCTATAACTGCATTTATATATCAATTTGCCAATGTTTAATACCCTCAATCGTAGGAAAATCACCATGGAAATAAATAAATAAATAAAAGCATTTAATGAAAACAAATTATGAGGAATTAAAAATATTAAATGAAGATTTTTATAACCATATATCTCGATTCAAATGTTAAAGAAAAGTGAGCTAGGTAACTGACTAAAGTTAGTATAAACTTTTTAAAAATTATTATAAGTAAAAAAGATTTTTCTCTTATGTGTCCTCTTCATACAAATAGATGTAAATATAATTTGTTATATTATTTTTATTATGTTCATTAATTAAAATTAGAGTTATTGTTAATAATTTTGTTGCCTGTTTATTTCTCATCCGAATTCTATGTAGGTTATTTTACTTTGTCTTATAATAATATCATAAATGTGAACAGGATAACAAACAGTAAATATGGCTGGATCTGCATAAAAGCTTCTTTTTTTATATGTGCCTAGTCGGATCATTATTTATGGCTATTATAAATTAGTTAATAAAAGATAAAAATTATTTAATCACTCCACCATGTATGCAGTTACCTGTTACATATTCATAATTCCTCCAGACTAATTCATGCATGTTGCTATTTTTTTATTATATTTTCAATAAATTACCACTTATATATCGGTAAAACCATCACAATATATATTATAATGATATAACCATCACAATATATATTATAATGATATGCCTATTCTTAAACCTAAAATAATAATAATAAATGTTTATGTTTGTTATCGGTTCTGCTTTAAGAGAAGCAACTTATTCGTTAATTAATTATCTATATTTTGTTTGCATACATATTAAATAAATGATTTATAATTTTTTTGTAATGTTTATTTTTAAAAAAACATTCCAAACTATAAATAAATATTTGAAAAAGAAAAGGTTGTTATAATTTAGACTTTAATAAATAAAGGTTGAATGATAACCATTTATGTAAACTTAGGTAAGATTATTAAAATAAAAAACCTAAATACTGAAAGCTTATTATATTTATTTTATAAAGATTAAATGATATATATTTTATTAATCTCTGAAAATTTTAAAATAATATATACCAAAAATTATATAAAAGCATTATTAATTAACCTATTCTAGAATCCCAATAACAGTGCTAGGTGAAATTACGAGACATGAAAGGACAGCAGAAAAGGAGAATATAGAGTAAAATGTATTACTTGCAATCTAAATATGCAGCTGATAACATCCTTATCCCTAACCCATGGTAGAAATTCATGTACTTGTTACCAATTATTTACAAATGCATACCTGCTATAAATCTGACGATCGTTGTATTACATGCAGTTAGAGGTTTAGACATATATTGTAAAAGAATTCTATCATGCAATGGCATTTCAAAATTTTGATAACAAAGTATATTTTGTGAAACTCTAAGAAATTATGAAAGAAATTTATTTCATTATATACAAGCCATTTATCATCACAATACCAGAATTCCTTGAGAAGATTTGTTTACAACTCAAGAAACCAAAGAGAACTTTTCTAGAACATTCTACATGTTATAGAGGCAATGGATTTAGTCTGAAGAAATCACAGCAAGGAGCAGCTTTACTGATTACAGGATTTAGAATAAAGAATTTCATACAAGAACTTTTTAAAAAGAAAAATTTTTTTCAGAAATACTAAAATTTCACTTATATATTGTTTCTTATTATGCATGCATATTTTTCTTTGTTCTAGAGCATTCGAAGATAATAGGTTAACTGGCCAGGTAAAACAATTTTAATAATATTTTATTCTTATATTTATGTGCACATATATTACCATGCATGAATGTATGAATGTTTAGATAGTTAGCACATATTATATTGTTTGGGTTTAGCTGATGAGAATAAACCAAAGGATCTCATCATTGTATATAATTTGAATGTTTGGGATTATAATATACTTTTTTCCGTTATATTTATTCAAAGATTTATTTGAATTTCATAAAAACTTTAAGGGAACATTTATTTATAAAACTGTTTGTAAGAACTTTCATGACTGAATGTTATAAGTTGATCGAAGCTATTTAAACTAATTAATGTCATTTGCTTATTATAATATATTATTTATTAGCAATGTAAATAAAATTGGATGATTTTTCACTTAATTAGTTCGTATTAATTATTGTATTTATTCACTCACATCAATTCACAGTCACATTATTATTATGATTATTTTAAATACTGAAATCATGAATCATTTATAATTTTAAATATATTTAAAGTTAAAACAATTACTCTTTGACTTTAAATATATGTTATTGCAAAGCCTTGTTTTCAATTTATATTTACAAAGAATATCACATATCTTATAGTTACTAATTGCATTCAATAAAATTTAAATAGAATATTAAGAGATATAATTAAAATCACTTCTTTTCTTTTCAAAAACTTTATTTGATGTATATATATATCCACTTATTTCCAACGTTTCGACTATCTTTACTCTATAGTCATTTTCAAGGATCTAGAAAAAACATTACATTATAAACAAACTTCACATAATAAAAACAAAAATAAAAAATAAAAATAATCAAAAACAATATAAAGCATATAAACCCTATAAAATTTAAAAATAAATAAAATACATTAAAATCAATTAAATTAAAAACACAAAACATACACCACACTTACTTGACTCCCTTCTCAAAAAACTTTCCCTTTTTACATTTTTTATCCAAAAAACCAATTGTTACAATAAAAAACTTATTTCCTTTTTCTTTCTTATATACTTCAAAAATGAATTTATTTCCAAAAATAATTCTTTATTCATGTCTTATCCAATTCTATTTAAAACAGGTTTATATCTTTTTATATATAAACTCTCTTTTACCATTCTTTCTTTATACATGAATAAAAAATTATTTTTGGAAATAAATTCATTTTTGAAGTATATAAGAAAGAAAAAGGAAATAAGTTTTTTATTGTAACAATTGGTTTTTTGGATAAAAAATGTAAAAAGGGAAAGTTTTTTGAGAAGGGAGTCAAGTAAGTGTGGTGTATGTTTTATGTTTTTAATTTAATTGATTTTAATGTATTTTATTTATTTTTAAATTTTATGGGGTTTATATGCTTTATATTGTTTTTGATTATTTTTGTTTTTTATTTTTGTTTTTATTATGTGAAGTTTGTTTATAATGTAATGTTTTTTCTAGATCCTTGAAAATGACTATAGAGTAAAGATAGTCAAAACGTTAAAAATAAGTGGATATATATATACATCAAATAAAGTTTTTGAAAAGAAAAGAAGTGATTTTAATTATAGAATTATATGGCTGTATGTACTGTATATTTTTGAAAAGAAAAAAGGATTGAGTCGTGATTAGAAACAGAAGTAAATGAATATTAAGAGAGTATCAACCAATAAATCCATAATATAGGAAATTGGTATCTGAAACTAAAGGGCATTCTTTTTGCCCATATGTACCATTACAACATATAATAAATAATCATAACTTAATTTTATATAATTGAAATGGAATTAACTGTACCTCCCATTGAGTCATGTAACATCAACAAACAATGAAAAGATTGAATGGTACCACTATATCTCTTAACTTTGTTATTATATAATCTTACTTCAATAATGTAGTTTAAACAAGAGAGTGAATTATATTTATTATTTTAATTTATGTCCATAAGAAATAATCTGAAATTACTATTCATATATTCAGAGGTTCAATGCAAAGCCCCAATTTTACTAAGCTCTAAATATCAAATGAAGATTTATCGTCTATTGAAATTATATAACTCAATTACATATAATTAATTGCATATAATTAATTACATATAATTCCATTTCAATTACACATAATTATGTTATAATTATTTATTATTACATTTATTAGACTGATTTTTCTTTTGATATTTAGAGATTATTAAAACTGGGGATCTGCATTGATCCTCTGAATATTTGTTAAATCATTACAGATTATTTATTCTGTAGTTAAATTAAAATAATAAACAATTCACTGTCTTGTTTAAATTATATCACAAACTACGTTTATATAGCAACAGAACTAAGAGATAAAGTGATATTCTGTTTTTTATAATTTATTAAAATTACATAATTCAGTGGGAGATATAATTAATTCTGTTTCTATTACATCCAACCACTAACATACACACACCCATATATATATATACATACAAATAAAATGTCCATTAATTAAAAACTATTGCAATAACAATAAAATTAATAAATATAACAGTAGTTCACTACTATATGTAAACTTTCAATCTGAAGAACTACTTTCAGTTAATTTCTTAACCCTTCTCAACTGCCGTTAAATTCAAAAACATAATGGAAACAAACGTGATTATATTCATTTTATTTCTATTTATTGAAATTGCCTCCTTAATTTTTCTTTTATTATAGTTTCTCTCCTCATGAAGAATCTTAACACTTTCAATATCAAATTTAAATTTATATTTACATGTCATTTCATGATCCAAGAAAACTGAAGCAAGCATTAAATAACTATTATTTTTAATTTTTACATGTTTGTATAACAATTCATGCTCCTTTAATTTTTTTTAATACTGCACTTCAATTCACCTATATAAAATAACATACATCCACAAAAAATTGATATACAACATTACTTTTCTGTTTGACAAGTATGACATTTTTAGAATTATTCACTAACTTATTAAAATTATTTGTAATACAAAATGAAACATTAAACACATCCTTATATATATATCTTTAAAAATTTTACTTGATATATATATATATATATATATATATATCTTTAAAAATTTTACTTGAGCATTTGAAATATATGGAATAGATATCCATTTTTTATTGTCAATCTTCAACTCCTTTAAATCCTTATAACTTTTTTTAAATTGACAAAGTATTATTAATCTATTCAATTTTATAATCAACTTCAACCAATATTTCAATATTTTTTTCATTTATCACTTTGATAATGACAAAAAATTTTATTAGAAAACAAAAAAGGTCTAAAACTTGCTATCTTATACGTAATTGGCACATTAGATTTACTATTTATATATTCTCTTTTTTGCAATGGTTTGAAATAAATAAACATGATTTCTTTTTCATTGAATAAAATAATATGAATGGTGAGAAAATAAAATATATTAATAGTATTTTAAAGACGTCTAAAAATAAAGCCTTAAGTAACAATGGATACTATGTTTTATCCTTCCTGTGCCATACGTCCTCGTATTTTTGCAAATATAAAATTACATAAAGAAGGTAATCCTTTGCAAATTATGATTGATTTTGGTGGTTCATTTATTTACAAAGTTCTAAATATATTGGTAAGTTGTTATAAAAGTTTTTAGGATTTGGTGAAAGTACTACTGTTATTTTTTGACTTTGTAGATAGAATTAAAAATGTTGTGTTTAATGAGAATGATATTATTGCTTCATTAGTTGTGACAGAAATGTAAGGTTCTATTGATAGATTGGATTCCATAAAAATAATTGAACATGCATTAAAAAGTAAAAGTGTTGTAAGTTATAAAACTTGTTGTTGAATCTTTAAAGAAAATTTAATAACATTGTTGCTTTTGTTGAAAGTGGATATTATAAAATATCTAAAAGTTGGCTTATGGGTCTGCCTATTGTTGCACAAGTTTGCAATTTTTTTTGTTACATATGAGAGTAGTATTTTAGACATGTGTATTTTTAAAACTATTAAAATTTACAAAAGGTATGTGGATGATGTTTTTGTTTTTGGAAATACCAATAATTATAAATCTGCTTGTAGAGGAGTTAAATAATTTGAGTAGCTTAAAATGGACTATTGAAAAAGAACAGGACAAAAGTATTAGGTATTTGCATTTATTTTTTACAAGAGATAATAGTATGTTAAGTTATAAATTAATAATTAAATCATTGCAAAAAAGAGGATATATAAATTGTAAATCAAAAGTACCAATTATGCATAAGATAATAATCAGAAAATAATACATTTTTTACAACAGCTATATAAATATCAAATTTTTTTAATATACATAAAAAGCCTTTTTCAGTACCTGATTTATTATTTCCTGATTATTATTTTATGGAAGAACAGCATAAAGATATTTATTCTTTTCCAATTATGCATAAGATAGCAAGTTGTATATCGTTTTTGTTTCATAATCAAAAATTATATCTTTACCAGTATAATAAATTAAAAAATATTGAGATATTTGTCAAGAAATTGCTGGAATTTATAAGATTAAACAGATTAACTTTATGTTAATTTAAAATGAGTTATAATGACTTAAAGGAGTTGAAGATTGATAATAAAAAAATGGATATCTATTCCATATATTTCAAATTGTCAAATGAAATTTTTTTAAGGATATATATAAAGATGTGTTTAATGTTTCATTTTGTGTTACAAATAAACATTAATAAGTTAGTGAATAATTCTAAAAGTGTCACATCTCTCAAGCAACAAGAAAAGTTATATATCAATTTTTGTGGATATATGTTATCATATAAAGGTAAATTGAGATGCAGTATTGAAAAAAGATTAAAGGAACATGAACTGTTTATACAAGCATGTGAAAATTAAAAATAATAGTGATTTAATAACTGCTTTAGTTTTTTTGCAACAAGAAAGGACATGTAAATATAAATTTAAATTTGATATTAAAAGTGTTAAGATTATTTATATGGAGAGAAACCATAATAAAAGAAAAATTAAGAAGGCAATTTTAATAAATAGAAATAAAATAAACATAATTAATAGACAAGCTGCTAATGTTAAAATTCATGATTCATGGGATTTAAGATAATGGCATTTGCTTCTGTTATGCAGTTGAAGAGGGTTAAGGAATCAACCAAAGTACTTCTGCGGATTGAAAGACTGTATATAATAGTTAATTATCATTACATTTATTATTTTTATTGTTATATATATATATCAAATTACTAGTAAGAACATTATAACTTTTAATATACCAATTTAGATATGAATGCCATCTACATTTAAAAATTATAACCTTATTAAAATCACATAATATTAATGTTCCAGAATAAATGACTAACTTCTAATAATGTGTGTATATTAACCATTATATATTTAGAATATGCCATTTTGATTTTTTTTTGTTCAAATAATTGTCAATATGCAAAAGAAAAATATTGTCAAACAAGAATTTTCATTTAAAATAACGAAATATTAACTCTCCACAAAAAACGTAATTTTTATACCACAGTTCATATTTTTACATACTTTTTAATATGCATTTTAACTTAGCAATAGTTTTGACTCATATTTATATATCTCTTTATATAGTATTGTATTCTGTAATTTCTTCAGCAGCATATATTCTATCAATAATGAAACTGTCAATATTTGATACTATATTAAATTCAACATTAAAATTATAGCAAATAATTTAGTAATCTTACCACACTTTCTACTATTTATATATAAAATAATGAAATACTTTTTTTTTCTTCAGTATACTTTTTTTTTCATTTGTGTGTAAACTTATGTAAAGTAATTAAAATATCATTTCCCTTAAATCCTACCTTGAATAAGGCACACTTATCAGTTTGTGTTTTCCTGAAGGTTTATGATGATGGTATTTTAACTGTATTTATATATTGGACTACTTTTATATTCTTTTTTCTGTCAGTTTATTAAAATATTACAAGAATCTACTCATGCTAAAATGAATTCAAAAATATTAGCTTATAATAATAATATTTTAATCAAAACATTTTGATACAATTTTAATTTATACAACTTTAGTAATCTAGATTTCCAATGGTTGTCATTCAGAAGACTTTAATCAATTAACTCAGCTGAAAAATAAATACATAAAACACTTGAATTAGAAAAAATTCAAATAAAATGTAATAATCAATATTTATATTTAATATAGAAAACAAACATTTAAATTTAAAATATCATAAAAATGTCTTTAACAGTAATAATAAATTCATGTTACATCATTTTACTCAAAATTCATGCATGTAAGCATGAGAAATCAATACATTCTAAATACTAAACCATTAAAATATCACACGACCATCATTTTTTCCTTGTACAAGTTATTAAAATAGTTGCACTTTTTCCATATAATTCATCCAGCTAGTGCAAGATATAATAGTCAATAAATGCTAAAAGGTTTGTGCATTTAAACCCTTACCTAGTGTTTATTTATCCAATATCTCCAACTTAGATTTTAGCTTATGGCTGGCAACAGATTAGAAGACTTGGATTTGAGAGTAATGCATTTAAACTTTCTGACATCTAGTGATTACTAGCAAGTGCAAGATATAGTAACCAATAGATGATAAAATATTGTGCATTTAAACCCCTATCTGGTGCTTATTTATCCAATATCGCCAGAACTGATTCTAGCTTAGGGCTGTCATCAGTTAAAAGACATGAATCTGAGAATAATGCATCCAGACATTTAGTATCTATTGATTATTATACCTTGCACTTTGGTGAACCTACTGTATGGATAGAGTTATTATGACTTTAGATACTAAATAATTATACCAAATAATTCCAGTCTAGTATTTGGTTAATGTCAATTTTTAACAAAGAATACCATCTGCTCTGCTAATATCCAGAAGCCATTGTTTTGTCTACTTATGCTATTTTTGAAATTAATTGCTTACAATTTTTATTTATCCTAAGATCTTCAAGTGAAGCATACTTTTCTGCTCTTCTACATGGGCCTGATACTTAATTATTAATTATATATTTTAGTATCTTATATATTAATTTGCTAATCATTCATAAGCATGTTTGATATCAGAGCATAGTTGAATATTTTTATTATTTTTTATATTGCTTTGCTTACATATAACTATATAATGAATGAACTACTTAATAGACAATTATATAAATACCTCTTCATATTTACTGTGGTGAACAAAGAAAATTTCATTATATCTTCAAGTTCATTGCTTAAAAATATAGGAAAATTATTGAGAATGATAATATGTAATAAAAATAGTGGAACAACTGAAAAAAAAGTAACAATGTAAACCTAAGATTAAAAAAAAATATTGAAATAAAAATTTGGAAAAAATATCAATCAAAACATTAAAGTTAAGAAAGTCAATTATCCCATGACTTCTCATTGTTCAAGACAAATGTATAAGCAAAAATGAGTTTCACAATCAATTTTTGACTAATTGATTTTTATTTCAATAAGAGGAAATAACATTCATTAATCAATTTATTAATATTATGTTATACTTGACAATAAATGAATGTTTCAATCTACAGATAGATTACTATTAATCTAAACTTTGTGAATTCTAACTTTTCTATTTTAAAACTTTTTTAAGGTTAGTCAACAAGGTTTCTCAAAAAAATTTACAAACACAAAAATTATGGTAATACATCATCTGATCATCCACACTGCTTGATGGCACTGTTGTTAGTGAAAAATAAATAAATATAATGTTACCAGGCTGTTTTTATTTTGTTAATTTTATGTTTTTAATTTTTGAATTTGTTGGCTTTTTTATTTTATTTTTTGACCGGTTTTATATATATATTTTAAAAATAAATATATTGTTGTTGTTTTTGTTTTTTTTTACTTTTTAAAACATTCGGCCTTTTTTTTTTTTTTGTTTTAACAAACTTTTTTTTTTCCGGTCTTTTTTTTTTTTTGTTAAGAAACTTTTTTTCCCAGTCTTTTTTTGTTTTTTGAAAAACTTTTTTTGGTCATTTACCAGGTTTTTATTCATAAACAAATACATAGAAATTGCTTTTTTATTTATTTTTTTTACATTAGTTTGCTTTTAACAACAACCAAAAAAGAAAACAAATGGTTTCAAAACAAACAAAAAAACTTTCTATTTTATAGTCACAAACACTCTCATTTCACTGCTGTAAATTCATGTCTTCTAAGATGGCACAGATCATGTCTTGATTCTTTTTCAGATGTCTTCACATAACGTCTGCTATGTAGTTCTCTAGATCTTCTCTTGGTGTGCCTTGTGTTTGCTTGTTTCACCACTTGAGAGAACCCCCAAAGGCATTCAATGGTCTGGGTATGCACACCAGTGTCAGGGTCCATGAAATTGTATTTGTGATTGACTCTCATGTGGTGAAATCCAGAAGCTTTCAATTCAGAAGTTCTGTATTCTTTTCCAGCAATCAGAGTAAATGCTGGAACCAGGCCTGATGTTTTCACAGATGGATTGCATAAGGATGTTGGCAGATTGAGAGGATACAGCTGCCACAAAACAATCACCTGTCTCATGATAGATACTCCTCAAAATCTACTGTTATTGAAGCATTCTACCCTGGTGATTTTTCTGTTGACTGGACATGGTTTCATCGACTACCACCGTCATACCGAGGCTGACGATTTGGCAGCATGAATGAGAAAGAAGGCTTTCATGACAGAACTCTCTAAGAGCTATCATCATATTCCTTACAGCATTTTGACACATTTCCAACTCAGCTCCGATATGCTTTACTGTAAGCTTATCCCAGCTCCAATAATAAATTAGGCATACTACTTTCAAAAAAGTGATTTGGCAGCCCTCAAACCACATTCCATGATGAATGGAACAACTTTGATAGCATTGACAAGATTGACATTCCATTTCAGATATTTGACAACACCTTAATAGCATTAAATCACCACAAACACAGTTTTTCTGGGTGGATAAAATATTTTTTATTGAAGGAAGGCCACTGCACCTGCTTCTGTAGCAGGTAAATGTAAAAACTTGAACACTGAATGATTTTCTGTCATTGAAGTGTTTTGATCTCAAATAGTATCAAAAAGTGCACAACTTTATCATGAACTTTGCTGAATCATGATTTACACTTCTCATTTTTTGAATTGTAACACCTGAGAATGAAAGTAGGGGTGTTTGAGAATTAGTTAGAATTTGTAGGAACTCACATAAATTACAATACATTTAACCAAAAATAACCATTCTAATATAGTTTTCATCATTACAAATACAGAAACCTTCATATCATATGCTGTACAACAGTCAAGATTATGTTGCAACTCATCGCTAATTAATGTTCACATGCTAGAAATGTTGGGGAATGGTATACTTCAACAACATCTAGTGTTTGAACAGTTTACAGGACATAAGATCTACAAGTGGCATTGGAAACAGCATAATTCTGTGCTTTTGCATAGAAACAGCACCATTGAGCAGTGTGAATGATCAGATAATGTATTATCAAAATTACTGTAGCACAGGCATCTATGAAGGAGTTAAATGGTTGAAAAATCATGCCAAAATATGTTTATCCATAAACAATGTGAATAATAATAATATGTATTACTTTTAACTGTGTCCACACATATTTTATAAAAATTAATTTGCAAAACAAAATACATTAGAAAAAAATATGATAACAGTTTCTAATATCAATCATTATATCATCTTAAAAAATAGAAAATATGCAGTCAAAATGCAATATTTTCATTGTACAGTTTTTTGAAGTTTAATTTATCTGTAAATTGTATGAATATTTATTTGTACATAATTCAATATTATAGACTAAATTAAAATATTATCAATCCTATATTAAAGTTTATTTTCAAATAATATATATAAAAATAGTTTGCAAATGATCTTTTATCTAATTTGATTTGATGATTAATACAGTAAAAACCAAAATATTTTTTTCTTCAAGCAGAATTTTGATTATGTTTCAAGTTGAAATAAAACAATTGTGCATCCATAAATTAGTTTATCCAGTCATTGAGTTTTATAGAGTCTTAGCATGCTACTTAGGAATGTTTTTTTAAAAAATGTTGATAAAGCATCTTAATTACAAAGACATGGTGTTATAGAATTTTTTATGATGCTCATGGTTGTGATATTATCATAGGTAGAAGCTTAACATGCAGATAGGCTCAGATATTGGGATAGTGAGATGATAGAAGTGATATTCCACTATATATTTTGAATATACAAGAATCAATGACATCATCATTAACTCAATTGTGAAGTTAGAGTAAGTTTTTTAATGTTTTATGCTTATTTCATGTTATGAACAATAATGCAATCATATTTCAAAATATTTTTATATTACCATTTATCCATCAATCATTACATAATACTTGCTTGCAAATTAAAAATATTTGGCACCCAATGTGGGACAATAATTATTTAGCATGATTCTATATTTGAGCAATTTTGATGAATCTAAAGCCAGCTATCAGTAATAATAGACGCCCACTGCCTAAGAGATAGTAAATAATTTTGAAAAGTCCAAACAATATTTTTAACATATTGATGTAAACAATGAAAGGCAATTGAAGATAGAAAATAAGACATAAGAATGTATTAGAGATGCAAACAGGATCCAAGGAGGAATATTTATAATAGATGCAAACAGGATCTAATGAGAAATATAAAGCAGTTTGTGAAAAATTTATTTAGATAATAGTTTTGTTCCAATGAGTTTATTGAGATTTTTAAAAAATTTACAAATCAAGAAAGTGAAATGTGTGTGATAAAAATTATGAAAGAGATCAATGAGTTATTACAAAAGAGAGTCTTGAAACAAGTTATGAAAGTGATAGCTTAAGTAAAAAAGCAAGTAAAGATACTTTAAAAATAGATAATGAGGATTTTTACAAAGCAAAATTTAGGCAAATGAAGCAGAAACATAATTGAAAAGATATAAAAATGATTGAAAAATGCAATAATATCAAAGCCAATAAACATGATGCAAATTATCAGGATATAACTTGAGTTAAATAGATCAAAGGATAGTTCTGGTGGACAAGATGACAGATTTACAAAATCAAACAAACTTGCAGTTAGTATAAAAGTTAAAGAATATACAAAGATAAACTAGCATTTTAAGAAAGTGATTCAGAAGATAGGATACTTGTAATTTAAACTGATTAATCAGAAATTAGAAAAAGAAAAAAAACAGATAAAGCAAGAGGTAATAAAGAGAGATGAGTATATAAATCAAATAAAGAAAAATATAAAGGAAAACCAGATAAAGATCAAGTTAGAAATGAAAAAAATTTATATGGAATTCAAAAAAATAAAAAACATACACATAAAATTTTAGAATATGTGAGAGGTGAGTAAATTAATGGATATATCAAAATTCAAGAATTGGAAGTGTTGTAAATATATTAAAAAACATCAAAACAAATAAAAATTGAACACAAAAAACAATGTGTAAGATGTCTGAGATTATGAAAGAAGAGCTGCAAGTGTTGGCACCTGTATGACAAAGAATCAGGCTAAATACCAAGAATAAATAAAATCAACACAGCAATAGATGTTGCAGCAAATTAATGAAAATTTGAAATTAAAGAAATAATTAAGATATACATTCAGGTGGCACATAACAATCTAGACACATAGATTACAAAATCCAAGGCAGAGGACACTTGTCAAGAAAACAAGTACACAAGTTATAAGAATGTATTAAATTATTCATAGAATAGAAAATAATAGAACCAGATATGAGATTTGAGATGAAGCAATGTCCATAAGTTATAAGATTGCAACTAATAATAATCTTAGCAGAGTCAACAACATAAATTAGAATTGGGAAGAGTAGTGTGGACATACATATATATAAATTGAGATGGTTATGTGTCTTGTGGCATACAACATAGTAGTGTGTGTACATGTATATATATATATAAAGTTAAAAGAAAAAAAATAAATACAAACAAAATTTTTTGTACATATTGTCTATATTACACTGGAATAACAGTTAAGGATTAAATAATTTTGAATTAAAAAATCATTATAAATTAAACATTTAAAAAGATCTCATAAATATTTTATTGATTCTAATTTTGAAATTAAAACAAGCATATTTTTATGTTACAATAGATGTACTAGTAATTATAAAATTCCACTATTTATTTTGATTAGATTAAGAAATTTTTTAAATTAAAGCTTGTATAGTATATTTTATTAAAAATCCTACAAAGTTGTCTTTAAAAGAAGTGAAGTGATTTGAAAAAAATCATTAACTTTTTTTAATCAAGATAAAGAAAACTTACTTTTACTTACTATATATTTTTTAAATTCTGCCCTATTAAAAGGTTAGAATAAGGATTATATGACAGATTATGACACCATGATTAAAATTAATATGAAGTTATAACTGAAGGCAAGAGACAGGTATCTAGATGCTGCTTCTAGTGCAACAATGGAGGCATTTTGATTCACATGGAGGCCAGCACCAACTTTTCCATGATTCATTAGCCTGTATATATTGTGTATTAGCTGATATATCTAAAGTCTTACTCAAATTCTAGACTAAATGGTGCTGACTGTATGTATGTTAACAATTACTGTATTATACCTTTCTCAAAGATGACAATAATCTAGTCAACTGTTTAGAAGAGATCAGCTTACCAAGAGAGTCCATTGGCTTGTTGAAAAATTTGTTTATACATATATTGTTTTATTTATATTAATGCATAATTGTTGTATAAAGGGGGTTTATATTTAATGTGTTTGGACGTCCAGTTGATAATGATTTAAATATTTCCTTAATGCAGGATGGTGCAAAGGTGATATACTTTAAAGACTATGCACTACATTAAATTTTATTTTAGTATTAATTAATTAGAAATTAAGTTTATTGTTGGCCAGTATATTAATAGCACTAACTGGACAGGGCATTGATGGTAATCAACTTGTTTCTGTATGTCAGTATTATTATTTTTGTTATATTCTGATGGATTAGCACTTAAGTTTGTATCCAAATTATTATTTAAATAATCTTCCCCAAGCTGGCAAGAAATAAAGAATTAGCCTGGTCTATAATTGATCACTTTCAAACCCAGTTGTAAGATTAACTATTGATTTATTTTTATTTTTGATCATTTATGATGATGAATGATTATTATTTATCTGCAAGGCTGGGTAAACTTATAGTTAGTGCTGTGTTCATGCCTCATATTCATTATATATTTTTTGTATGTTTAAATTTGAGTTTTGACTTGGATTGATGATGATAATTTTCCATCTCCCCATGTTTACCCCTATTTCTATGTATCATTACAATATATGTATACAAATGGTGATACATCATTTAGAAATGGTTTCTTATCCAAGTTAATAAGAGTAAAAGTGTTCAAGGGGATGCCAGATAAAATCCCACAAAAATATCTGCAAGGAATTATAGTTATTTTCATTCTACAATTTAAATAATAAATAAATAAATAATTATTATAGCAACCAATTATTTATGTAGAACAGTCAAGGATTAGTGGAACTTCAGATATCATCCTATGTTGACTATAAAGAGTCTATTATCCAAACTTTCTGGAATGATCAAAGGCAATATTATATGTTACAGTGATATCATGGGGAAAATATAAGATAAGCTCAAAAGAAAATTTATCCCATTTTTTAGACAAATTGTTAAATAAAAGATATTTAACATTTTCCCTCTACTAGAAAGCTGCATTATTCATATCATAAAGCAAAAATTACACTCTAATGTTCACCAGATTATACTGCCTAACAATCAGAGGAGTATAAAAGAGATGATTGATCTACAGTCACTATTGATAATAGAAATTGTGCATCCAGAATCAAATAAAAAGATAAAGTGTTATAAAATTTACCATATTAATACATCCACCATTCATGTTCCAGAACTAGATCTGGTCAGAAAAAATACAAAGATAGATCATTGAGATTATGCAACACTAGAGAAAGAAACAGGATAAACACTATCATATAAAAATGGTCTTTGTTCACATTACCAGAAGGAGAAACTCCAGATAAAGATCACTCTCAAACTAGGATGCCACAAGATTATATGAGTGATTATCTGATGAGGAAAACTAGACAATGTCAATGAATCATTCCTCGCCAAAGGCTTCTTTATAAATGAGTAAGAATAGCATAAGTTAAGCCACATTTATATTTTAAACATTTTATATTTATTTCATGGTTACCCGTGCAGTCTCAAATATAATATGATTGTTTACAAATAATTATGATGTGTAATGAAATAATAAAAGTAGCTTTAAAATACTATAAAAGTATTCTAGTATAAACATAATATTTTATGATTAAAAAATACTGCAAGAGTTGTAGTATAAAAAACGTAATTAAGAAAGCAAATTGTACTAATGAATGTTTGAATCAATGAATGGAATGTACATTACTTTCAAAAAAATAACTGCAAATTAAATAGAAAATAGATTGAAATATATACATATAATTAATGTGTCCACAATTATTTTAATAGAAAATTAAAATAAATAAATAAATCTTAAGGATTTTAAAAGAGATTATGATAAAACTATAATCTCTAGTTTCTAAAACTATAATCTCTAGTTTCTACCTTAGTTAAAAAGATTATTGTAAGGAAAAATTTTTTAAATATAATTATGAGTTTATCTAAGATTCAATTTAAATACATGTATATTGTCTATACTGAACTTAATGTAATTAGAAAGAATTTGAACTTAGACTTTCAAGCTACATACAGCTATCCACTCCATTTTATACAACTGATGTTAAGGTCCTATATGTGAGGGATCTGAGGGATTTAAAGAAAACATGGATACGGCAATAATATTGGCATCAACAAGTGTTTTGATGAGTGCTGATTCAGTACAAAATATGTATATTGAAAATCCATTTATCTTTTTCATATGTATGTGATCATGTTTATCAGTTGTATAATATGGAGGGAATAGCTGTAGGGCACTTGAAAGTATGATTTCAAATCCCTTCTAATTATACTAAGATTTGATTGCTTTTTAAAAGATGTAGTGATTTATAAGATATGTGTTCTTTAGGGCAAGTTTTGAGATAGTTATTGCACAAATGTTAACATCAATTTTAGTGAGGAAAATCATCTGAGGAGTAACAGCTGTCTAAGATTGACCTTGAATCTCATTTCTGCAATTTAAAAAAAGATTTTAATTTTTTAATGCAACAAAAAAATCTAGTTACAGTAAAATTGTATGATGAATCAGAAAATATTTATTCAACAAAGTTTATTAAGCAAAATTCTAAACCAAAACATATAAAAAAGGAAATTAAAGTCACCACAAAATTTTTATAACTGATTATTCTAACTTTGTATTAAAAGTGTATACATATAAACCAACGACAGAGAAAATCCTAAGACATGAAGAAACCTAAGAAGCTACATAAAAATTTCTGCCATTGTTATAGTCCTCCCTTCCCTCAGAAGTGGACTATTCCAGATTCCATCTTTATCTGATTGGATTGAGTATTGTTTGCTGTTGGCCAATAGGCTGATGTACAATTAAACACATAGCCAATGATTAGTGACGCAGGTTTCCCTGAGAACTGCAAAGCGCATCTAATTTTTTATATGCAGGCTAATCAGATTAAGAAGTCTGAAATAAAATTAGCCATGCTGATGACAATAATTGGGTCTCAGACATATAATATTTTAAAATCTCAAAGTGGGTAGAAACACCAGCTGACTTTAATTTTGATAAATTTAATAATAACAGTCAAATATTATTACAAATTAAGAAATTACAACTGTCAATTAACTACCTGCATTATATGTATTGAAGATATTGCAAAACATATTTTTGATTTTAGTTTGGCTGTTGATTCTAGTACTGACGTTTCAGCAACATGATAATGAGCTATTTTTGTCAGATACTGTATGGAACAGAATTCAATTTATGAAGATTTTTTGAAATTTCTTCATTTAAAGAATCAAACTAGAGATAGTGATTTTCTCAATAGTATTTGTACTTTTCAGGAGAAGAAGAATATTGAAAAAAAATTGGTTTCAGTGTTCACTGATGGATTCCCTTCAATCATTGGATCCTAAAAGAAATTTGTTTCCCTATTAAAAAAGAAATATAATCTAACAAATCTCTTATCAGTTTATTGTTTAATTCACCAAGAAAACTTGGGGGTACATATATCCATTAAATAATTAGATGCTATGATGAAAACCTCATAAACATTGTGAATTATATTCGAGCCCAAGAATTGAATCACAGAAAATTTTTAAATCTTTTGGAAAAAATAAACAATATAATTATGGTGATATACTTTTGCATACTTCAATGCAATGGCTAAGAAGTGGTAAAATTTCGAATCGCTTTTTTTTTTATTATGTCATGAAATTATTTCATTTTTACAAAAAACAATAAAGTTTATAATGAGCTTGACAGTGATGGATTATGGTGTCTTTTAACATTTTTATGTGGCATCACAGAAAAACTTAATCTTAGTTTGCAAGGCAAAAATAAAATTATTTTGCAAAGGGTAAATACTTTGCATTTGAAGAAAAACTAAATATTTATTACCAAGATATACAAAACCCGATATTACATCATTTTGCAACATTGACAAATTCTAAGCAAAATGATGCTGACATTTCTTCAGAAACCTATATAATTATTTCAAATTATTTAGCTACCTTATTGAAAGAATTTAAAAGTAGATTCAAGATTTAAGAAATATTAAGAATTGTCTCTTACTTATAGAAAATCCCTGGTACTTAGAAATAGCAACTATTTTACAATTAGCTCCATTTGGACATGATTATGTTAAGCTATTTGACAAATTTGTTGAATTTAAAAATGATACAAATTTGGAAGCCATTTTTTTTTTAAAAAAAAAGAGAGGGAAAGGAGTATGTAGAATTTTGGAAATTTGTGCCTGAAAAATATAAAACTGTCAAAAAGTGTGCACAAATGTTGCTCATATTGTTTGCATCGATATCTCTTTGTGAATCATCTTATTCAAAAATGAAATATGTTTAGAATGTGTATAAAAACAGAATACCTTGATGATATATTAAGAGTAGCATATAGCACTTATAAACCAGATTTATCTAAAATTGTTAAAAGTTTATCTCAATATCAAAAATCGCATTGATATTTAAATAAATATTTATAACAAGTAAAAGTGCTTGCATTTTAGTGATCCACAACCTGTGGCATGCATAAATTGAAAAGTCAGACATTTTTTTCATGTGACACCAATTGCTTAGTGAGCACTTATATATCATGTTGTAGTCCACTTGATGTAGCACACAACTATATGTGGCCCAGAAAAGAAAAATTTTGAATATGGCTGAGTTAGAGGATGAGTAGTAAGGGTTTTTAATCTAGCCACTTGCCATCTTTAGAAGGTGGTATATGTCTCTCCAGGTTTATATCCTCCTGTGAGACTAGATACATTATATACTTCTGATATTCTTTATGTCAATACCTAGCCAATAATGCTTTTTTGTAACTTTAAAATGTATTAGGCTTGATGAATAAGAAATTCTATCATACTTGTAAATCCCCCTGTAAGTGGCTGCATGCAATCATTTTACTTTCTTCTGACATCATGTTTAAGCTAAAATATTTTTCTAGGTTATTTAAGTGTTCAATAGAGGCTTCACCAGCCTATCCCCTAAATGTCCTTTTCTTTAAGAATTCGTTCACTAAATTAGATGTCTCATTATGAGGAACTGAATTCATTCTGGCCTCTTCTTTAACCACTGTGATGATTTCCATTTTTCCTCCTCTAATAAAATTTGATCATATCTGAACTCTTTTCAACAATTCTAATTTATTTACACATGTGGAGTTTGAAAAGTTTCTTTTAACTTTTCATTTTCAATCTATAGAATTTCCATATTAGCAATACTTTCTTCACGTTTTATGACTAGAATCTCATATTTTTTATTTCTGTTAGTTTCTTGGTGAATGTTTGATACTTAAATCTGCATTTATTTTATTTTATCTTCCTTCACTTGTAAATTCCATTGACTTATTTTATATTGTTTGATCTAATTTTTCATCTTTTTCTTGCAATCTATCCTGCATTTGATCGATAACATTGATGATTTTCTTGATCTGCTCTTTTTATCTTCTTTCCAATATTTGGGTAATATTCTGGACATCTATTTATATGCTTTGTTTGATTATTTTATTGTCTATTACTTTTTAATTACTTTTCTCTATCTTAATCCACATCTTTTGATTGTAATTGTTTATTTTACTTAACATTTTTCTCTTTTTGCTGATTAATTTCTTTCATCTCTGTAAACAGTCCAACCATGCTAACTACTTTCTTCTACTTTTTTAAAAATCATCTGCATTTCTTCTGCTCTTTTTTATTTTCTTCTTCTCTTCTATTTTCATTAACAGCATTTGAGTTTCTTCTGCTCTGTTTTTACTATCCTCTTCCCTTTATTTTTTTCTTTGTTGATTCATTTGTTGAAACATTTCTTCTATATTTTTCCTACATTCCTCTTTTCTCTTTGTTGATTCATCTGTTGAAACATTTCTTCTGTCTTTTTTCTACATTATTTTTTTCTTTGTTGACTCTTTTTATAATATTTTCTTCTTCTATTCTCTTTAGCATATCTACTTTCATTTTTTAAAACATTTCTAATAACTGGATTAACATAAAAGCATTGTCTACTCTCTTGATTCCTTCTATTAGTTGCTGATCCTTTGCTTTTTAATCATCTTCTTCCTCCATCTTCAATTTTGCTTTTGTCAGCATATATGTTTATATAAATCACTTTTAATTATCTAGAAACTGTGTTAAATTACTTTTACACACAGGAAATACGAATATAAACTTTTTAAATAATATCTCATAAAATAAGCTGAACTTCACCTTCTCTGCTATGCAACCTGTTGCCTTATCTAATATTACCATTATTATTATTACTCCTAATCTGCCTTTCTTTAAACTTCATTGTCCCAGTACTTGACTTTATTTGTTTAATTTATTTTTTTCATCTGCTTTAGTCTCCATTTCTATATTGATTATGGGTGTATGACTGATTTCCCACTCAATAATATTTTTATTTTTAAGTACATATGTATGTACAAAAACAAGTTTATATTACAAACCATTTATCAAAACTGTTCTCAGAGATTTGATAAAAAACTGACAGCAAAATAATGCATAGTGACCTGAAATTCTGGGAGAAATACAGAATTCAGTCAGTAAACTAAGTGCACAATGCAGCAGAAAAACCACAAAGCCTATCTAATTTTAAACACTATAAGCCATCCATAACCCAAAATAATGCAAGAATCTTTGCAAAGTTCTGCTTCTTTAAGTCTTAAGGGCTTGTAAATACAAAACTATGTTTTTCTCCTTTTCTTGGAGACTTAGAGGCTGGAGATAATGCCAAGATTCCATTAACTAAACGATGATAACAATAGGAATGAGTTGGAGCAATGTATGAGATAGAACAGAATTTGGAGTTGTATGAAAACATTGCATCCTCAAACCAACAAAAAAACCTTGAATCCATTATCAAAAATGAAAATACAGTTAAACAAACTCCAGCAGTCAAAAAGCAATCCAATCTCCAAAATCAAATCATACTTTGCTATTCTATTCAATTTTAAATATAAACTCTATAAATGTACATTACTATCAATATTTTATAATTTACAATTAAATTATAACAATCATTCTCTATACACTTGTCACATTTTACAATAGTCCATTTTAAAATTAATTCTGCATCAAAATACAATTTTGTTTTTTAAGTGCATTTCTGAGGTTCAAGTTATGTGGTCATGGACCACCAGAACTTGAACATCATTGGTCTCACAGTGGTACAGAACAAAAAATGGGTAAACAGTATAGAACAAAAGGGGGTAAACATGAGATAGAATACCATCATCATCCCCACATTTAATAATCAAAATTAAATATAAAAAGAATGAGCATGCAAAATCAGCAAATAATAAGATTAATTATAAGCTCATGCAGCATTAAACAAAAATAATAATCATTAATCATCAGCATTATACAATCAACAAAGAGCAAATAATAATCAAAAATCATAAAATCAACAGTCAGCATTGTGACTGGATTTAAAATGGGTCCACTAGGAGTAAAAAAATATTTTATAAACAGACTCATTATTTAGCCCCTGTCAAGCTTGTGGCAGACTATAGAAACACTAATTTGTATGCACAGATGTAAGTGTTAATTCATTAGAATATAACAATAAAAAAATAATGTTAGAATATAGGAACATGCTGATTATTATCATAGCTTTGTCCTTGTAGTACCATTAATGCACTGGCCAACTATAAACTTAATTTTTAATAATAATAAAATGTACAATATAGTGCATGGACTTTAAAGAATATACCTTTGCACCAACCAGGATAATCATCTAGATGTTCAAAACACTAACATAAACCTCTAATTTTTATAAGTAAGACACATTAATCTAGCTCAGGAAGCAAGAACTCTATAAACTATTACTGTCAGAAAGAGATAAATATAACAAATTTTCCTAAATAATATAGAATAATTTATAGGTTTAATCAACTATAATTAAATAAATTTATTGTGATCATTTAAAAATTCCTAAAATAATAAGCTGTATTGAAATCAAGTCACACACACTACCAAATCATATAACAGATAGCTCAGAGAATAAAGACATTAAGACTGAAACAATATTTTTAAATATAACTGATTATCAATAAATAAATAAAAATAACATGTTAATATAAAATTGTAAACATTTATCAAAAAAAGTTTCTTTAAAAATTTATATTAACCAATTGATTTCTATTCATTAAATTAATTATCTTTTAATTCATTAAATTATTTCTTTAAATAAGCAAAAGTTGGAAAACAACATTTTTAAAATCAAAGATAATAATTTTTAAATTAGCTTAACTAATCCTTTATTGAATTTTGGAGGAAAAAATAAATGACTGAAAAGAAAAACATCTTTCAAAATAAAAAAAAAATTAAATTTAAAAAAATTAAATTTTCCAAAAAACTTTTTCATAATTTTGAAGAGAACAATTGAATGGATTTAAAAAAAAACATTTCATAAGAGAAAATTATCAGTTGCTGAAATTATTCAAAATTATCAATTCTTGCTTTTATAGAATTATTTTAAAAAAGTCATTCTTAACTATAAATGGAATTACAATGTGCACATAAAGAAAATATTCTTAATCATGGTTTTATTTCTTATTTGAAGTCCTTCTATTCAGTTATAACTTTCAGTTTTTCCAGATAAGTTTTCATCTTGAAAACATCTACATAATGTAGATGATTAATTTGTCCTATTTTTATATGCAGCATTTTCAGGTTAACACATAACAAAAATTTATTCACTTTTTTCATGATAAAATTTCTCAAATGAGACTAACACATAGAAGCTCATAATCTTGGTTGAAAACAAGGTTGCAGATTAATTTAGGGGCATTTTTCTTCTGTGTTACATTTTATTCCAATGAAGGCAGATTACATGGAAGAAGATGATGTTAGATTTTAACTGAATTTAGCACATGGTTTTCACTGTAGACATCATTTTTATAACTAAACTCATACTATTCTAATAGCTTGTTTACAACTTCTGATTCTTCTTTTTTAGCAGCTGGATCAGAAAATTTTTTTTTCTTCTACTGCCTTTTTCAGAAGTTAGATCAAGAGTTTTTCTCCTACTGTGCTTTCCAACAACTGGTTTAAGATTACACTCTTTTCTTCAACATCTAGGTTAGTAATCTGCTCTTCATTTTGGAACAACCCTGTTTCCAACATAACACAATTAGTTATAACCAATTAAATCAATCTACAAATACAATAGTTCCATTATTTTTTTCTTCAACACTGACATTGAAAAACAAGTCAAAATTTTAAAATAGAATTATCTAAATTTTGACATTTCCTTCTAATTAAAATTTTATTGCAAAAAGAAAACAAGATAATTAGATTAATTAAACATTTGATAAATGCCATCTTTTCTTTCCAATAGAGATAATGAGAAAAGAAAAAAAACACTAATTAAAATAAAATTTTAATAAAATATTATAATCCTATATTTTATTTATTTCTTTTTAAAATACTATTAAACATAAAACTTTATCTCTCTTATTTTTTTTCAACGTTAAAATCAAAAGTTTCAATAAACTTTTCAAAAACTGATAAATGGTTAATAATTATTTAAGTACGATAACAAAAAAAGTTATTTATTTTATTTTATATTTTTTTTGTCTTTTTCACTACTGTTTATAAAATAATCACATTACTATTTTTTTTTTAAATTTCTAGAATTTTCATATAACCATTTGGAAAGAAAAAATATTAAATTAAATGGAATACCCATTATTATAATTAAATAAAATATGTAGAAAATTACATATTATTTCCCTATTAATTGAATTTAAATTTAAACTTAGGAGCTTGTAATATTGGCATGGCACAAAGATACATCATGCACTACGTTTTATTTTTATTTTTTTATTAGAAATTAAGTTTATAGTTGGCAAGTACATTAGTGGTACTATATGACCAGAGCATTGATGATAATTAGCATATTTTAATATCTGAGCATTGTTTGATTTTTTTAGATATTATGATAGATTAGCACTTAAGTATGTGCATTCAGATAATTGTTATATTTCTGCCCTCAGTTTGGCAGTGGTTAGATAATTAGCCTGTCTGTAATGGTCCCCTTTTAAATCCAATCACAATTTTCTTTTTGTTAATTGTTAATAATGATGAATGATTTTATTATCATTTTTGTTTAATGCTGGATGAACTTGTAGTTAGTCTTATTCTTTACTGATCTCTCATGCTCATTCATTTCATATTTATGCCTTTTGATTAATCTGTGAGGACGACAATCTTTGATTATTGACCACCCCATTTTCACCTCCAATTCGTATCATCATAATATGTGTGTGTGATACCTACTTATATTTCATTATAAGTAAAAAAATATTCTATATGCTTAATTAATTTTTTTAACATTTGTTAGTGGATAGTAAATTGATAAAAAGTTTTTTTTAAAAAAATAATTTAAATAATATAATACATGTGTGTATATAATGTTATAATTTATTTGGTATTGAAAAGATTTTAATGGTAGTTATAATAATATTTTTTAACATAATATGATGAATATAGAAAAGATTATCCATATATAAAGATGCAAGTTATGTAAAAAAAAATCATCTTTAAAATGGATTAAATTGTAAACATAATTAAAAATTAATTATTTAGACAGAATTAAAATATCACATATAATAAAATTAATATAAAAAATCTTATTTAAATTAAATTAATTTTATAATTTATAGCATATAATTGATATAATGTGTATGGAAATATATATAAGCAATTTACAGTGTATGTGTATAGTCGTTTTGGTAGTTATATTTATTGTATATTTACAGCTTTAAGAAAGACTTATAAATTGAAACTGTCAGCTAGGTTGGAGAAATTAATAAAAATATTGTGTTGAATGCATAAAGGAGTGTTTAAAATTATTGTTGCTTATATTTTAACTTATTTTCTTTTTTTACAACTTCAAGTTTATTTGTCCAATATTTCTTTCCATTTATACATTTAAAAGTTCAATCCTTATAATTTCATTTGTTGTTCTGTCATTTTATTTACTTTATTAACTTTATTATTTTCTATTATATTTTATGATTTTTGGATTTTATTATGTATTTTCTTTAACAATTCCATCTTCACAAACATTTTTTTAAATTTATTTTTTCTTTTAATAAAAGTTTATTTTTCAAAATTTAAATGGAATCCATCCTTGTAAACAATGTTTTATTTTTGTTAAAACAACTACTAATAATCTAAAAATTGACTGATTGCAACATTCAATCATTAGTTTTCTTGATAACTTTTCACCTAATCTGCAGTTATTTATAATAATGTCTCAATATCCTCATTTTAAATATATTTGCTCCTGCCATTACTATAATATGACACTGTTTTTATTTACATCTTTTAGTCACCTAAATACATATGTAATTCTTTCTCCAGGTAAACAAATTATAATATAATTAGTTATATCTATTTCTAATTGATCATCTATCCCATCTTTGTGACAAAACATTCTTCATTAATGACTTTTTTTCATCATCTTATCTTTATCTGCTATGTTCTTTGTGCAACTGATATTTTGATGTGTCATCTCCATGTTGTGATGATATTACAGATAACACAAGTATTTTAATGGTGCCATCTAATGTAAATTAATTAAATCACAGGATATCTTTTAGTTTCCCAAACCAAGAAAGATTATAGTTTTATTTTATGAGTCTTTGTAATGTGTCATCTCCTCACTTTGGTTGATTGAAATTTTGTCTCTTTTTTAAATTGCATGAAAACTATAAGCATGACATCAACAGAAATTCCAGAATTCGTTGCTGCTTGATTCCATCTTTAAAATGATGTATCACAATTTAAAATTGGATAAAATTTGAATTTTTTATTAATATTTTTATATTTTTTTTATTTTTTCATCAATTTACTAGTTTACATGGGCGATAAAGACAGAAAATCTTTATCGACCTTATAAGCTAGTATAATGGATTAAAAATATGCTGATAATTTGGATATGAAAGCCTTCAATGTGGTATAAACATAATCGCGGAATATCATAAGTTATTAATTTTAATTTTTTAATTACTTGAATATTTTAATTTTTTTTAAAATTATTTGATAAATTCTATGTTAATTTGTTTGTGTTTGTATTGGTATGGTGTGTGTGTAGTATATAAATTATATAATATTAAATCATTTATGCTCTTTATTATACAATATATAAATTTGTATTGAAATATAACAAAAGTATTTTTTGTACAGTGTTATTTTGAATCTGATCCAAATTTGAGGCAACCTTATTTTATAGACATAATGATTTTCAAAAGGTTTAATAATTTATTAGTATGTTGATATTTGTATTGATGTGTTTGTGTTTTCTCTTGCATGTTTTTATAACAAGTAATGATTTACATATATATATAGCAGTGCAATGTAAATTTTTAAACCTGATAATCAAATGTACAGAAAGATTGTAGGTTGAAGTTGATAAAGCAATCACAAAATTTATTGGGCATAGTACCATGTGAAAATATAAACACTTAAAACTAATAAAGAGGGTTTTCAAATGGTGTGTATGATAGTGTTAGCCACAATGGTTATGCATATACCACATGGAATTGTATGCAGACAAAGAATCAAATTCTGATTCTTGCCTATGCCTTGATACTCATGATGTGGAGTCAATAGTTTTGCCACATCTTGCATCACATTATTTTCAAGTCTATAGCTAGCAAGTGAGCTATATGCAAATAAATTATATCTCTGTGGGACAATAAATATAACAAGATAGCATCACTGCTATGCATAAATAATATAAACATTACTGATGTACACATAAAATATAAAATCATTTTATCAATGAGACAGACAGATAGGCAAGAAACTAATTGATATGATGACAAATGCATAACCACCTTTTGGAAATGATTTGTTTTGTGTCTTTTATTAGAATGAATCTTTTTCTTAGATGCCTTTGAGATTTGTCAACTTTTAGAGTACAAGATAAAAATGAAGAATTCTTATGCAAATACTTTTGGAGATTCTAAAGCTATGGATTATCTCGGTAAGATGTGTTATGTATGGATTGAAAAATAATTTTATAAGAAATACAACGAAATTATCAATGTATATGTAATTTAAACTTAGTTAATGATAAATTAAAAATTATGAACAAACAATAAATAATTATGATGCATGTTGAAATTTATTTTTTTAAATGGTTATCACTATTTTTCTTAAACTTATTGCTTTCCTTAGTTTTTCTAGCTTTTATCATTTTTCTATCTTTTATCAATGTAAAGTTTTTTGCTCTAAGATTATTAAAACTGAAGTTATTGTGAAAATTGTGTCTGAGATCAGGTCTTTTTTAAAAAAATTCAATATGGCGCCTGGAGACTATACCAGTTTGCAAACAAAAAAGAACTCCATCACAAAAAAGTAGTCGCAAGGACTATTGTCTCCTTCCCCCAAAAGAGACATAATGTTTAATACTGACAACTGATTTTGTGACAATAAAAGTACATATTTTTCAATTACAGTTTCTATAAAAATATTTTGCAGTTTTGTTCTGAATTTTTAAAGAAATAAAAAAAGGAAACACATATATGCAATCAATACTAAAATCGATTTCGTTAATATATTAATGCTTTTATGAAAGTTTATTTATGTACGCTGAATAATTAGTTCACCAGTAAAAGCATTAAAACAATAAAAATTTATTAAATTAAAATTTATGAAAAAATATTCAGTTCAATAAATTTAAAAAAAACAAATAATATGTATAAGATTTTCACGATTAAAAATGAAATATAAAAAGGTTTTATCGAGAAGTTTTCAAAACTGAAATATACTTAATAATTCTGGTTTACTTTCTCAGAAAAATTCTCCACACATTCGACAGACATAATTTTAGAGCTAATGTATTTTTGAAAGCTATTGAGATGATATCTAAAATAATAGCGAGTATTACCGCATTTGGTAATCTTTCTATTAATTTATTTTTGTTCAAGAAGGTTAACCAATCAATGGTGCAAACGTTTCTTAGCCAGCTAAAAATTATTACTAATGAGTGAAGAGAAAAATTGAATGAAAGATCTCTGCAATATAGAAATATGCTGTTTTTCATATTTATTAACATTGTGTTTTTTTTTTTTAAAAAAATTCTGCAAGGAGTAACTTAATCTAATCATGAAGTTCAAATGAAATAGACTTTTGATTTAAAACACTTTTTATGCTCTCTAATCTTTACACTAATTAATCTATTCAACTGACCCGCTTAACTTCTGAAACATAGAAAATATTGGAATTTCATAGATCAGATTCTTTTTAAAAAGTTTTAACAACCTGATCCATTTGCTTTCTCATCATAAAACTATTCTTCCCATCACAGAAGATTTTTACACATTCGTAAAACTTTTTTTAATTTCATAAATACATCTTAACTTACCTTTTACAATGAGCTTTATTTTGTCATTAATTATGATGAAGATGGCCTATTGGTCAGGACATGTGCAAGAAGGTCCACATCTTGGACAACATCCGCTATAATATATATATATATATATATATATATATTATAATAACTTTATTAAAATATTTTCAAATAAATTTAACAGCTGATAATAATATATAGTTTTGTTTATTACTAACAGGTAGAATGTATTTAAAAAGTTTAAATAAAATTTGATTTTTTCTAAAATATTTAACTATTATTAGATGGTGGAAATAATTTTATGTATAATGATAATTAAAATGTTATCATAAACTTTCAGACAAATATATATATAATATTCAAATTGATATACATTAAATACAATAAAATACATATTCAATATATGTTAAATAGAATAAGTTAAATTATATGAATATTACTGTATTCAATATATATATATATTGTAACCAGTTGGCTTAGATAGCATGCGCTAATATAGTGTGTGTGCATAAATATATACATAAAATAAAGGAAAAGTAGAAATAAACACAGAATAAATTTTTGTAGATATTTTTTTATATTTCCTAAAATAATAATAAGTAAAGGGTTAAATAACTCTGGGTTTAAAGTAAAATTTCATTATGAAATTAATATTTTAAAAAGGTCTGAAGAAAATATAAATATCGCATTATTATTAATTATTACTCTGATCTTGAAATTTAAAAACACCCTATTGTATTTTTGAAATTTTAATTAATTAAACAAAATTTTTATTTATTAGAAATCCCCTAAGTAAAAACATGTATATGTTTTCAAAGGGATTAGTGAGATAAAAACAGAAACTCTGTTTTTAATCAAGTTGCTGTTATCACCTTAGATGATTGTATAAGAGGGCTGATAACAAATTAGCTCCAGTCTGGATAGTGATTTTAAAGAGAACGGTTTGGCTGGCAGTTTTATAAGAGTTAGCAGAAGAGCTAGCTGTAAAGTTGGCTCAAGTATTTTGTGAAGAGTTGGTAACTGTAGCAGAAAATGATCATAGTAAAACTAGCTGCAAAGATAGCTAGAATAATTATCAAGAGAACTGCCACAAGGATGTAAGAAGGCAAGATAGTAGACTGTTTTTTTTAGCAGGAGTTTAAATTTATATGGAAGAAATGGGTCAAGATTCTTTGTAATTCATAACCTTAAAAGTGTTCTGGAAAACAGCTTGCTGACCTGAAACTTACAAAAACCAAGTATAAGTGGAACTGACTACAGAAGGGAAAAAAATCCAACCATACCTGAATTATGTACTTTTACCTGATGATGACAACAAACCTGGATTGATCAAAAAAACAACTTGCCCAAGAAAAACCCCAGCTGAATAAAGAAGTAGTTATATGTATGCTGCTGTGTCTACACATTTGAAGAGAAGTACAGATAAACTTGCATACAAAAGTAAGTTGTTTTTCAATAATTCATTTGATGGACATTTTAAATCTATATTTTTAAATTTAAAGACATTTATAATTAGTTAAGAGGTAACCTAATAAAAGCTTTCTAACTTCTGGAAAATTGACTATATATTTTTTTAAAAGAATAAAAGAAAGCTATAATATAATTTGTTAAACTGATTTTTTTTTAATATTGATACACACGTATATATGTAAATTTTATGTATATTCAAAATGAAATTATTAATTATAAAAATATTGTTATTTATTATTTGATAAATTTAAATTTGTTAATACTAGGTGCAATTCTATATGTGTGTTGTAGTAAATCTGGTATAAGTATTTGTATTATTTAAAATATAATTTAAAAGCTTAATCATATAAGCCTGTGTGTTTCAGTTATTAAGCTTAATCATGTATTATTTTTATGTAAAAGTTAAATATGTTCAGAAATTTTATGCACACACATGTATGTGTGCGTATATTGTCAATAATAACATATATGTAAAATTTATCAATCGAAATAGATTAATTGTATAATAGAAATCGCATGTCTGTGTGCACATATATGTAAATCCATGTAACAATTCAAATTTTCAATAGCAATTATGTAAATCATGAATATAATAATTATTTTATGTTTAATTGAAATGTCTTCATCATATATTATAAAATGCACATCTGTGTACAGATATATATATATATATATGCGTTTGTAGAAACTAATTACGAAATAATGCAATTGATGTAATAACTTGAATTTTGTAGTAATGTTGTAAATTACAGTGTAATGACTTTTATTAGTGAATACTTTTCAAAATCAGAACCCTTATAAGACCTTAAATATTATTTTTTTGTATGTTATTAATAAACTTGTATTTAATTTAATTATTAAAAATTGTTTTCATCATCTTTTGGTCACATACAGTAATAGAGCTTGAGTTTTCTGGGCTAGATTCATGCAAGGATGAATATATAAATGGGAATGTATACTTAGTGCTTTTGGGGCATCCAGCAATGATCAATCATCATCCTGGTTGGAGCAAAAGAAGATACTCTTTAAAGCCCATGCACTATCTTTTATTTAGTTTAGCCTTATTAGGAATTAAGTTTATAGTTGGCCAGTACATTAATGATACTTAAGTGGCCAGAACATTGATGATGATCAGCATTTTTTTATCTCCCAGCATTATTGTTTTGATTTCTGATTATTGTGTATTTTAATGGATGGGCACTAAGCTGGTGCATCCAAGTTATGTTTAAATAATTACCCAAGTTGGCAAAGGCTCAATAGTTAGCCTGGTCTAAAGAAGACCCATTTCCAATCCAGTCACAATGTTGACTGTTGATTTTACTGTATTGATTTATTGTACTGATTTATTTTATTCACATCAATAAAAATGATGAGTGATTATTTATTTTGAGTATTACTCATAATTATTCTGACTTATTATAATGCTGGTGAATTTATAATTATGCTTTTAGTTGTTCTTCTGAGTTAGCTGGCTGATCTCACAATGTTCACAGAGATTTTGATCTCATGTTTCTCTTAAATATAATATACTTAAATATTACACTTCTGTGAATTATTGATTTTATATTGTTCTCTGCAGAGTGATGATGTTTTGCCATCACCTCAGGTTCAGCCTGTCTTCCATTTCCTAACACCCCATCCTGTTACTATATATATATATATATATATATATCAATTTGAATATTATATACATATTTGGAAAGAATACAGACATCAAACTTAATATATATATAAAATTACCCCAAAATCGAAAATTCAACCAGACCAGCAAAAAAATAATATTAAAACACAACCAAAGGTTTCACTGCTACAAGCAGACTTCTCAAGTGTAAAGAATGACAAAAACTACACAATATATATAATATTAAACATTACCCACAAATCCATTCACTTCCCATCTACCCTTAATATTAAAAGAACTCTTAAATAAGTTAATTGCTTCAGAATAATAAATTTTCAATAATAAAGATTCTTTAATTCTTTTTTTGATTTCATTTCTCTAAAAAAGCTTTCTTTTTAATTTTTATGATAAATGCTACCACTAAAAAAGGCATTCAAATCATCTTTATCTATGATTGTCCCCATCCTTGTTTTGAGCTATGGCTCTCTTCAGTGATAAGTTAGGACACCAGATTTAAAAAACCAACTCAAGCTAAGCATTTAATAGTTAACTGATAAGAAGATCTGAAACTTTAGACATCTACATGTCTTTAAAATCAGCTATCCAACTGAAAAAAACTATATGGGCCTGAACTTAATTTAGGTACTCCATATATTAATAGGCTTAGCCATTCAATTTAGCCAAAACCTCCAATAATAACATAATAATAGTAATATCTAAAGTCAGATGTCACATGACTTATATATATAGCTTGTATTTACAAATATGTAAAATTAAGTGCATGCTAATAAGCTTTAAACAAGCTTTTTTTTTTATTTTTATGACAAATGCTACTACAAGAGAAGACATTGAAATCATAATGCTTAGCTTGAGTTGATTTTTTGAATATGGTGTTCTAGCTCCTCACTAAAGAGAGCCATAGCTCAAAACCAGTCTGAGGATGGAGACAATCATAGATAAAGATGATTTAAATGCCTTCTCTTGTAGTAGCATTTATCATAAAAAATTTAAAAAAAGCTTGTTTAGAGCTAATTAGGATGCTTTTAATTTTATATATTTGTAAATACGATATATATATATATAAAAGTCATGTGACATCTGACTTTAGATATTACTATTATTACTTTGCTATTGGAGGCTTTGGCTAAATAGAGTATCTGAATTAAGTTCAGGCACATATGTTTTTGTTCAGGTAGAGAGCTGACTTTAAAGACATGTAGATGTCTAAAGTTTCAGATCTTCTTAACAGTTAACTATTAGATAAATGCTTAGCTTGAATTGGTTTTTTGAATCTGGTGTCCTAGAACCTCACTGAAAAGAGCCATAGCTCAAAACCAGTCTGGAGATGGAGACAATCATAGAGAAAGATGATTTGAATGCCTTCTTTTGTACTAGCATTTATCATAAAAAAATTAAAAAGTTTGTTTAGAGCTTATTAGCATGCTCCTAATTATATATATCACATTACCACAGTCTTTATATTTAAATAAACCAATAGAACTTCTTTAAAGAATTCCCTTTACACACTTAAATATATTATTGCTTTGACATCATATTTATGATATTTTGTTAATTTACTAAAACATTAGGGCTTTGGTGGTGTAACTGACATGTGATAACAAGTTAGTTGTTAGCACTTGACACTTAACGATTAATCTATATCCCACAATTAAAAAAAATGAGCAAAAACTTGTATCATAACATATTTAAATATAAATGTTTTTCCTGTAATTTATAAATAGAAATGAAAATCTTTGACAAATTAGTCATCCATTACATTATTAATAAAAAAAATGTTGATATTGTAGACAAAAAGCAGATGAGTGAGTAAGGTTCAAATTTTCTTTTCAGTTTACATTAAATAATAAATAATCAAATGTTTTACTGCTTATGATAAAATTAAAAATTTGAGCACTGGAACTGAGAACTGGAATTGTGATACATGGATCTTGTGCTCTAGCATCAGTATTCTTTTAATGCACTAAATTCCATAGGCATTTACTATCCAATATGATTGAGTATTGTCTTAGACAGAGATTTAGCCGTCTTATTATTAACCATACTAACTTGAATCGATTTCTGTGGCAGGATTTTGATGTTGGGGTTCTTAGTCAGAATTTTATGATAAAACTTATCTGAAACCACTGATATCTGGCTACCAAGGTTGAATAACATTTTAACTAGCAAACCCTCAAACAAAATCTCTATTATCGGCAACTTTGTAAAGTGAAATTATGCACTTTGTCTTCTCATGAACTTAGATTAGTGATTTTTTGATTCACAGTTTAGTTTACATTCCTCATTGTCCTTTTGGTTTTTTCAGGTGAAGAACATGGTCTCAAGTACCATTCTAGTTTGATTTCTGTTGTATTTTGGGTGCATTGTTGCTACACATGGTTGCAGAGATTTCTGTGTGTTAGTTTTATCATTATTGATTCAGTTTTTGTATAGTGTCTATATGTATAGGGATTTTCATCATAGTGATTTCTCCTTTCAATGGATTTGGTCATTATTATTCTTCTTTCTTTGGTAAAATATGGCATTAACAGTTGCTTCTTCTTTCCTTTTTTCAGGAACTCTAGTGATCACATTAGTTTAGTTCAGGTCAATGCTATTTAATAACTCATCCACTTGTTCAATGCTTTTAGCATTCATACACAAAAATGACTGTTCAATCCTAAGGAGTAAATTCCTCATAATGGTTCTAATTATTTTATTCTCACTCAGGTTGTATGTATTCAACATCATTAGTTTAGTGACTTGTCAGTGAAAGAATTCGGTTAATGTTTCTTCTAATGTTGGCTGATATATTCCTGAAACAATTGGTAGTTCTTCCTTCCTGTCTGTTCCAAAAATTCTTTATCAATAGGACCTAATAATCATCAAAAGTGGAGGAAATTTGTAATAATGATTCCCACCATATTAACACATTTCCTTGGAGGAGGTTGTACATGATGATTAACTTTTCACCTTCCAATAAATTGTGATTCATGGAGAAGTACAGGTAAAGACTCCTAAGGTATTCTATAGGGTTTCACTGGATGATCCCTTGAAGACCTTGAGTCTCACAAATTGGTTGATCACACTGATCTGTGCCACATGGCTATGCACTCTGTTTGTCTCTATGTGATTTATTTGTGAGTCAATATTTGTGTATCTGGGTTGGTTTTGACATGTACTTGGGGATTATCCCTTCCAAGTTAAAATTGAGAGAATAATTTTCTATCCTGGGCATCTTCTGATGTGAGAGAATGGGTTCCAAATAGGAGTCACTCATCCTATTAAGATCATTGATGACCATCTTATTATTCTAGGTCTTTTGGCTAGGATTTGATAAGTATAAACCTTTGGCTGATGGCTTCCTCCATATGTCTGATTTGATTGTGTATTTCATTTGTGTTTTCTATTACTTAAAATTCCCTTATCCAAGATTGCTTCTGTTTTCTATTACTTTATTTAAAATTGCCTTATCCAAGATTGTTTCTGTTTCAGTTGAAGTCATCCTGTCCTCCAGTCACTTTAGATTATGTACCATGATCTCTAATGTCTTGTCATGCATTTCCTGACTCAATATTTTTCCAAGGGCAGAGTTGGTCCATCTTCATGTGGTGGTCCTGAAATTATCTCTGGACCTTGGCTTGGTGCTTCTTTTGATTCATGCAAAGTTTTATGGTTTTGGTACACCTCTTAACATTTAAGGTCCAATTGACTAGCAGTGGTAGATTTCAACTCCTCAAACCATGGTTGCAATCGAGCATCCTTCTCATCTATTTCTCTTCTCATTTCCCCTACTGCTTGCTTCAGTTCAGTATTATTCCTCTGGACATTACTTAACTTTATGGAAAGTTGTTCCATGTCTGCAAACAGTCTAGTTTCTACATCTTTCATTTCCAATTTCAGATCTGCTTCATATTATTCGTGTTTTCTTTTATTTCTTTTTTTATGCTATCCACATTTGCTTTCATGCTGCTCATATTATTGTTCATTTATTCTTTCATATTGCTCATAGTATTGCTTATTTCTTCTTTTATACTGCTTACATTGCTGTACAAATTTGCTTCCAGCTTCTGGTTCATTTCCATGATCATTTGGAGTATTCATACTATAGTCATCATAACTTTCATAGCCTGTGTTATTCCAGTTTTAAATACTTGAGTCATCTCATTGTTGAGTGCTTTTTGAGTTTGAGGTGTCACTTGGTCTGTGATGTGTACTTGTGGAGGGTTACTAATCTTGGTCATGGATCCCCCCCTTCAGTATTTAAATACATGAAAGCCCTTCCCCACTGCTAATAGTATCTTCCATCCCACAAGCAATACTGCCTTGTGTTTCTTCAAAACATTTCATATCCATGCTTAATAATTGTTTCCCATTTCTGATTATCATTAAATTTCTTTTCAATAGTTGAGTATAAAGTTAAATCTTTTAGAGATACAAATGTATATATGTCATAGGATCTTCTGCCACTTTTCACCATTTAGCACTTATATTTAACTCCTCTCTTTCTCTTTTTTATGTGTGTATGTTGTTTTTAATGACTATTCTTTAGACTATTCCTTTTATTTGCCTAACTCATCTATTTTAATTTTGTTTATTCATTAATTATTTATTTATTGTTGGTCTCAGTTAATTATTTCACTCTCTTCATTTTCTTGCATTCAGTGCTTCATATGTGATTTCCTTTTAATACATTTTTTTGCGAGTGATTTAGATTCAGGAGGTTCACTCTTTTGTAGTTAGGTGTATCAATTGTTTGTTACATGCATAAAATCATTGTGGTTTCATGCTACAAAAATATGACAAAGGAATAAGTAAAAAAAAAAGTTTTTTAAATTACCAGTCCAATGACTGGACCTCCCTAGTAACTTCCAGGTTTATGCCCTTAAAGTTTGGGCACCAGATGTAATGGGACAGGCATTTCCACAAAAGAGGGGGAGTGCATCTCACTACAGTTGGGCCTAGGATCTTCTGATAAGATGCTGTCAATGATGCAATGAAATATATAACCTATGATCATATCTACCTCCAGTGGGCTAGCTCTCTATTTGCCCATTAAATCTAAATACAATTTGGGCTAATTTATCCACATCTCATTCTCCTTTCTGGCTCTGTTATGCTTCAGTATTCAAACTTGGAGAATTCTGCCTTTTACTCTCTTTAGGAGTGAACTTATGCAAATTAACGACTGTTGTACCTCTATATAGGTTACAATTTAAATATCCACCCAAGTATATTTTAGTATTATTAAATAAGAGTGAGGTATTTGTTTATGCATATCTTGGGTTACTGGTTAATTAGTGAATGCAAGATGATTTTAAGAAACTAGAGACCAGTTTGATATGAATAAATTCTACAATATTATTAGATAACAAAACAAAATAAAAAAAAGTAAAACTTTTTAACAAGATAAAACAGTATAATTATATGCATTAAGGATTGATTTCTACTATATCAACAATTAAATATATTTATGATGTCAAATCCTGACCCAATGATAGAAATGCATGACATGGCATGAATTATTTACAAAGCCCCCCAAAAAATTTCATTATTATTACAATGACTGCAAAGCTAACTAGCTAATTTAAGGCATGCTGGTATATCTGCAGTAGCATCATTGTCCAATTTCAGATTAATGGTGTTTGATCTTCTTGGGAACCCCCTATCTATTTATAATTCTCTACTATTGACATTTAAGAGCATCTGCACAAAAAATTAGTCATTTACATCGAAAAATAAACATATAATAATTATTAGTTAACAACAAACAAATAAACTCTGTCCTGTAATAAGTGTATATACTTAATAATAAATAATCTTAAAGATCTCATCTTCTGACATATTATCCATGATCAATATCAAGTCACTACTGAGGGAAACCAATCTAAACTTTATTTAAAACATAAACAAAATCAAAAAACTTATGTAACTTAATGATTACCCCTTTTTTTTGCTTTCATTTATAATAGACTCTTTCAAGTTGTAAACATTTACACTTCCAAATGTGGAAATAAAATTAAAAAAATAATTTTACAAACATATATATATATATATATATGATAAAAATACATAACAAAATAAAAGCTATTATTAAATCATCTTGATTAATGTTCATGAGTTTGGCAACAATGTCCTTTTTGAGTACAGTCTATCTCTTTTCAGACCACTCTCCTTAGGTAAAATATTCACTCAGAATCCTTACATAACATGCTCAAAACAATATTGCATCAATTCTCTCCAGTTGCTTTTTCTTTTGATCCATGTAAACATTTGGTGTAGGAGAATTAGTGTATCTTTAGGCATTACACAAATAAGAAAAACAAGTCATTGTACTTCCAGGTTTGGAATAATAGCACTCCATCCTATGGCACTAGTAATTTAGCCAGAATATATCATACAGTGATTTATAATAGAATTGATTTTTCTCTATTGGCTGTTTTGGCATTTAATGGTTTTATATGCAAGAGAAATTACTTCATTGTTTTGTTTAACTGCTGGTGATCTTTTATTCTTTTCTGTTTATGTTCAAATAATATTGTTGTTTCACCAATATCAGTTAAAAAAAAATTCACTTATTTTATTAAGTCATAAGAATTTATCAAATCTCTCTTAATTCAAATATCAACTTTAATTTCTTATGGTTGGACCCTAATAATCTTATATGGATAATCCAGAATATTTGAACGATGCATCCATTTTCCCTCACATTCGAAAACTCAGTCTCATGATATTGAATTTCTATGGCTAATGCAATATTTTTTTAAAAAAGAAAAAAGAATGGAAATGAACTGGATATGCTTTTATACTGAGTTTGGTTTCTGGTGTTTTGCATACTAAATCTTCCATTTCTTTCAATATTGCTGCAGTTGCCTATTGTTGCATAAATTACCTTGGTATTAGTTAATTTGAAGAATTACATAATAGAATTCTAATTTTATTTCCCATACTTGTTTGCCTAGTGATTAGCTTGACATTGGGTCATCACTATGCTTACTTGGTCTTTATCTCAATTCATGCATGACATTGATCATTGGTCTATTATATATATATATAGATGATTTCTTTAAAGAGTTTAATTCTATTTCCTTTCATTAAATGGGCTTTTATTCTTTTTATTAAGTAAGAAAAATTAGTTTATTGTGACATTTATTTACTTTGATATTTAACAAAGTAAACATTCATTGTGTGTTTATAGATATGCTTAAAAAAAAAAGATAGTATATATTCAACCACTTATTAGTTAAGCTTATGTTTTGAATGGGCTGGTTTAGTCTTAATATAGGCTGTTTTTGTGGTGTTCTCAGCTACCCTATGTATATATATTTTACCCTGCCAATAGAATGATGACCCTAGAAACCATGACAAGTCCCTAAATTAGGTGATACTGTTATTTTATTTAGGTACAATTTGATACTCTTAATTATTTTTAAATTATGTTTAATTTATATTAACAATTATGAGACACACTTATACAACTAACAAGATTACATACCTTTTAACATTAAACAAATACTAAAGTATTTGCTCAATAGCATCTAAATATTCCCATGACTAGCAATAATATTTAAATAAATATAATAAAACAGTTATAATTATTAAGTTTAAGTTAATCTAATTATAAGTTAACCTATCATTTTATTATGTATTGATCTCATATTATTACTACTACTATTATACTAAGGATATCTCAGGATTATCATTGATTTTAAATTAGCTATTCATCCATTAGGATATCAAGAGGGATTTTACTTACCTCTATAGGTAGTAGCTTAATTAAGAAAAAAATTATCATCTTAATCTATAATTAAAATTATACTATTACTTTATATTTATGTTTTCTAATATGTAATAATAAATAACTTTTGTTATCTAAATTGTAATCATAATTTATAATTTCACATAATAACTAATTCATAAACTGTTTTACTATAAATAAACATACTTTAATAGATCTGTAATATATTTTATCAATGACTAAAGTGATGAAGGCAATTTGCAATAATTTAAGATTCCATTTAAGAAGTGCTTTTGTAAATAATTGTTATACAATCTCTTGTACTGAATTAATTTCTCATTCAAATATTAAAGTGTACGTTTTGGTTAATGGGTATATTACAATTAAGATTTTTTGAAGATGGTGTAGTGATGATGATCCAAATAAAAGAAATGCAACTTTGAATACTTAGTTTAACTTTAAAACATTAATTTTAATAACATATTACTTACAAAATTCTTTCAATAATTATTTTGAACTACTAAATAACTTAATACATAACAATATTAATAACATTATATAACAATATAATACAGTAATATATAAATAAACATTTGAACACTTCTATTCCCCTTAATTACTATTAGATATTTAAATTAAAAACTGCCTTCTCACACAATATGGTATTGTTATTATATTTAACTTTATTTCTTATATAACAAAATCATGTGTTACGTGTTTATCTGTGTTTATATTTTATAATATTCATTATTTGATCTTTTTTTTACCTTGTACTAAAAAGATATTAGTACAATAATTATAAATTTTTTAATTTGTTTTCTGATATCACACTCAATTTTCCTATGTTTTTATTATCAAACTCTATAACTAATATAATATATACGGTATATGAGCACAGACTTTTACACAACCCACCACTCTCCACACTATCTCATAATACTGATATACTTGAACACATATATATTGAAAAAATAAATAATCATCAATATACGTATTTCATCTAAACCACCAATCATGAGTTGGTCCAGATTACCATCTCTACACATACATACTATAAGTGCTCAGATATATATTAAGATAGCCAATCCTCATACTTCAATGGACAGGCTTCAATCTACTCCACACTCCAACTCTTCAACCGACCATTCAATTGAAAATCTGATGATGGAATGCTCAAAGACCACCCTGAGGCTGAAATTCTTGTCACACCCATGTTGACCTAAGATTAATCTGACCTCTCATGTACAAAACATAATCCATTTAATACATATACAAGGGATGGGCAGACATTTCCACTATGTAATAACTGAAACACACAAGCTTATTATATACCTGTGTCTATATATGTAATATATAGGGTATATATTGGTGATTATTTATCTTTTCAAAATATATGTATTCAAGTGTATCAGTGTTGTGAGATAGTGTGGAGAGTGGTGGGTTGTGGAAAAGTCTGTCCTCATATACCCTATATATTACATATATAGACACAGGTATATAATAAGCTTGTGTGTTTCAATTATTATATAGTAGAAATGTCTGCCCATTCCTTGTATATGTATTAAATGGATTATGTCCTGTACATGAGGGGTCAGATTGATCTTAGGCCAACATGAGTATGACAAGAATTTCAGCCTCAGTGTGGCGTTTGAGCATTCCATCATCAGATTTTCAATTTAATGGATGGTTGAAGAGTTGGAGTGTGGAGTAGACTGAAGCCTGTCCATTAAAATATGAGGATTGGCTATCTTAATATATATCTGAGCACTTATAGTATGTATGTGTAGAGGTGGTAATCTGGACCAACTGATGATTGGTAGTTTAGCATGAAATACATATATTGCTGATTATTTATCTTTTCAACATATATGTGTTCAAGTGTATCAGTGTTAGGAGATAGTGTGGAGAGTGGTGGGTCATGTGAAAGACTGTGCTCATATACCCTATATATTACATATATAACCACAAGTATATAATAAGCTTGTGGGTTTTAATTATTACATAGTAGAAATGTCTGCCCATCCCTTGTATATGTATTAAATGGATTATGTCCTGTAGATGAAGGGTCAGATTGATCTTAGGTCAACATGGGTGTGATAAGAATTTCGGCCTCAGTGTAACCTTTGAGCATTTCATCATCAGATTTTCAATTGAATGGATGGATGGCTGAAGAGTTGGAATGTGGAGTATATTGTAGTCTATCCATTAAACTATGAGGATTGGCTATCTTAATATATATCTGAGCACTTATAGCATTATATGTGTAGAGATGGTAATCTGGACCAACTGATGATTGCTGGTTTAGCATGAAATACCTATAATGGTGATTTTGTGTTCAAGTGTATCAGCATTATGAGATAGTGTGGAGAGTGGTGGATCATGTGAAAGTCTGTGCTCATATACTTATATATTACATAAACAGACACAGGTATATAATAAGCTTGTGTGTTTCAGTTATAACTAATATAACAAATGAAACTTTTATGCTGTACACTAAAAAAAATATGACAACTGATCTTTTTCTGAACTAACTTCAATTTACAATTTATGATACTATGCTCATTGTTGCTAGAACTCTCTTGGGTGCATCCTAAAATAAAAATCCTTATTTTCATTCTATATGAAGAACTTAGTTACCTTCTTACTTTCAATATACATCTGATTCATACGTTTCTTATAAATAATAGCCTATAAAGAATTACAAAGTAGAATTAGTTATGACTCTATTACAATTATATCAAATTATTAATAGTTAAACATAAGATCAAAATTTAAATATCATCATTTATTATTTTCAATATTATATTTGAACACAGACATATCCCATTTTCTTTTAATACATATATGTAACTACTTTGGTGTGTATATTTCACTAGCTCATTGTTTATATCCATTTACTTTAACTATCTAACAATATTTAATAAAATAAAAACTTTAAACAATTAATTACATACATAAACAGATCAAATAAATTATTAATTTCTTTATCTATTAACTTATCCCCCCATATTGATAATGATTATTTTAAAATATATAATTAAACTATATACAAATAGTATGTTACAGGATTTTTTTAAAAAATACAAGTTCATTTTTAAAAAATGTTAATTTTTAATGGTACACCAATCATTCCAAATGCTTCAGATAAGTTACACATCAACATTCCTCTCACTTCCACTTTTTTATTTTCATATGAATAACACAAAACTATAAAATTCCAATGCCAACAGGTTATTTACAATTTTTCAATTTTTTTTCTTTTTAACAATAAAAGATTAGTTTCAACTTGCATAATATATTTTATTTAGATACTTCCCACATTTATTATACTTTAGTCTTCACATTATTCCTATATGCTCTTCATCAATGTCATCATCTAAAATAGAGCATTTTACACATTCTCTTTAAATGTAGAATAACATTACTTTCAATATACCTTTTATATTCTCAAATAAGCTAATGTTTATTCCATTGATTTATTCAGCTCTTTCCCTTCCCATCCATATTTATTCTTTATTAGTTGTCTTCAGTAATTACTTAATTTTTTACACTTATCTTATTTTTTCATTTACAGTTTTCATAAATAATTCTTTCATTTTCTGAGAAGACTGTTATGATTTATTGCAAGTATAAATATAATCATTTAAAATTTTTCTTTTACATTTGCCTTGTATTACATGCATACATCCTTTTAACTTTTAATCCTTCATTTACCACATATATAACTCATCATAAAATTTTATTATACATAAAAGTTATACTAAAACTAATAATGATCTGTTTATATCTTTTCTATCATTGAAATTTTCATTCAGATACACTTTTATAAGTTACACTTTTCCATATGCAAATATTTTCATTATTATTCATTACTACATTTTAATTATCTTTAAAAATGTATAATTAACTCTGTCAGGAATAATTTTCTTTTTATTCATCCAACAATTCCAATTTAATGCTGCATGACTACTTTGATAGCCATGATGCATAAACATTTTATGTTGCTTATTAATCAAATTATGCATTAACATAATAATCAGTGTTTTTCTTAAGTTTATGTATTACTTTACAACATTTTGGCATAAATGTACAACTTTTCCCTTTCATTCTTCTGATATTTCTTCAATATAATAACTCCAAGATATTTTCATAAAGTTATTAAATTGTTGAGTTCACCAGTAGAGATTTAACTTTGTTTTACTCCATTTTAAGAAAAACTTTATAATATATATATATATAGTTTTAAATTCTTAAGTAGATCATAATCAATCACTTTTTAAAAAAAATAATATTTAAAATAATTTAAGCAAATTTTTTGAGACAAACCAAGTTATTTTTTCTTCTGATCTATAATCTTTTTTTCTTTTTTTTTAATTTTTCCTCTGATTTTTTTCCCTAAAAAACATCAACTGCTGACTATTAATTTATTTCAAATTGAGCTTTCCCATTGGTTAATTCTTCTACTTCTCTGACTTTGAATATTTAATAAGTTGCTTGTAGTTTATCTATTTTTAAAAACAAATATTATCTGTTTTATATATTTCTTAATAAAAAAACATTACCTTTTATGAACTTAATAAAACTACAATTTAATTTAAATCAATATAGATCATTTTGATTTTATTTTTATTCAGACTAAATCTGAGATTAATTTTATAAACTTTTAATCACAAAATTTATAACATAAATATTAATTATTTATTTTGGAACATAAATTAAGATTTCATTGGAAATAGTCATTGCTTTATAACACTAAATGCACACAGACATGATTATATATATATATATATAATGCATATTTTTCTTTATAAGATTAGATTTGAACTTCCTTACAATTTTAAATATTATTAATAACTATTATAAGTTATAGCCCATTATTTTATCTTTTCATACCTTTGAAAATAAATACTTCACCAAGGATTTGTAGCATTTATACTACTTTCAATTAACTAATCTCATGTTCAAACCCTTTGAAAACTAAAATGACTTTAATTTTTCTTAGTTTCAATAAACAAATATATTGCTTTATAAAATTTAGAATTATACATCTTAAAATTTATTCCCAATTTGTTTTGTTTTATGATGGGGGTGTATCAATAAAAAGTGCATTATATATATATATATATATATATATATATATATATATATATATATATATATATATATATATATATATATATATATATATATATATATATATATATATATATATATAAAACAAACAGGTCAGAAATATGAAGTCCATGAAATATTTCAACCAAAATCAAGTCAAGTAATCCTTGATTTATCTAGCTATTATAAATTGAAGGTGATTAATAAATTTTATGGAGAGTTGGCAGAAAATCATGATAAATCATATTAGTACAGAAATATTCTTGAAACATTTTTAATGCTATTCATTAAGTGGCACCAATATTTCATGATGATCATAAACTCAATCTTGAAGGATGGAATAAAAAAAGTATTATGCTTAACCCACATGATTATTGATACTAGTATATTTAAAGGTGTAGTCATATTCTTATACATTTATTGACCATTACAATTCATAAGGATCTTGATGTAGTGATTTTCAAGAAGTAAATAATCAGTACTAGTTTATAAATTAAAATATATTGGTTATAAAGTGTTGTATTTGAAACAATGTTGATAAAAATATATAGAAATCAATATTACAGATTCAAATAAAGTAATGGTATATGCTTAGTTTTTCAGTCATGGCAAAAAAATGAAGAAGAAAGAAAAACTAGAGATAAATCATTATAAGATATTAGAAAAAAAAGCTAGTGAAAAACAATAAAAGATAGTGCAAAGGAATCAAAATGAAAAAAAGTAGAAATAAATAAAAGTCAAAAAGAAATTCCAAAACCTGGAAAGGCTGTTAGAAAATTAAAAAGGAAGCTAAAGAAAGGATAAAACCAAAGAGAAGAGAGCATTAAAGATATAAATAAAAATTAATTTAATTAGATTAAAACAATAGTTGCAAAGGAAATAATAATGGTCAAAATTAACACATTATTGCGATACGGAAATTATAATAATTAAGATGGTAAACATGAGTTAAAAAGGAAAGGTAAACTTAGCAAAAAAAAATTAAAAGCATGAATATAGATCATAATAATGTAAGGCGTAAAATAAATAAAATAGTAAAAAGGATATAGAAAATGTGACAAAGGATGATGAAATTATAAAAAATCTTAATAAAATATAGCAGAAATTTAAAGATATAAACAAAAAATATATAATAAAATTCTAAAGGAGAAAGAAAAAATTAAATGTTATTACAAACAGGAATGTAAGAAACATTAATGTTTCATAATCCATTAGAGTCAAATGTGAATGGAACCAAAACGGATTGCAGTTTCTGTCATATTAAAGTGAGATCACTAAGGTCTTAAGCTCTTTGGAAGATAGAGAGAAAATAGGCAGAGCTCAAAATCATTATATGATTCAATATAAAATTAGTGGAATTCTTTATTCACCAAATCTTTTTAAATACTCCCAAAATTTCAGTATTGGACAGAGAGTCCTATTACAAATGGGGTTATTACCATACCACAGTATCACTGATTGGTAGTTTTCAGAGTACTTGAGATGGTTTTTGAATATATTTATTCTTTTATTCGAATTTTGAAAATATAAACATATATTTTTTGTAATTCGTTTTCATATTTATGATTATTTTGGTCAAATATTTGCATAATATTTAATTGTAATTTTTTTTTTTTTTTTATTAAGAAAAAATTTACAGTGTCAGGTAGCTACATTTGATAATTATAATAGTTTCATATAGAAGTTCAAAGTTTTGCAACCAATTTGTGTGGTATTGTCATAACATTTACTGCAGTAGTCTGAGATGTCGTCTCATCATCACAAATGATAATCTGTGCCCATGTGTCTACAAAGAGACGCTCTGGCACAAGGAGTCAATCTCTGTTCTTTATGGTTGTTATTATTGTTTTAAAAGTTATCCAAGGATCACTATGTCCTTGTCTGAAGATATGCTGGCACCTGGTGATCCATAAGGCATGTAGTAGGCATGCTGCTAGCCTGATAGTTGCATAGTTTCCTTCTTTAATTGCCCGATCAATTGACAGGACATTGCCACAGCCAGAGGAAATGCTTGCGATAATTTTATTTCTAGTGCAACTCAGGTATGAGCAGGCATAGAAGATGTGCTCCAGTGTTTCTTCATGCATATTACAGAGTTTACACATGGGGCTTAATTGACGAAATCCTCTTTGCATCACCAAAAAGTGACTGATGGGCAAGGAGGACAAGTTAAACTTGATTATAAAATCGACCAGCTTTGGTCCTATGCACCAGTATCTTGACTTCTTGAGCATTTGTTTTACAGACAGTCTTAATCAGGTAGATAATGGGTTTTGATTTGGGAAAAGGATTTTGTATACTTCCCAATATGTTTGCTTAGCTTTCTCTAATTGCTCGGGAACTGAAAATAGAGTCCCCAGTTGTTCTTGCAGTTCTTTGACCCATTTACTGTATATGGGTGGTGGTGTATCTGTGGGCTCCACAGTGTCTTCACTCTGATCTATTTCTTTTTTATTGTGGATTTTTCTGAGCACTGAAAGAGCTCTTTGAACAAAAAACACCTTGACGGCATGGAGACCAAGTCCATTCAGGTCACGTGGTCTCTGCACCTTGGCCAGACTGATGCATACAGTTTTTCTCTTGCACATCATCTTGGTGCAGGCTGAGTTTATAGTATTCTGAAAACCCTTGTTCGATTTGAATATGGGCAGGTAGTAGTTTATATGTGGAAACACCATCATATTTAACAATGCCACCTTGCCTGGGAGTGAGAGGGAGATCATTGAGAGAGAGTTTGTTACCTTCTTGGTTTTGTCCAAAAGATCCTGCTGGATGGCCCTCCTCATCGCTGTTTTGGAGAGGGCAATTGGGAACCCAAGGAATTTCTGTGGATTTCCTGTATATCTTGATGGTACTGTAACACCCCTACTGATTTTCCAGACAACAGATTTGTCTGGGTTGACAGCCAGATTGAATCTGCTCGCATATCTGTCCAGCAGTTGGTATAACCTTGGCAGGTATTTCTCAGAAGGGAGGAAAATGGTAACATCATCCACATTATTTAATTGTAATTAGACTCATGTTATTTAGAAATATTTACTTTTAGACGACAAATAAAAAAAATCAATTATATAAAACTGCAATTTGCAATTGTTTGGAAAAGAATACATTACTCTTGACTGTCTATTTTAAATAATCTACATTATTAATATTTTAATATTAAATAAATATAACAAAATTATTTTCCTATTTAATAAAAAAAATGCCGTCAAATGAAACAATATATATTTAAATTTTAATATTAATTGATTACCTGTCTCCTGGGCACACAGGACATGTATCTTTACACACAATGTGGCAACGGATACGGCATTCTCGTTTGCTAAAATAATTTTTAAAAAATAATAATATAATTTGTATATATCATTAAAATTGATAATTCATGATTTGAAATATTATAAAAGAGCTATAGTGATATATTTTCAAAAGAGTTTTATCTTATAAAGATTTGATGTCTTGTGCATAGATAACCATGAAATGTTTTCCATTTTGTTTTGCTTTTCATCAACAATACATCCAGGATCTACTAATCAATTGTCAGGTTTATAATTTTTGGTGTTAAATAAAGAAATAACAAAGTTTAATAAGAATTACAAAAAAAAAATATTGATAATACAATATTAATATATTAAATAAAATTCTTTAAAAATTCTATTTATCTTTAAATACCAGAAACATTAATAACAATATGAATGCATGGGTCAGCCTTCATTTTGTAGTGCACATATATCTAAAAGGATTAAAACAATATGCTCAAATGAATTCAACATTAGTTTTAGAACCACTGCCCCCCCCCCCAATCTTAATTAAATGTTGAACACCATTAAAGCAAATTATTTCCAGATCAAGCTCTCTAAATAGTTTATAAAATTAAATGCAATGAACCAACATGTAAAGCAATTTATTATAATGAGCCTCAGGCCACCTGGGCTATAAGATTAGCACATTATAAATATATATATATACAAATGTGCTAAAACAGATCCCAATATTAAGTCTATAGTTTTGTAACATAAAATTGAGTTGGGGCACAATTTCATTCTCTTTAATGTTAAAATCATTTATGCTGAATGCAATGATTGAAAAAGAAAATATAAAGATACATGGTTTACTGCAAATAATACCAATGCAATAAACAAGAAAGACTCATGCATTGCATTATCATGTAAATGGCATATGTAAATTTTTAATTTATAAATTCTATTTTATAAATCTACATTAGTTCTATGAATATGACTGACTTGGTTGAGAGCAATGAGTGCTAAGCTATAAATTTTTAGAATAAAGTATACCATAACTATTTATTTTGTTTTATTCAAATTAAGAAAGTAATTTAATTGATTAACAATTACAAAAGTTTGATAATTCAACTGACTATTTTTTAGTTGAAAATAGTATCAATTAAGTCACTTTACAGTTCATATTTTTGTAGAGATTTAATATTGAAACGGAATATTTGTCCTAACATATTCGTTTCACCTGGGTTGCATCCTAGAATCAACTCTGGGTCATATGCAGGTCTCTGTACCCAAATTCAAACCTTAAGATTGCCAACAAACGTCTATAGAGATGTCTGTATAATCATATATATAAATATGTCTATATAAACATTAGATTAAAGTAATAGTTTTATAAATTTAATTTATAATTAACTCAATTAATAACTCAAAATATTACAATGGCATATATGTGGGTGAATTATACATATCACCATTATATATATATAACGTACTTTGTTATTTGTTATAATTTATAAAAACTGATTTCTAAAATAGTTTGTAAAATAAATCACGCAATTCAAATCTGGTATGGGGAGGGGGGTATTGATGTTTAAAGGGATACTAAAACAATAGTTATTTGTTAAAATTTATTCCATCTCAAAAATAAGCACTTAATCAACATTATAAATTATTTTACTAAAATTGTATGTTTTGGAAGAAAAAGATGCTTATCAAATCCAAAAAGTAAATATATGAGTTTTAATAAAATTATTTTAATATATAGGGTATATGAGCACAGACTTTCACACCACCCACCACTCTCCACTCTATCTCATAACACTGATACACTTGAACACATATATGTTGAAAAGATAAATAATCACCAATATTTCCATATTTCATGCTAAACCAGCAATCATCAGTTGGTCCAGATTATCATCTCTATACATATATGCTATAAATGATAGCCAATCTTCATACTTTAATAGACAGGCTTCAATCTACTCCACACTCCAACTCTTCAACTATCTATCCAATTGAAAATCTGATGATGGAATGCTCAAAGGCCAATCTGAGACCGAGATTCTTGTCACACCCATGTTGACCATAAGTCAATATGACCCCTCATATATAGGACATAATCCATTTAATACATATACAAGGAATGGGTAGACATCTCTACTACGTAATAACTGAAACACAAGCCTGTCCATTAAAGTATGAAAATTGGCTATCTTAATATATATCTGAGCACTTATAGCATATATGTGTAGAGATGGTAATCTGGACCAACTGATGATTGCTGGTTTAGCATGAAATATGTATATTGGTGATTATTTATCTTTTCAACATATATGTGTTCAAGTGTATCAGTGTTATGAGATAGAGTGGAGAGTGGTGGCTAGTGTGAAAGTCTGTGCTCATATACTTATATATTACATATATAGACACAGGTGTATAATAAGCCTGTGTTTCAGTTAATAAAATTATTTTATAGTGTATAAATAGATTGAATGGTAACACAAAAGAAGAATTGCCATAGGGCATCCCTCTAAAATCTTGTAAAAACAAATAATAGATTCTTGTTAACATCCAGCTGAAAATTAGACAAAAGACAGATTATTTTTATTTCTAAAATTATCCTGCATGATATGCTATTGGGTTATTTTGCTGTAAGGAAAAATTATCCTAAAATGTATAAGTTAATTTTTGGTATATATATATATATATATATATATATATATATATATATATATATATATATATATATATATATATATATATATGATATATATATATATATATATCATGTTTTTTATGTAAATTGGACACTACTTATCAATTTTATAAATATTGTCTAATAAAATCCACACAAGTTTAATGTGTAAAATGAGTAAGAGATGTGGGAGTTACTGTTCTCCAAGCCCAGGGTATTGTGATCTGCATCACTGACCTTCATGCTGAAAACATCAAGCCACTACAATGATGAAAGAAGTCCTGTAAAGAACTTGCCATGCTGATGTTACCTGCATAGAAAGATATACTGCCTATCCTATGGAAAATGATTGCTATGCTAACCACAGTCAAGAATTGATGAAACCAACTACATGCTCCTACAGATTAATCAAACATAAAAATTCATACTGTCACTGCAAACCCTAGTGAATGTTCAAATTAAATTTTCATCTCTGTAAAATCTTTAATTTTGCTTAAACTCTGAAATTGTGAACTTGTCATCATTTTATTAAATTGTAATTAATCTTTACTTTTATGCAAGCAGTGATGTCTACTACTATCTTTACAAGTTTCTAGTTATTAAAATGTCTTACTGATTCATGTTATATGCCAAATACCACTCAAAATAGTGAGCATATTAAATATTTTAAATTTAGAATGGGAGATATTACTAATTCTACATTTGATCTAACAATTATAAAATAACATTTAGTTATTCAAACCTTACTCACTATTGCGATATTATATTGCTTGGTTATAATCTGTAATTACCCTACAATCATTATAATGTTTGCATTATTATATAATTCAAAGTTCAGTTCATTTTATAAGTATTTATTTTGGTTATAGGCCAACTCTATGTTGTAAGCTATAATCTATGAAGATTATCTTAACAATTATCTTAACAAATAAATGTAATTGCAACTTAGAGATCACATGATCACCATCTCATGCTAGCACATAACTATTAGTAAACAGGCAAAAACTCTCCATATTGTAGTGCCACCTTGTGCTAACCAGAGTAATTAATGGATGCCAAAAGGCTTGTGCATAAATCCCTATCTAGTGCCTACTCATCCAATATCCCCAGACTAGTTTCTGGCTTGTGGCCTTCATCAGTGAGGAGCCTTGGATCTAGGTGCAGTGCTCTCAGATCCAAGGCTCTTCACTGACAAAGACCACAAGCCAGAAACTAGTCTGGGGATATTGGATGAGTATGCACTAGATAGGGATTTTATGCACAAGCCTTCTGGCATCCATTGATTACTCTGGTTAGCACAAGGTGGCACTACTATATGGAGAGTTTTTGCCTGTTTACTAACAACTGTAGTGATATAGTATAATATGTATTTTATAATTAACAATAACCTTAATATTTCTTGAAATCCATGTAGCCATTACTAAATAATTGTTAACAATGTTGATCAAACTATTTGTTAAACAAGTATGTTTGCCAGTTATAATACTCACTGAAACAATCTATGCAGTATGCCAACCTTACCCTGCCTATATATGCATACGATTATAATCACAGAGGCTAACACCAGTAAAATAATAAAAGCAGATTTAATTACAATACACTAATATATACATATTTACATGAATACATTAAAACAATCATTATATATTTATATCAACAAACCCAAAGGTATACCAAAATAATAATAAAGATCTGTGTGACCTAGTTTATAGTCCCTATGCTGACTCTTGGACATTTGGAGACCAGCAGTCTGCTCTGGAACTACCATGATAAATAAGCAATGTTCAGTGCCTTTTACAGTTTGTCTGCATCGGTAGAACTCCCAGTTGTAAGTACCTGATGCTTTACATTTTTACTCATTTCCCCAGTTTTGATTTTCTGGATTTGATTGATCAAATCTTGTCCATCCTGGTCGGATCAATCTTTCCCAATTTACTTGCTGAAGCAGATTTAGACTTAAGTTTTACTTTGATTGATTACCCTTTGCAACCCGATTACTTTTTAATTACTCATCTTATTTATCTGCAAAGTTCCTTCATTAATTAACCTTCCTATCTAAAAGGATTTGTTTTCTTGCAGTTTTACAAAATAACACAGCTATTAAAGTATAATATTATTTTAAATTAATGAAGTATTTTTATCTTCACTTATATATATAACTTGCATATGTATATGTGACAAATTATACACGTACATACATTTAAATATTAAATCCCCATTTACAACATTTACTATTATTGTTTTATGTGTATGTGTATTTTAATTATACACATACATAACAGCTTTTCAATGCTTGTTTTATGGGCTGGCTTGCATTAGCAGAGCAAATATTCACTAATTTTTTAAATGCAAATGTAAGTAGTTATGTTAGAATTATTGGTTGTATTTTCAACCTTGGTGTTCGCCTTAAGATGGCATTGATGCTAATCAAAAACATATACATATAATGATTCCGGGCCTGACCTAAATGATCGATTTGATCTAAAAAGATCTGATTTCTTAGATTTGTAATAAAATATTCTACTAACTAATACTATTATATGATGTTATTTTTTTTCATTTTTGTAAATGTTTATTAATCTTATCTTGTTTTTGAGTTTGTGTGTCTTTAAAGTTACGGTGTTTTTCTAATTTTTTTTTTTTTTTTTTACTTTACGTGTGTCTTTTTAAAGTTACGGTCTTTTTTTTTTTTTTTGCAAGAGTAAATCAATACTTTTATTCAAAAGCAAGACGTAATAAGTAAATGTTTATTAATCTTATCTTGTTTTTGAGTTTGTGTGTGTGTGTTTAAAGTTACTGGGCTTTTTTGAATTTTTTTTTTTTTTTTGGACTTTAGGTGTGTCTTTTTAAAGTTACGGTATTTTTTTTGCAAGAGTAAATCAATAATTTGATTCAAAAACAAGACGTAATAAGTCAATGTTTATTAATCTTAGATTGTTTTTGAGTTTGTGTGTGTCTTTAAAGTTATGGGGCTTTTTCTCATTTTTTTTTGGACTTTATGTTTGTCTTTTTTTTTTAAAGTTACGGTATTTTTGATCAAGAGTAAATCAATCATTTTATTAAATAAGCAAGACATAATTCTAAATCTACCAAAAGTAACATAATTTATATACTATAATTTATAATTGATATCTGACTACTATTAGTAAGGACTGTCATTAAAAGACTCGATTGAAAAATGATACCCGACTAATTTCCGTTTTCTTTTTTTTTTGGATGGGGGATGGAGAGTAATAAATCAGAAAGTGGGTTGTTTTTGTTAACTCTGTCTATATAAAAAGGGTACCATTATTGAAATACTAAATTTAAAAATGATAGCCGACTAATTTGCATTTCTTTTGACAGTAATTAATCAGAAAGTGGGTTTTTTTTTTTTTTTTGGTAAATCTTGTGTATATATAAAAACAAACAAACCGTGATTCAAAGACTCCATTGAAAAAAATCAAACCCCATTGAATTTGCTTTTTTTTTTTTTTTTAAAGACAGTAATTAATCAGGAACTGGGTTGTTTTTGTTAGTGTGTAGATATAAAAACTAATCTTATTGTGAAATAATAAATGTAACAAAACAAAAAAAAAAATAATACCCGACTAATTTTATTTTTCAGACAAGTAATTCCTAATAATTAGACAGTGGTTTGTTTTTGTTTGTGCATATATATATATAGCGAAAATAACTGGTCATGGACGAATTCTCGCAAAAACGGTACTTTTCGCATGATCCTTTAATTTTTTTTTCCCTTTTGCACCCTTAAAAGCAATTTTTGAGGGTTACCCCTTCATAATGGAATCTTCAGGACATTATTACTAAACTTACAACAGTAAAATAAGTTACAACACATTAAAAAAAATAGACGTCTTATCAAATTTTAAAAAACTACGACCGCTTCAAAGACACACACTCTCACACGAAACTACAGAGAAAATTGACTACTATGGCAGCCGATCAAGGCATTTCTTTCTCTTTGCTTTTATCATAGAAAAAAAGCCATAACCGGCAGCCGTTGGGAACTCTTTCTGTGTTTTATCATAGAAAGAAGTCTCTTTGTGTTGGCTTCTGTCGCCACTGCCTCCTCCGTCCAACATAACGTGAGAACTTTTCTGCATTTATAACGTAGAAAAATTTCTCTTTTGTTGGGTGAAGGCCAGTGAAACGGTATATTTCTAGGAATTTACCTAGAAGTAGCGACATCTTAAGGTGAACACCAAGGATGAGAAAACAACCGAATTATTATATTATATTTTTGCATTGCTAATGTGGAACTTGGTGATATATCTATAGATATATTCCCACATTGCTATTCTCTATAGGTAAATCATTCTTTATAGGTAAATGGGAAAGACCATTCCAATTATGTGGCTGCCTATGTAACTATAAATAGAAATCACCTGAAATTGTTTGGGTATGCGCATCAAATAAATAACTGGGGTAAGGGCCCAGTACATTGGAATAGCCTATCTGATTTTCAAAGGTCCATGTATATATCATATTAATTATTTCAGTACCAATCTTTTCAGTACAAGCAAGCTGCACATCTTATGTTTTGATATAAGTTCTCATTCACCTCGTGAAACCTCTAATAAGCTTGGTCTAATTTGCAGATTGTGAATCATATGTAATGCTAACTCATGCCATCCCATCCTTTGTATTAACATTATTCAGGAATTTACCCAACAACATCAGAAGCTCCAATGGAACAAATTATGAGTTGCATATATTTTAGAATTAATAATTATGGCCAAATATTAATCACTTGTCTTAGATAGTCAGCAATATTAATGGTGTAATATGTAATATGCCTCTGGTTATTATGCATAAATCTTATTCTGTTGGTAAACCACAGTAGGAAAGTTGAATACCATTTAGAACATTGTGCTGCTGTAGATATCAATTGCCCATCAAACATGAAGTTTATTGGGTTTACATGAATTAAATCTTTTACATTATATGTAATAGTTTATTAAGCTTGTCTAATTTTATAATGCATGATAGTGTTAATCTAACAATACTTTAATCATAAGCTTAATAAATCATTTTTTATAGTGCGATGTTTGTAAACTGTAATATTTAACACAGCATTACGCTGTTGCACATGCGCTTTGAAGATTTTAACTATAAATGATGTAAGCTGTATTATTTTATATTAACTATTTTATATTAACTATCACATTTTTACGCGCACATTTTTGAGGATACAGCCTTAGTAAACATTAACCATTATAATAAATGTGTTTAAATTCAACTCCTCTCCATTAACTTTCTTATTATATTCCAATCCAATTAAATCCATAGTTAAAATGAAATTTATGGTGTGTAACATATATGATATTTATTTTACCAGTTTATTTATTAAAATTATCTTATCAATCATTTCTCAAGTCTATTAATGATCTTTATGGTGTAGTTAAATTAACTCATGCTTCTCCCTATTCACTGGTACCCAGATTAAATAAAAACTTTAATGCATCATAGGAAGTATTGTACATAGGATATTTAAGCATGGAGCACAGGTAGATAGGTTGGAGCTTGGTCTGACATGGAACACCCCTGTCTTATCTTGATCAGGTTTAGCATATTTAGCTTGGACTCTGAGCTTTGTTGAGTAAATATATGATTCTGAGCATTACAATATATAATAATGTCACTTTAACTCTAATTTTTTAAGCATATTATTACTCACATACATACTTCTGAAATAGACAAATTAGATTTTTGACTAGAGTTTTTTACTAATTTCTGGAACAACAGAACTGACCACAGAACATAACTTAAACTCAATATTTAGTATATTAATTGCTGCATTTCTTTTGCACTGTTTAATTTTGCACTATTTATTTTTTTATTTTTTTTCAAATTCTTCTTTTGCAGATTTTTTATCAGCTCTGTCAATTTGCATAAAGTAATACTTTTATTAACATATAAATTGGTCTATTGCTTCTTGCAGTTACTAAATTCCTTTTTTTTTTTCTGTATACCAATTAGTTAGTTCTTTTCTGAATTATTCTAGCTATATCAATATTTCTAAATCTGTGCACACACATTTATTTATTCTTTAATAAAATATACATTTACAGTTATAGCAATCAATTTATAAAAAGAAAAGAATAAAAAAATAGGATTTTTATTGTTTTCAGTATAAAATTCTAAACATCATAAATTTTGAAAAAGTTAATAAGATGCATTAGGAGTACAATACTCTACACAAAATGTGATCAAACTGTTAAACAATATATGAAGTGTGAGAATTTGAAAAATATGACATTAAAAAAATTTGCAGCTTACATTATCTATATCAAAAATGATATCAATTTCACAAGCTCTTTTGTGAACACAAATGATGTGAAGATATATAAATTAAGTTACAATAAAAGTTAGTTGTAAACAACTGTTAGTTAATAACTCTAATACAATAAACTACATATTTAACACAAAAAGTATATCATTGTTCACAACATCTTTATCTTTGTGTCTATAAATTCAGTTAACTACAAGTTGAAAAAAAACTAACAGACATTCGAATTTTTTCAATTTTTATTTTTTAACCCACAGTACAGTCATATGGCACAGCATATTGTAAAACATCACAAGAAAATGCCTTTTTAATTTCCATTCCTTGTTATAATCTGTTATTTTAAAAAGACTAAACATTTTTTGAAATGTTAACAAACATTAATTCTACTGTAGTGTGTATAAATTTATTTTATTATATAACAAACAATATGCTTACTTTTATATAATGTATGTGATAAAAATTTTAAAAGCAGTAATAAAATAATAAATGAAAATAATACATGTTTACCAACTTGTAAACTATGAGGATAGTAGTCTATTAAAATATCAAAAAACAATATTGAAATCATTGTAATAAACAAACATATTTGCATATTCTTCAATGATTTTGATTGAATAAATTACAGCATTGATCCTGTATTAAAGGAAGCCATTAGAATCAGATAACAAAAAAATTAAACTGATACTGTTCACTGTAAATTATTCTGTTTAATTTATGGATATTTACTGAATTTGTATTTTTTAAATTTTACTTTTAAATATGTTTGTGTGTATATATGCTCTAAGACCTGTGTACATAGAAGTGCATTAAAAATATTTTTTATATGTTTAGCTGATATTAATGAATTTTAAATATCTATGGCAAGACTTGAAACCAAATGTTATGAATATAATAAAATATTATACTTCTAACAAGGTCTATCAATATAATGATTTTATATATATTTATAATACAATTAAGTAAATCTTATAGTCATTTCAATTAATGAAACAAAAAAAATACTGATAATATTTCTGATATCTTTTTAAATGTATTGAGACTAAACTTACCTATTCTTATTTTTTCTTTCATTAAGAGGTTTTTAATGAATAATAAATAATTTATATATATATGTTAAACGAAGATTTGCACTGGTTAAATATATAAAATACATATTTTGCTGGTTCATCCGTGTTAAAAACTTTTAATATTAATATACTGACGTTTCGACTTGGTCACACAAGTCATCCACAGAGTTATAAAAGGTAGAAAGACCTTTTAATATACTGACGTTTCGACTTGGTCACACAAGTCATCCACAGAGTTATAAAAGGTAGAAAGACCTTTTATAACTCTGTGGATGACTTGTGTGACCAAGTCGAAACGTCAGTATATTAATATTAAAAGTTTTTAACACGGATGAACCCGCAAAATATGTATTATATATATATATTGAACATTTTTCTACTTTCTCCATAGTCTTTAGCAATCTAATTAAAGTCTCAATGAGCTTTTCAAATTTTTATTTTTCTTATAGCTTTTAAAATAAATTCTATTCTACTGCAACATATATTCATCCATAATCCCCCCTATATACCAACTACATACTTTTTATTATCCTATTGCATACCCATACTTATAACTAACCTTTTTTTAATTCAGTTACTTTGTTATTTCTGATAAAATTTATTTTTTTTATTTAAATTATTATTAATTTTACTATACTTTATTAAAAATTAGACCTAACATATGTGCAATTGGGCTATTTTCTCTCAAGTTTATCTTTATTTGTTTTCAATTTCTTAATAAGCTTTCAGTGTGTATATATTAATCTTTTATAAATGTATTCTATTTTCTTTTCACTTTTTTATTTTCTCATTACTAAATCAAAGCATTCTATCTTTTATCAATTCCACACTGTGCATCGCAAAATTCTGTAATCATTCATATACGTAGGAGAATTTATACGTATACGTACGTAAATTCTCTATTGGTATGATTCTTTTTGCTTCAGTTCTTTTTACACTTAAATTCACTTTTAACATTGTTCCTAAACCTAAACAGCATTTTCATGTTTAAAATACATTCTGCATAGTATTAAATTCTCCAAGCTATTATCAATCTATTTTATTTTCTAAATTTTTTCATATATATCTTCTATTTCATCACTATCATATCACTACTAGTTTGAATCAAATAATTGTAAAATCTATCAGAAAAGTCTTAATCTAATTGTTCTCATTTGCAAAATTTATATTTTTCTCTACAGATGGTCTTAAAACCAATATTTATTCCAAAAAGATTATTGCTATAAATATATGAACTTTTTGTTACCTAGGAATACAGTACATTCAAATTTTAAAGACTTTGCATTATTATAGATTCTGCATTGACATCTTTAATGCTGCAAAACAAATCTGTGTTATAAACATTTTTTATTTGGATTTATATAATTAATTATTTTTAATTTTCATTTAGATTATCATAATTTATTTTAATGAGATTTGATTTCAATTTAAACTATGAATTTCACTATATTTGCATTTATAATATAGTGGAGCAGTGAACTGGACTTTCTTTTTTTCCAAGCCCTTCTCATATATAAATGTATATAGCATATAGAGCTCATGTTCCATTGAGAAACATTGATTTAAAATAGAATTCCTTTTGTTAATTGAAATGTAAATGTACAGCACTTTCTATATAAAACATATGCTTTTTTAAAGTATAGTATGCATATATAAATTAAGATTTAGTATAAACAAAATTTTTAAAAATATAGTTTTTAATAATAAATTAAGGATACACATTGCATATATTTTACAGAGTGTATGCATTCATTCATCCATTTTATAAAAAAATAAGACTTGTTATAAATAATGAAATGCCTGACTTTCATTGAAATTAAATAGACTCTGGGTAATATTCTTTCTTTTATTACTGTTTTATAGAAACATAGTAGACAATTCTCTTATTCATGAAAGTATGATTTCTTTAGTTATTTTAATGTTTTGAAGTCAATATTCATTTTAAAAATATTCAAAAATTTTGTAAAGCTTATATTGTGCAAAATAATACATATCAAATTTGGAAAGAATAACAAAGCAAGAATAAAATGCGTGTGCTTTCAATATAAATAAAAAAAAATTTATTAATAGAACATGATTATTTTCAGTGCTCCGAGATGGAAAACCAGTTTGTGGCATAACTTATTTATAATTTTTTTATAGACATGATGTCAAATAAGACATTCAGAAATGAAAAGTAGCTGCTCAACTATCATAAAATGTGTTAAATCTGTGAATTTTAATATCTTTTTGTTTATTTACATTTATTGATAGCATATAATTGATATTGTGTACTTTGATACAACATACTTCACAACTTCACTGTATTTGCTATTCTTTTCTTAATTATTACATAATATTTACAATTTGTTTTGCTTTTATAAAAATTTAAATATTATGCATATTTAAATTCTTTTAAAAATAAAACTATCCAGATTAATATATATATATATATATATTTACTTACATAAGATGTCCCACAAAAGAAGCAGAAAAAAGCACAGTCTACAAAAACAAAATAAAAAATCTTTATATAGATAGATAGATAGATAGATAGATAGATAGATAGATAGATAGATAGATAGATAGATAGATAGATAGATAGATAGATAGATAGATAGATAGATAGATAGATAGATAGATAGATAGATAGATAGATAGATAGATAGATAGATAGATAGATAGATAGATAGATAGATAGATAGATAGATAGATAGATAGATAGATAGATAGATAGATAGATAGATAGATAGATAGATAGATAGATAGATAGATAGATAGATAGATAGATAGATAGATAGATGTGTGTGTTGTAATGGTATAAAATCGATGGGTTATCAATAAGCAATCATTATTATTTATTGAATAATAGCAGAGAATTATCTCATCATCAGAAATAATTATAAATAAATATACAACACAGCTGCAACAAGTAACCATCAACAATCATCTCATCTTTGCTATAAAATCTTAGTCTAATTATCATCAAGTGAATGCCAATCATGTGGCATAACATTATAAAAATCAATCATCATTATTTCTCTTATATGCACATGCATAAAAGTTAAAATAATTATAAACTATGTGTACATATAAAAATTTGGAATAATATGTCAGTGCTGATCATTGTCAATGCTCTGGACTATTAGGTACCATGAGTATATTAGGAATCACCAACTAGTTGTTATCATAATAATACATATAAATAAAGCAAAGGGTGTTAACTTTAAATATGACTTTCATTACCTTAAAACAATTATATAGATGTTCATATTAATATCACACATATCATTGTGCTCATCAAATTGACTGATGTGCAACAATTGATCCTGCTGAACATTTATTTAAGATTAATAAATTTATTGATTAATTAAATATAATAATAAAAAGTGAAAGATCTGTTCAGATATATCGCTGCTGATTTTGACTTATTTACAACCACCACATTTTATAGCAAAATTTAAAATAAAAAAAACAATAAACGTTTAACATTATTATTTAAATTATAATTTATATACATAATATGTATTTAATAAAAACTTGATTGATTCTCTCTATAAGTTACCTACAGCACAATCTCTGAATCAATGCATATGTTATACAGTGACATAGTTTAGTTATTCTTAATGAAATTTTTTAGACACTGGCATGAAATGTGTCATACCTTTATTGATCACCTTTGAAGCTTTCCCTATCATCACAGAATTTTATAAACCATTTGAAAACATTTTGTTACTCATAGCTTCATCACATCACCATATATATTGTAAATCACTTCAAATATTTTAGCAACTATTTTGTCCATTTTAAACTACAATTTAATGTTAATACATTATTCCATCATGAGTTAAGATCTAAAACACACTGACACATTTTATAATAATAAGTTGTGATCCAGGCACATTAGTACCTTAACAGTTTTGTCATAAATAATTAAATTATGTTGTCATGTAACAAATGCATTGACTCATAGATAATGTGATCGAATGCTTGAAGAAAGAACGTCATCTTTTCACTGGAAGGTACTGTATATATATATAATAAATATATGAACTAACTAAAGGGAAAATAAAAACACACAATTACATCTCTATAAAACTGCTTTAATATTTCAACCAGCAGACTGGTTATCATCAGAAAGCACAGCAAAATGTCTATTTCCAGAATTTAAACGCTAATATATTACAGATAGTTACGTATCAGATAACAAAACTAATTTCTATAGGCGAAAAATCTTTAAAAAACTTTCTCTATATATATATACAAAACTTTGTATAAAAAATACAAATAAAAAATTAAAAAAATTCTTTCACAAAAAACTTATTTTAAAAAACTAAAATCATATATATTATTATTATATATTAAAATATATAAGAAAACAATAAAAATATGCATATATATATTCTACTATATGTATTTTACTATATACATATATATCTTATACATATATATTCTTTATATACATTCCACTTCGTGCTAGTCCACCTATAAAATAATTATCTAGGAAACAAAAAAATTATAATTATTATCTGAAATTACAATTATTATCTAGGGAAAAAAAAACCTCTAGGCAACTAGGTAATTCAAGGATGTGATCATTTTTCTTCCCTTAGAGAAAAAAAAACAAAAAGATAGTTTTTTTATTTTTAAATTTAAGACATTACATCCTCATGGTATGAATATGAATATAGGTACTATCATATTCTTGAATTACCTAGTTTCCTAGGGATTTGTTTTTTTGTTTCCTAGATAATTATTTTATAGGTGGACTAGCACGAAGTGGAATGTATATAAAGAATATATATGTATAAGATATATATGTATTTAGTAAAATACATATAGTAGAATATATATATAGTTTTTTTTGTGTGTACATATATAATAGTACATTTGTATTGTTTTTTGATATATTTTAATATATAATAAGAAGAAGAAAAATAAGAAGAAGAAAAAGAAGAAGATATGTATGGGTTTAGTTTTTTAAAATAAGTTTTGTAGCATTTATCATTAAAAAATAAATAAATAAGCTTGCTTAGAAATATTAGAAGGCTCTTTATATTATATTATATATACATATATAAAAAAAATACATATTTTGCGGGCTCATCTGTGTTAAAAACATTTAATATTAATATACTGACGTTTCGACTTGGTCACACAAGTCATCCACAGAGTTATAAAAGGTAGAAAGATGGTTGTAGAGACACTACAATCACTGATTTGAATAAAACGTTAAAATTCCACCAATAGCAAAAATGTTAAATTTAGGAATGTTTTTTAAAAAAATCTTTCCAAATAGGAGGAAGTTTGCATGTATCATCTCACTTATTGATACAATCTGGCCTTTTAAGTATCTCACTGGCTTCTCTAATTTTGCACTGGTAGAGATTATCACATCTGGATATGATCCTGGTACTAGAAAAATCAATTTTATGACCTGAATCTATAGTATGGAGTGAGAGTGCTGCTGCTGATGAGTGTTGTTTAACTGCATTAGCATACTCATCTCTCCTAACACTTATGCGACGATTATTCATACCTATGTAAGAAGCTTTACAATTTTTACATGAGATTTGATAGACACCATGAGATTCAAGAGGGATTGAATCCTTAGGCTTGGTTATTATATTGCTGATCTTTTGATGAGCAGAAAAAGCTGTATCTATATTATAGTGTTTTAATATACGTCCGATACTGTCTGTAGTTCCTTTTACATATGGAACACAAATCCTAATAGCTGATTTATCATCTTTTTGTTTCCTATTTTGTCTATTTTGGGCTTAAAATAAGGCTTTTTTTTATAAATTTGTAATTATAACTATTTGCTAATAAAACACTATTAATATGATTTATTTCTTCTTTCAGATGTGTCTCATCTGAAAGGTTAATTGCTCTATTTAAAAGATTTTTGGCTACAGAAACTATCTGAGTTGTGAGATGATAAGAATGGAAATGTAAATATCTGTCTCTGTGTGTATCCTTTCTGTAAATAGAAAAAGATAAACTATTTGGTGTTCTGGTGACTAGAACATCAAGAAAAGGGAGTTTTCCATCAGACTCTGTCTCCATTGTAAATTTAATATGAGGATGCATATTATTTAAATGTAAGAAAAAATCATCTAATTTATTTTTTCCATGTTGCCTTATGACAAAAGTATCATCTATGTATCTGAGCCAAATGAGAGGTTTTAAAGATGATGATTCTAAAGCACGAGTTTCTATATATTTCATGAATAAATCAGCTATTACTCCTGAGATAGGTGAGCCCATAGGAGTACCAAAAACTTGTCTGTAATGCAGTCCATTGTATACAAAATATGTATTTAAGAGACAATGTTTAATCAAAGCAATAATATGGTCCGGTAAATTGCAACATTGTGAGATTATATTTAAAGCTTCATCAATTGGAATGTTTGTAAACAAAGACATGACATCAAAACTGACCAGAATGTCATTAGCATTAATTTTTAAACTTTTTAAAACAGAAATAAAATGAAGAGAGTTTTTAATATATGATTTAATAGATGGGATTGTAGGTTTAATGAAATATGATAAGTATCTAGCTAAAATATGAGTTGGAGAACCTATTGCACTTACTATTGGATGAAGGGGGGTATCTGATTTGTGAATTTTTGGAAATCCATAAAATTTTGGACAGACACAAGATTTTTCATTAATCCCTCATGAAAAATCTTGTGTCTGTCCAAAATTTTATGGATTTCCAAAAATTCACAAATCAGATACCCCCTTTCTTCCAATAGTAAGTGCAATAGGTTCTCCAACTCATATTTTAGCTAGATACTTATCATATTTCATTACACCTACAATCCCATCTATTAAAAATGCTCTTCATTTTATTTCTGTTTTAAAAAGTTTAAAAATTAATGCTAATGACATTCTGGTCAGTTTTGATGTCATGTCTTTGTTTATAAACATTCCAATTGATGAAGCTTTAAATATAATCTCACAATGTTGCAATTTACCAGACCATATTATTGCTTTGATGAAACATTGTCTCTTAAATACATATTTTGTATACAATGGACAGCATTACAGACCAGTTTTTGTACTCCTATGGGCTCACCTACCCCAGGAGTAATAGCTGATTTATTCATGGAATATATAGAAACTCGTGCTTTAGAATCATCATCTTTAAAACCTCTCATTTGGCTCAGATACATAGATGACACTTTTGTCATATGGCAACATGGAAAAAATAAATTAGATGATTTTTTCTTACATTTAAATAATATGTAAACTCATATTAAATTTACAATGGAGACAGAGTCTGATGGAAAAACTCCCTTTTCTTGATGTTCTAGTCACCAGAACACCAAATAGTTTATCTTTTTCTATTTACAGAAAGGATACACACACAGACAGATATTCACATTTCCATTCTCATCATCACCCAACTCAGATAGTTTCTGTAGCCAAAACTTTTTTTAAATAGAGCAATTAACCTTTCAGATGAGACACATCTGAAAGAAGAAATAAATCATATTAATAGTGTTTTATTAGCAAATAGTTATAATTACAAATTTATAAAAAAAAAAGAGCCTTATTTTAAGCCCAAAATAGACAAAATAGGAAACAAAAAGATGATAAATCAGCTATTAGGATTTGTGTTCCATATGTAAAAGGAACTACAGAATCGGACATATATTAAAATGCTATAATATAGATACAGCATTTTCTGCTCATCAAAAGATCAGCAATATAATAACCAAGCCTAAGGATTCAATCCCTCTTGAATCTCATGGTGTCTATCAAATCTCATGTAAAAATTGTAAAGCTTCTTACATAGGTATGAGTAATAGTCACATCAGTGTTAGGAGAGATGAGTATGCTAATGCAGTTAAACAACACTCATCATCATTAGCACTCTCACTCCATACTATAGATTCAGGTCATAAAATTGATTTTTCTAGTACCAGGATCATATCCAGATGTGATAATCTTTACCAGTGCAAAATTAGAGAAGCCATTGAGATACTTAAAAGGCCAGATTGTATCAATAAGCGAGATGATACATGCAAACTTCCTCCTATTTGGAAAGATTTTTTTAAAAAACATTCCTAAATTTAACATTTTTGCTATTGGTGGAATTTTAATGTTTTATTCAAATCAGTGATTGTAGCACCTCTACAACTATCTTTCTACCTTTTATAACTCTGTGGATGACTTGTGTGACCAAGTCAAAATGTCTGTATATTAATATTAAAAGTTTTTAACATGGATGAATCCGCAAAATATGTATTTTATATATTTAACCCATGCAAATCTTCGTTTTAACATATATATATATATATATATATATTATAATGATCAGGGTTTTCACTAGGCTACTTGAACCTAGAAAATTTATAGAATAGGCAGATATGCACTGTTAAAGATGCAACTTTTACACATATTTTATTCTGACCATCAGCCCAATGCCACTAGCTTATGGAGATGCAGAGATTTATGAAATATAAATTCTTATATTTAAAAATATTTTCAATATTAAAAAAAATAAATAAAAGAAGCCAATTCCAGTAATAACACACACAAACATTTATTTAAACATATATAAGATTTAGAATTATTAATTTAGTCTAACCTTTACTTTAATAATTTTCCTTTTATAAAACATTAGAATTTTACTTTAAAATTTAACTTACATTTTGACTTTTATTTTAGAATTTAATTTACGTTATAACTTTTATTTTAACATTTAATTTACATTTTTAACTTTTGTTTTGAAGTTCGCACAGATGAATTTAATATTTTATTAAAGTGTTGAGTATGAATAGACTACATAGATTGCATTTGAAAAGAAAATATTCTATCTTTTATTTAACCTTAGGACAAAAGTTCACAGTCAAACCAATGTTAATCCATTGGATATATCGATGTGTTCAATGCAGCATCAATACGACAGTACAATACCATACTGTCAGGCATGAAACATCTGAACAACATGGTTATAGAGAAGAAATTGTTTCTCATCCAGTACAGGAATACTACATCTGTCTGGTGAGAAGAACAATAAAAAAACTCCATAGGAAGGGATTGTGGTCCTTTTTACCAACTTATGATCCCATTCCATAGGCAAAGGGGTGATCAACAGAGCAGGAAATACTGTCTGTCTCCGATGGTCACTAAGAAATAGGCTTATTTTTCCCAAGTGCAGCATATCATGTGATCCTGCATGTAGCAGACCTCATACTACATTTACTAATTATACCAATATATCCAATTGATTAACCCAATTTAACTATGAAACAAATAACCTAAGATTTAGCCTCCCTTAAACTAACATAACTTTACAAATCTATGCAGCCATCCATGCCCGACTTAAATTTAACATTTATATAATTTATTTTAAAAGGGAAAAAATCATAATAAAAACCTAAAAGAACAGAAAAAATAAATTAATGGAAATGATTTACAAATAATAATAATATACTCAATAAAACAATTATTACTAACTGATTAAGTTTGGTCAGATAGGAATTTCTATTGCAATAATTTAAATATTGGGAAAATTTATACTTAGTGTTCATTAATTAACTAATGTTCTTATGGTTTTAACATACTGGAAAAGTTTCTTTTTTAGAATTAAAGTTCATTAGTTAAAGTTCTTACTGTTTTAAAAATCCACACTTAACAGTTGCTTGCCAGTTGGAGCCAGCGTTAAGTCCCCAATGTCCTGTGATCCTCAATATAGGAAAAACGATATCATTTCTCTTTCTTTTTAGCAAAACTGAAGGGATTGAAGAGTGTGTCTTTTCAATCCCTTCTCCTTCGACTCTCTCTGCACTAACACATATAGCACCTCTGCTGTCACATCTCTATCTTCTCTCCCCCTCTGCTTTCACATCTCTATCCTCTTCTCCAGCTCTTTCTTCAATCACTAAAATTTATTTCCAAACTTTTTCTTTTATCTTAGAATTTTGAATTCAGTGGACATTACGTCATGACGATGGTGATGGTCTTTTCATTGAGGTCTGTTTCCTGAGGGATTTCTTTTATTGGCTATTAGTTTCTATTGTTTTTTTCCTCTCCTATCTGACCTTTACTTATACATTTTGCAATGCCCAAGGGCTATCTTACATTTAACTAATTAAAACAAACATTTCCATTTTACAATAGCATTAATTAATTTATTGTGCATTCTTAAAGATATATTTTTATCTTTAAATCTTTTAAGTTTTTGCTGAAAATTTAGCCTTAAAACTTTTTCTTTTTTTAATAGAGTTTTCTTTTAGTAATTTTTCATCTGTGCGATTTTATATATATACGGTTTAAATGACTTTTAACTTTCAATTTTTATGTCTTAAAAAAGAAGTTTTTATATGCAAACTTTTCTTTTTAATGTCTAATTTTTCAAGTAAATAATGTAACGGTATGTGTGCCCGTTACAATATATATATATATTGTGCTCATATATTGTATTACCTGACTATATATATATATATATATATATGTGTGTGTGTGTGTGTTTTAAGAATCACCAGCTTGATGGGGCAAACTGGAACTCTTAATTCCCCAATTAGAAAGAGATATTATTTAAGAATATGATAGCATAAAAACTTTATTCAATTTACTAACCTCTTATCTTTTATATACTTATAAATATAAATATCCTAGGGTCTAACTCAGAGCCTTGAGCTTTTCATCAAAGGCCTAGTCCATAAATAGGTAACTAACAGTAATGTTATCTGGTCACTACCTCAATCTACCATAAGCTGACAAAATTACAATAGAACTAACATTATGTGATTAAAGTTTTATTAATTTCCATATATTTATCAATGTTCCTATTATCTCCAAAATACTAGTATTGATTACTTAAATCAACTATTGAAAGCTTTGAACAACTATACAATTTCTATTACTACCCACATCTCCGTATGCATATATATATAATTTAACATTTAAGACTTCCTTCCCTAGCTTATTTATATTAATTTAAACAATAGAAATTCTGAAAATCTCAAGTTATTCTATTTTATGTATGATCTATTGAGCAAATTACATTTCTTTCTTTTTTTTTAAACAAAAAAAAAAACTAACAGATAATCACGATTGCAATTTCGACAATAGCTTTCCACATCTCTAATATTAATCGATTATTAAAACATATCACAAACTAATTAAGATTTTTAATTAAAGTTATACTTTTATTCTGACAATAGAAGCTATCGCAGTGAATTTACAACAAGTAATATATATTTAATGATATAAATTTTAATTATCACTAATAATAAATATCATAATTATATATATATTGTAACTATTTTAATTAATATAAAATTTGTAACTATTTAAATTAATATAAGATTTGTAACTATTTAAATTAACATAGAAATACACCTCTCTCAGGTGTGTGGCATATTTCAATCCCTATTTGGCATGTCATTTGTACCTATAATTTGTAACTATTTTAATATGTCACATTTGTAACCATAATAAATATTTAGATAGGGGAAATTATTAATTATTAGATATATGCCTATCCCATCTGTACCATTTGTAACTATATTAATTCATCATAGCATAGATAAAGAAATTATAGAATCACTGTGCCACTTGAAAATATCAGCATTAAAGATTCTTGGTATTTATTTATATATTGGGGCAGTCATTTGAACAATAAAACATACTGGCCATTGTCATCAAATAAAAATAATATTAAATATAGCAACTGAATAAAAGTACCCACTGTGAAATTCCTGGAGTGCCTTATGCTTATCTCCAATACTAGGTTCTTCTAACAAAGAATCCTTCCTATTCTTCTTTCCAAATATATAAGACCATTCATGGTCATATGCACACACTGGTGCTATTCATGACAACTTATAAAAAATATATATATTCTATAAAACTAATATTATGAAGTTGGAAAGGGATGATATCACTCTTTATTCAGTTTAGCTAAGTACATGTGTTTTCCCATGAGCGCCACTAGATTGTTTTCAATCTAGATAAGTATCTGTTTATAGTGTACTTGAGTTCAAACTCATTCAGTACATTTTTATTACACATGACTTGAATGACTAATGAAAAAAAATGACATTCTTACATTTTATCTATATTGATAAAATTACAAGATCCCAATATTACCAAAGTTTATACTATAGATCAAAGATTCTTATAGACATTGCTAGCTCATTTACGTATATTGATGAACAGACATGTATAATCCAATTAATGGCTTCCAAACAAATATGTGAAGACCATTATTGATATTGATGGCCATTTAACTAGATTATTTATCACAATAAAGGTAATAATGATGATGATGATAATAATATCATAATAATAATGATAATAATAGTGATATCATAATAATGATTATAATAGTGATGATGATACCAGCCATGGCTTATTAATAAACTCACAACAATAAATTCATCTTTATAAACTTATAGGCATCTATTAAAATTATCCTATTTCATACTGGGATTTAATAATACTAGTGGTGATGATTGATCACCATGAATCTCTTTGCATAATATTCAATTTTCTATAAACCCCTATTTACTAAAATATATTCATTACGCTAAACATTAAATTTAATGATTATAATTTATTAATGATGATTGATGGCGATCATAACTTTTATATAGTATTATTTGAAACATTTTTAACCAATAACATGATATCCATCTTTGATGAGGATGATCATAATTCATGAACACAACACAATTTTAGCTTTCTATTGTTGAACTATAATTATCAAAATTTGGTTATTCTCAAGCATAATCCTTAAATACTTAAATATCAACATTCTAGTTTACCTATTATTTTGCGGACGCTTAATATTTGCAAGTGATTGCTCAATATATACGAATGGTAATACTTAATAACTGCGAGCAATGATGATGAATTAAAATGATAGAATTAAGACAAGAAAAAAACACAATATTCTTAATAATAACTCGGAAACCAATTAAGATATATAATTATATTTTATTAACACTACTACTCTTTCTTTCCTTCTTTAAAGTCAAATCAACAATTAAATAAATGGCTTATTACCATATTAATTCAATACAAAAATTAATATAAAAAATTTATATAAGTATAAGCAAATAAATCTAACATATAGGTTTGTCATTTTTCTTGATATCTCAAAATAAGCTGACTTAAATCAATATTAGAAAAAAAATACATATTCTATGAATGCTTATTTAAGACTTTTCTTACTTATCATATCATAAAATAAATTTCAGTTGTAACTTGTATATGTTATTTCACTTCCATTCAAATGTAATGCCCTACTTTTCAATTTACCATTTTAAACTAATCATATATAACCTATTCTTTGATGTGTTTGGATAAGCAGTTACACATGCACACATTCGGTAATGTTAACATATATGTTTAAAATGTATACCCATAAATTACATATATAAAAATATTTTCCTTTCTTTGCAACCTTATAGCGAAAGAAAATAAAATACATGATATTAATTTTTTAATATCAACAAGATAAAATAAAAAAAAACAACATTATAAATGCATATATCTATAGGTTGCTCATTATCATAACTGATGAACAATTTAAAAAAAAAACATTTCAACATTACAATATATATAATATAAAAAAATAATAATAAAAGACAATGAAAAATTTAAGTTTAAAGATTTAAATTATGTTTGTGCTATGTTGTGAGATATTGCAAATAACTATAGATAAACAAGTCTTAATGTTTCTGTATCAAAAGAAAAATTGCTTTGACCTGTAAATCTAGGTTTACTTTTAATAAGCAAGAATAAAATCGGTTAAAGAAAGTTCATATTTACCCGTTTACTTTTTTACTTCTTATTAATGTCCTGAGTTTGAATTTTCAGACTGCTTTTCTTTGCTCAACAACAACAAAAAAAAAGTTATTGCAGATACTTTTAAGATAATGCTGAATCAATTGACTTGCTTGTTTCTTCAATTCTATTATTATTCATTGTTGATTGGCCTCCTTCTACCATTTTAAAAAAAGTTATTATAAGTACTTTTGAATAAGTAGGTACCGGTGGATTTGCTTGTCTCTCTCCTTTTAAAAAAATAATTGCTGTTGACACTTTAGATGATTGAGGTAAACTAACAAAAATTTGATTCATGGCTTCAAACCTGGCTCTACATGGCTTTTACAAATTTTCTTTTCCTCCTATTTCCTCTTCTCCATTCACTCGAAGGTAATGAGCTTTTAACAAGCCAGTAACCAGAAAAGAAGCATTCCATATAGCTTGTGTGGTTGGCTTCAAACTCTATCATTTTGTTGGTTATTATCTGATATATGACTTCATAGACAGATCAGCGATTTTAACTCATTCTGTATTAACCAGGAAGCAGAAAAAAATGGTTTAGCAATGCAGAGGCATAGTATTATGCATAGCCAAATATGTTAATATCATATTTATATAATTGTTAATAACTTCTATTAAATTCAATCTTGTTCCAATGTTTTCCTCTCTTCTTTAATATTGCTGGAAATTGTTTATATAGACGCACATCTTCGTCTATATTGACTTTATACCAGAGTCTTTTACTTCATTTCCTTTCTCAATTTTTAAAGAGTAAAAAAAAAAATCAAATCGCTTACTTTTCTCCTTTTTTTTTTTTTAACATTAATAACAAGGAAGGACCGACTGAGTTGAGTCTCAAAATAATAATCACTGAGTTACATCTCACTTTAATAATAATAATCTGAGTGACTGTCTCTCCAAATATTCATACTGAGTCTCTAAAATAAAATCATACTGCCTGATCATCTCTCTAAAAAAAAATTAATGACTGAGTGATCATCTCTCTAAAAAAAAATTAATGACTAAGTGATCATCTCTCTAAAAAAAATTAATGACTGAGTGATCATCTCTCTAAAAAAAAAATTAATGACTAAGTGATCATCTCTCTAAAAAAAAATTAATGACTAAGTGATTAAAAAATTGTTTCAATCATTTATATCGCGAATTTCAACCAAAGAAAAAAAACATCTGGAAACCTTATCTTAAAAAAAAAATCAAAGCTTCACAAGTTTGACATCGGTCACAATCAATAAAGACTTAAAATTGATCGCTATCGTTATCTACATCAAAGCACCTCTTTTGTAAAAATAATCTTAAGACACAGACAACAACAAACCTGGAATCTATAGCCATCAGAAATAGGTGTAAAAGCATCTTTGTGTTTGTACAGATGTATTCATTCTTTCACACGTGTACATTTTTCTTTATCTCCTAATCTAATAATCTCCATTGCCTTATTTTACACTTTTCTGATCTACTCTATTTTAATAAAACCAAAGTTAAATAATATGAGACCTTATTTAATAAAAATATATATAATAAATCATTACCAAATATTATTACCCTATACATAATGGTTTATTCATTAACTATCTATGTATTTATAATAATAAATACACATATATAAATCCTCATATATATAAAAGAAATTTTTTTTAATTAAATAATATATCTGTGTGTTTGAAATGAGTCATATACATACAATATATATGAAAGTATATATAGATACTTTTTTTATATAAAGTTGAAGTCTCTTGCTTTTAAAATGTTCCAAAGCAGATATAAAAAAAATGTTTATACACATAGCCCTTGCTGACAACTAATTAGAAAACACTTGTTTAAATATAAGAGTTCTTTTGTCAAATATTAGTTCAAAATTTTGTAACTCTAATTTTTTTTCTCTCTCATGTGTCATAGCATCAGCCGAGAAGTGAACCCACTAACCCAAGACAACTAACTGCTTGTAAAGCAGCCATCGCTGACCTCTTGACCACCAATGCTTGACAGCTCTAATTATTTTGTTTCCTCTTTTCTTGAAAAACTCAGGAAAATTGTATGCAGCAGTTAATAGACAATTCCTGGAATCATCAATCTGAACCTTGTCACATTTCTTCCCAAAATTAAAACTCAGGCTTTTAATTTTCTTTCTAAAGTAAGTTTGTCCAGGAGAATTCATATTGCATCTTCTGAAATTATTGAAGGCTGGATGAGTGGGATCTTTAGTAGGTTTAGTGGACAATATTAAATTACCTTTTTTTTTGGTAAAGTAAAAAAAATAATTTTATTTTCAAGTTTAGCCAATTGTCTTTTTTTTAGTATTGCTTCCACATGTAGTTAACACAGGAATGATCTACAAAATCTTTTCTCTTCATTCTTTGTAATACAGACCAATCAAAAGTCACTCTTACACTAACTATTTCTAATAAATAGCAAACATTCCAAACTTTTAATTTTTTTTCAAACTTGGAGACTTCGTGTGTGTGTGTGTGTGTGTGTGTTTTTATATTCAATTTATCTATTAATTTTTAATTACATTGTCACTGGGTTTTTTTTTTTAAATTAAAACCTAAAAATAAAATTCAAGTTCTCAAATAATACTTATTTAATATATATATATATATATATTTTATGAATATATTTGTTAAATATAATATTTTATATATGCCTTTATATCAACATATACACCCATACTTAGAGAATTCCCTTTATTTTTCATTTAATAATGAATGTCCATTTAATAACTCTTTTTAACTTTTTTTTCTATAAATCTTGTCAACTCCCCTATTAATCTAATCTTTCTATGCATTACATCTGGTCTCAAACCACTAGTCTGAAATGTATTATTTCAATATATATTTATCGGTAAAAAATAAAATTAAAAAAATGAAAATAAAGCTTGTTTAGAGATATTAGCACGCTCTTTATATATATACATTGCAACAGATCATATTTATACATAAATACTTTTATGCAGTAATACAAAATATTCCGGTTATTTTTTAGCTTTATGATGCAAAACCATGTTTTTTATATACAAATATATTACACATATATATCACATAGAAAGTTTCCATTTTCAATAACTGATTCAGTAAATCTATAGGCTAGTCAAGCATTGGTGGCCTTGTGGTTAGCATAGCTGCCTTCCAAGCAGCTGGCCCCGGTTCACTTCCCGGTCAACGCATTTGACATATGAAAAAAAAACCTATAGGCTAATTTTATTCTATTTCAATCATATATAAATAATAAATGACTTTGTATGTAATAGTAACCCTATATAAAAATAATATTTCAATCGATAATTTTTAATTACCATTAGCCTAAAAAACTAATTATTTTTGTGATCTAATTATAAAAAATACTAATTTATTAAATCAATCCAAAATTTGAATTTTCCCATGCCTTTAATATATTAAGAAAAAAATTTCTAACAAATTATATTTTATTTTCTAACATTTAAAATCAAGCAGACAAATTCTTTAGAAAAATTCAAACAATAAAATGTAAGATGCTTTACTTGAAAACTTTTCTTTTTTGGGACTTCAATTTTTCAGTTTTTTTTTATTAGAAATATTATTTCTTATTAAGAGGCATTTGTTAATTTATCCAAAAATTGCTTATTCATTTATTATACCAATAAATGAAAATTTACATATTTTTCAGGTTATATAATGGTATAAAGAAACTTGGGTGAACCAGGGTTGATGGCACTCATCATCCTCAACCCTAATTAATGAATCAAATTTAAATATAAAAGGAATTTAATGAGGAGTGAGCATGATATATCAACAAAAGCAAAGATTAACAATTAAATCAATTAGCATTACAGACAAGAATAATCATTCATCATCATGAATGGTCAAAAAATAAAATCACCGGTCAATCTTATGACTGGATTTGAAAGTGGTTCACTATAGACCAGGATATTTATTTAGCCCTTGCAAAAATTGGGGCAGTTTATGTAAACAATAATTTGGATGCACAAATTTAACAATTTAAAAAATAATGCTGGGATACTAAAACATGCTGACCATCATCAATGCCCTGGCCACTTAGTACCATTAATGTACTGGACAATGATTAATTAAATAAAAAAGGTAAAACATAAGGCATGGACCTTAACTCTTTCAAGGTCTGCATTTTCTGACATTTTTCTTTGTCTCACACATCAATGTAAAATATATGATAAAATGATTATTATTTATCTGAAAATAATAAATTTGACTTCATTTGATAGATATTTTTGTTTACTATTGAAATAAATTTTAAATGTTCATATTTTGTTTCTGTAAATATTAAAAAAATTAGATCATAAACAAACAAAGAGTTTAGATGTTATCATTTCTAGAAAGATTATTTTCAGTTTATAAAATCAATGAAATATTTCTTAATTCTTATTATTTTTAAACATCTGAATGAATAATTATTTATTTTTCTTATATCTAATGAATTATGCTTTAAAAGTTTAAAATTTTTGAATATTTATTGCAAAATTGCAATATTTTCATAATCATAAATGCAAATAGATTGCTGACATAGAAACTAAGCTTGTAAATTGCTTCAGGCCACGCTTAGATTCACTGCTAGTATAATGTTATATTTTTGAAAATAAAGTATTTCAAGTCGAAATAAGTTATTAATAATTTATATTTCTTGATATTTAATAAATATAGTGTAAATTATTTTTATAAAATATCTAAAACTGTAATAAATTTGCAAATAAATAAGTTTTTGGTCATTGGACCTATTTACTTTAAATAATGCCATAAAACACCAAACATTTTACAGCTTTGGCAACAGACAATGGCTGAATATGTCAGGGCAGGGTTTGTGTCTATTGTAAGAGTGGGAATTTTGAATTTCCCACCTTCTATCACAAATTTTTCAGCAAAAATTTATTATAGTAAAATATACCATTTTACACACATTTTAATATATAATACTTATGAAAATATTCACCAAGGGGTGAATTGGTCAAATGTCCAAAATGCTAACCATAATCCCCAGTTCATATAACTGATTGTTATGTATAAATCCATCTCAGGAAACAAGAGCTTATAACTGTTGTGGTGAGTACCAGATAACACCAACATATAATATCCTAAACCTATTTCATGATCGAATAAATTCACTAGAATAACTTAGTCAATGAAATATGGAATTTATTAATTAAAAACAATAACAATAAACAAAAGGTCTGTAAGCTACATTTTAAATATGAATACATCATTCTGATTTTGATTAAAATAATGCAAAAAAATATGCTTTTACATTGGAATTCACATATATCTCACTATGTTTACATAAAACATACCTATATATAAGCACTCACATGTGCTGTATAATAATTTAAAATTAACATATTTGAATTGTCATCAATAAATAATAAAAATTCATTTTTATAATATATAATAATTAATTTTGACATATATATATATATATATGTTTGATGACTGATATTAATATATACAGATACCCATTCAAATTCATGTATACACCCTGGTGTATACATGAATTTATATTACAATGGATGTATAAATTCATGTATACACCCTGGTGTTTATAAAAAAAATAAACTTACTAAATTCATATTATATTTTTACAATAAAATTAACTTAATGTTGTAAATATACATAAACTGCACATGTATGTGCATTTTATTTTTATTCCCCTACAAATCAAAGTTATTAATTAATTCATTATTTTTAATCGTAAGTAAAAGTTTTTTTCTTTTTTAAAAAAACATTGCTAGACCTAATTTGAAAAGTCCTTTTGAAAAAACCCTTTGGTTTTTTATTTCTTCATTTATGATAAAATTTCCAAATCTACTTTTTTTAAATAAAATATAACTGGAAATTTCATTTATAAATAACAATGGGAACAAATTTATTTATTATTTTTTCACCTGTTTTATTTTAGTTGAATAATTTATTCAAAATTATTCACTTTTAATACCATCTATTTTTTTCCTTCAGTGCTTGATGTCATTGTTCATGAAATAAATACCAGCATGGACAATTGATAGACTTCAGACAAGCAAGCTGTCTAGTACACAATATATAGGCTATGAACTCAAAAGTCTTCACCATTACTTTCATATGAATTCAAACTCTACTATTGTGACATTAGCAGCACCAGTTCTTGTACTCTGCACTTTGCCTTCAATTATAACTTCATAATAATACTGCTGTAATTCTCCTTAAAGATATTTTAAATCCACCTTTTATACTGTGCTATGGGATTTAAAAATAACAATTAATAAATTTTATTCACCTTAATTAAAATAATTTTTTTATCTCAAAGTATTTTTAATCCTTAAAACACCATTACAATATATTATTCTAAATTTTATCAAAATAGATTATACAAGCTTTAATTTAAAAAAGACTTTTTTAATCTAATTAAAAATAAATAGGAAAATTTTACAATTGTCAGTATATCCATTGTAATATAAAACAAGCTTGTTTTACATTTCTTTTTAATTATTAATATCAGATTAAAACATCAAATATATCTTTTTAAATGTTTAATTTATAATATTTTTTAAATTCAAAATTAATATTTAACTCTTAACTATTATCAGTGTAATATAATAAATACAAAAAAATTTGTTAGTCTTTATTTCTACTTTATATATATATATATATATATATATATATATATATATATATATATATATTGTACCCTTTTGTTTAGGTCCAAATGAATTTATTTAGTCAATTTTCTAAAAAAATTAAATTAAGGATATATTTTAAATTGATATGATTAGCATGTAATATTGACTATGTTTTTAAAAGCTTTGTTAAAGTAAAAAAAAAGAGTATTAAATGCATAAAACTATAATAATATATTAAAAATCGTCAATTAAAGCTAAATGATGTATTTTTATATGGTTGGGAAAACTGGCCATAATAAAATGGTATATTAAAAGTCTTTTAAAATAAGTGTTTAAAGTTAGATTTTAAAAGTAATAACTTAAAATTAAATAAATAGTGTATTTTAGAATAAAAATTATATTTAGTAGTTATATTATAAATTATTTATTTAAAATGTAATATTTTGTGGGGACAAATGTGTTTAGTTTAATAGTATCAAAATTATTATTTTAAATTATATTATTATTATATCATTATTCTTTAATATAATATTTTTTGCACTATTCAGTTTTGTTATCAGACAATAATTATAAAAAATTGTTAAATTCTATCTGGATTTAAAGGTCATGTGACACAAATATTCATACTTGTGTGCTTACAAGTTTTTTCTAATAAAGTTTCAAAATTGCTTTAGAATTGTGCTATGAAATTGAAACATTTATTTGTCTATCACAAGATTAAAAATTAGCTATTATAAAATATTTAATAAGATTTTTAAAAAAAACGAATGTAGTTAATAAAACTTAGATTTTTAAAAATAGATACATTAAAACTAAATGTTGAATAGATTAATAAAATATTTTTTTAAATGCTTTTTTAAAATATTTAATTGGTTTAAATAAAATATAAAATTAGTTTAGAATTAAAGAATGTAACAATTAATATTGAGTTGATGAGTCATCATTTTTATTTTTAATTTTAATTGTGCAATCTTAAAATAATTTGTAAATTAGATCATCAGCTAAAGATCTATAACCAATCAAATCATCAATTGATTTTGATATAAAAGCAGATGCCCACTTGTTTCTGTGCATGTTTTTTACAAAATTATGTTTTAATAAAATTGTGCTTTAGTTAGTCAATTCAGTGCCTTGATAAAATTGTGTTTTAAAAGTCAATTTGTGTTAAACAGCTCTCTAAATAATTTATTATTTGTAAAATATTAAAGTATTGGAATTATTTTAAAAGGAGATAGTAATAAAAATTAGAAGTATATCAAGTTAAAAACATGCACTGTTGAAGCAACTAAAATTCCCTATCAAGTATTTTATTGAAACTTAAACCAGCTTTCACAATAACTATGGAATTCATACCAAAAGTGATTGTATATCTGTTGAAAGAAGGGTTGAAGGTACAGTCATTAAGTAAAAATATATTTTTAAAATTATTAATGAAGGGGAATATAATATTGGTCATATTAATATTTTGGATATTGTGTAAAGAATCAAATAGAAAAGTTTGTGGGAAATTAAAAATAAATACATTTTATTGGAAAAAAGATAGTCTTATTTAGAAGCAAAGTGATACAGTAAAGACTTTTAATTTTCAATATTTTTGAAAATATATCATTTTTTAAAAAAGAATTGCAGTAAACATTTTTAAAAGAAAATATTATTTTAAAAAATTATTCTGAACTTTTATTAAAAAGGATGCAGAAATAAAGATTACTATTACTGCAAATATATTTTTTAAGTCAAGCTGTCAATATTTATTTAATAATATTTTTTAAAAAATATTGGAAAATTATTATCTGGAAGAAAAATACCTGGATAATTAAAATTATCCTGACAAAATATCTTTATGCCAAATTTAGTGAATATTAAATGCCAATTTCCATGGAATAAAAATGTGCAATTTTTATATAAGTACACCTGAAATGATATGGATGTAATAGATGCATCAAAAACCAAATACAGGATCCTGGTGAATGAGGGAAAAACTCCAGAGGATTATTTTTAACTTTATAACTTAATATTGTCTTTAATAATCATTATCCTGAAAGATATAAAGAAAGGACTATAATTTTTATAAACTTTAGCCAAGAATTAATCATTATTTTTCATAGATAACTTCTGATTTTAAAAGTTGACTTTCTTTTCTTTCATTTTTGTTTTCATCATTTTTTTTAATCAATTGATCATGCGTCATGCAGGGAGAAAAGTTTTGTCCTCAAGTGTTAAGACAAATTGTTGTCATAGCAACATGTGACAGAGGAAGTGAGTGCTTACAAGGACTGGTAATAGAAAATATCTAAAGAAATAATGAACTTTTTTTTAATTACTTATAATGGATTGGATTTACATAACTATGGTTTTCATTATTTTATGTACTAATAATAGCATTAAGTTCTTTTATTATTATTGTAGGCAGGAAATTACATACAAATTATTTACTAATTATATGATAATAATTATCATAACTTAATTTTCTGTAAAGTTTTTTTTTTTTTAAATATTTTTGAGTATGATAGTTTGCTGGGTAAATGATGACATTATGTAATATTTTATTAATGGTGGCCCAAGAAAATATCTAAAAGTGATCAAATAGCAATTGTCACTGTGAGTAAAAAATTATTAAATATTATTATTTTTTATGATGTATTTATTTTATTTTCTTTAGATTGCTTGGAGTATTTTATAGTATTATTGGATGAACATATGGGTATGTGTGAATACATTGAACACACATAAAGCTTATATGATTTATATTTTAAAAAATATGCATACTTTTATTTTATATTACTAATGTAATATGATTTAACAATGAGTATAATTTATATGATTCTTTAGTAAAGGAACCTATTATTTTAAAAATGTTTAAATTATTGACTTAGTACATCGATACAAATCATTTGTATTTTTATTGATGAATTTTTGAGAATGAAATAACCTTTTTTTGTTGAATAGTCTAGATTGTTGAATTCATATGTGAATTTTATTTATTGTTTTAGAAATATGTTTGATAATTTTGGTGACGTAGATTGATAAATCTGTTATGAAATTTTAAAATGGTAGTGACTGGGGAGTATAAAAGAAACCAAAGGGATGCTAATATGTAGTATTTATGAGGAAGAGAAAGTAATTTTATTATCTTAGTAATTATGCAGGTACAGGGAACGAAGTACTGTAACTTGTATGTTTCCATGGCAGTGTTTTCTTAGTATTGAGTATTAATGTTTCAAAGAGCTGAACAAATAGCTTGGACATTATTTTGTAGGGAAGGTCATTAGACAGAAGAGACATGCCTCTTTCTTTTTATGCACTGTTGCCATGTTGACTATCTTATATGTTTGTACTATTGAGTTAATACTCTAGTTAGTTCTTCATACCTACGCATCTGATCGCTATTGAAATTTCTAAAAAAATTTGCATTGTACAGAATAGTATTTAGAAGAAGAATAGTAAATAATTTTGGGAAGTGTAGAATTGTTTGTTTTGGAAGAGGATAAGATAGGTTTTCTTGCTTTGATAAAGGTTATTTCAATACAAATGAGATTGAGAGTAAAATTAAGATATAAAGACAAAGAATCATAAATATTTCTGTACTTTGGTATTTTTTATTTATAAAATATAAGTGATAATAGATTTATTCACGAAACTTTTTGAATAATTTTTGAATGTTTTATCTTACATGTAATGCATATTTTTAATGGATAATACATCTAGAGAAACATTCTAGAATAGAACAAGTAATTATATTTTATAAATATGATTTTTATATTTAGAATATGCATTAACACACACATAGGAAGTGACTTGTGAGTAGTGAGAAGGGGTTTAGTTTCAGGAGAAAATCTATATGTTTGGATTCCAAAAACCATTTTTTGGATCTGAGAATTACAAGTTTATAGTTTAGCCCAGAGAGTTCAGAGATGGAGTAAGGTTTGGGTATTTAAGTTTTTAAATTTACCAGTATGTTCTCTTTGATTCTAGGATAGGTTTCAATAGGCTTATTGTCCCTGTTATGTATATCCATAAATTTGACAACCATTTGCTGCAGAATGGTGGAGTGTATCCATTGATGTTACTGGTATGAAT